>CM068367.1:831122561-831551271 GCA_034769895.1 Magicicada septendecula | reverse complement strand
CCCTGTGGAACAGCCTCGTGTCTCAAACCCATACGGCCGCTCTCTGTACCAATACGTTCAACGTCATCCTCATGTGAACGCTCCTTGGTCCTAGATCACCGACCTATATCCCCAATGGAAGGGGACTACCTGACGTCCTTGACATTGCTGTTGTCCAAGACGTGGCCTATCCTATCGCTATCGAAGCAGTGTCAGACCTCTCGTCTGATCACGACCCGGTAATACTCACTGTTCGGCCCACGCTGGACACACCTCTCCAGCCTCCCCATCGTGTAACGAGAGTCAACTGGCGATCGTTCCACGATGAACTGGGTCGAACAGTACCATCTGACCCCCAGGTCGACATCTCCAGCCCGGATGATGTAGACCGCTTGGCCGACTATCTTCAAGAAGTCGTCACGTCCGCCATGGGACAAACACACCTATAACGTCCCTGCGCCCAACAGACGGTCGCAGTTACCTGAAGAGGTGATTCTGGCCATCCGCAAACGGCGCCAGCTCCGCCGGCGATGGCAACAAACCCGGGACCCTGCCGTAAAACGCAGGCTGAACGCCCAATCAGACCTTGTCAAGCAGCTTCTGCTTGATGCCACTGCTCATCGATGGGACTCATATCTTGAGTATCTGGAAGTCACGCCCCAGTCAGTTTTTCGGGCTGCGAGCCGACTTACTGGCGAGAAAAGGACCCCTACCCCCTACGATCACCGAAGGGATTGTGTACTCCGCGGCCGACAAAGCAGAAGTCTTTGCCGATACCATGGAGGAACAATTTACCGTTCACAGAGGCGTCTGCGACCCCGGCCACTCGGCAACGGTCACAGACTTCCTATCTGGCTATTTTTCCCGCCCTCCCGCAGACCCAATCGACCCGTTTGATGAGGCCGAAGTGGAAACGGCCATTAGTCGACTGCGCCCCAAGCGGGCGCCCGGCGAGGACCGTATTGGTGCAGCGGCCCTACTTAACTCCCCAGCAAGTCTCGTTTCACTCATCCACGTGCTGTTCAACGGATGTCTCCGGCTCCATTACTATCCCCAGCCCCTTGGAAACGAGCCAAAGTCATCATGTTGCCGAAGGCTCGCAAGCTGCGTACACTCCCGGAGAATCATCGACCAATCTCTCTTTTGCCAGTCTTATCGAAGGTGTTCGAGCGCCTCCTGCATCGCCGGATTACTCCCCTGCTGGATAATTTCATCCGACAGGAACAGTTCGGCTTCCGCAGGCAGCATTCAACCACTCTTCAACTTGTCCGAGTTGTCACGCAACTCACTGACGCCATCAACAGGAACCATCAAACTGTCGCCGTCCTTCTGGACGTGAGCAAGGCCTTCGACAAAGTCTGGCACGAAGGCCTTCTCTATAAACTAGCCACCTCCCTCTCCCTGCCTCATTTGTACATCTGATGCGGTCGTATCTCTGCGACCCCAAATTTAGGATCTGCGTCGACGGGACGTACTCTTCTGTCCGCCCCGTCGCCGCTGGCGTTCCTCAAGGATCTGGCCTCGGACCTGTTCTGTACCTAGTGTACACGAACGACCTGCCAGTATTGCCTGGAGTCACGCTCTCTCTCTATGCGGACGATGCGATGTACCACACCAGTTCTGCAAACCTTCGTTTTGCGACTGACGTGGTGCAGCGCCAGCTCGCATTACTACCGGCCTGGCTAAGGAAATGGCGGGTGGCGATCAATACGGAGAAATCCGAGGCGATTGCCTTCTCCCGTCAGCTCACTTCCCGATGCCAGACCCTCTCCCTTGAAGGGAGCCCAATCGCTTGGCAACGTACTGTGAAGTACTTGGGCGTCACTCTTGATCGACGCCTAAGCTTCAGAGCTCACGTGTCCACAGTGCTCCAGCGCGCCCGAGGCGTCAAAGCCAAACTATACCCATTCTTATCGCCTCGAGGGCCACTGCCATTGCGCACGAAGCTCTCGATCTATGTGCTCTTTTTACGAGCCGTCCTTATGTACGCAGCACCTGCATTTTGGACCCAACTCGCCCCCGACGTCGTTAAACGCATGGAAGCCTTCCAAGCCCTTACCCTTCGCCTTATCTCCGGCTCTCCCTGGTATGTAAAAAATGATACTATCAGGCGAGGGCTGAAGATTCCGTCGCTCGATGGATTTGCGCGGACTCTTACGTTCAACCTCTTCCATCGAGCATCCATTTCAGACTTTCCCCACCTCCAACACCTCGATAACGATGATGGACCACCACCAGTCAAACGCCGCCGCCCTCGAGCTCTGCTCGACGACCCACCGTAATTTTAAAATAAAAAATTGCCCTCTCACCATCTGTCCACGCGCCGACCAATCGTATCTCACCACCTTCCTGTCCAGTCAAATCTCCGGTCCGTTGCAGGCCGACAGATGGGTCGGGCGTTGTGCCGGCTTTAGGTGTGCCTAGCGCCACCTTCAGTCGGCAACTTCGCCCCTCCAATCTCTCGCCTGCCTCGGTATCGCCATAAGGCAGTCTACCGGACTCTTACCGGGCTGGCGGAAGTGTATCGACCCGTTGTGGGCGAACAAATCCCGCCAATCCGTGCTAAGCGTTCGCGTAGACTTCCCTCTCAGGCCATTGGTGGATCGCGTCAGCGGTTCAGCCAATCACAGCCCGTCTCCTTCACCTCCGCCAAAATAAAAAAGGGGGGTACCCATCCTCGCAGCGACAGCGGGAGTCTACCTAGAGCATTTGCCCGGGTAGGGCCTGTGACTGTTTTTGCTCTGCAAAATTTTACCAATTTGTGCGGAAATATTCAGTTTTCACCATTTTTCTTACCATCATCGTATTCAGCATCATCATCACTACAGATTTCACCTACAGTTCAGTGCGACTCAGCTTTATTTAATCAGTGCGGGAGTGTTTTTGTTTCCGTGTGCTGTGCGGTCTGTTTCGTGTTCAATTGTGCCTGTGGATAGTTTTCAGTGTCTGGTGATCCCTCAATCCTAGACCTGCGTAGACGTTCATTTCGGCTTGTCCGAAATGGCGTCGAATACGCCACCGAATCCTCTGCCGGCGCCGCTTGTTTCCTTAATGGAAACATGCTCAACCGGCTTCCGTACCACTCCACTTCCTCACGACAGTGAAAGTGATAGTGAAAGTGATCACAGTGCGGTAGAAATGTGCAGTGTTGGGTCGGGGGACGGACAGTTCTCGCTTGTGGAGGGCAAATCTGCCAAACGCAAGCGAAATTGGCCCAAACTCCGGATGAATGGATGGATAAGTGCACGGGCGTCTTGCGCCCTAATTTGTGTGCGTTGTCCAGGCCTAAGCCTGATGAACGCCAGGTGCCAACAGTTCAGCGCGGTCGTTTGCTCTGCTCAAGGATGTTAAGGTGCAGTCCGCGGGTCCATGATGAATTAACATGGCCACCACGGTGGCAAGCTAGTGCTTAGCTTCAGCCACTTGTCCGGCCAAGGCGCGACACCATGGTCCCCTCAGGCTAGCCTTTGGGAACGTGGTGACACACTGGCGAGGACAAGAAGCTCGAGCGCCCTAGGGCGTCGGCCGAAATGGTGGGTAATGTCACCGAGACAGCCAGCTTTCGCAAGGAAGGCACTTGCACAACCTCGCGGGAGCTCATGTCTCAGGTCATTACCTTACCAAATCAACAAAGCAGGTGCTGGCGGGGAACTTAATCGTGATCAAGGCTTCAGCCAATCGCAACGCCTGGTCGCGTCTCATTGGTCGCCGGGACATAGCCCACGGAAACTCAGAAACGCGCCGGCGAATACAAGAGGCTCGTCCGCCCGAAGGCAGCGGCCGAGTCGGCGGAACTTGTCACCGGGGCAGTCGGCTTTCGCAAGGAGGCATTTGCACAACCTCGCGAGATCCCATGTCCCGGATCGAGGCCCTGCCGAATCGGCAAAGCCGATGCTGGCAATAAATCTATCCATTCAATCCGCCGCAGCATGATTGACTACAGTTTCGGCAGGCGCAGGTGGTGATCGATGGTGATCGGTTCAGATTTCCAGAAGGTTGGGGGGATTCGTTGCTGGGGGTTCATGTGATGAACTTAGGGGGGGTCGTCTAGCAGCGCCCTAGGGCGCCTGACGCGGCGAGGAGGCGGAGCATTCTCCATGCTGTTAAGCCTTCGGAGGTGCGGGTAAGAGGACTCGCCTGCCTTGGCGAACAAATTCGTTGCCAGGGACCAGACGAAGACCTCTAAGGTGGGAACACGGAGACCCCGATGTATGGCGGTATTTCGCACATACCACGGGGACCCCGTGAGGGAGCGTAGGGTCCAGTTCTGAAATGTAGTCAGCCTATGCCTGTTGGTGGCCGACAGGAGAGGCCACCAGGCGGGTGCCGCATAAGTGAGTACTGTTCGGAGGAACAGTAGATACAATGTCAGTTTAGTACGGACAGCCAGGCAGCTGTTCCGCGAAAGCATAGGTGATAGTTTGGCTCTGACGCCACGAGCCAAGTTGAGGGTTGAGGTCACGTGAGCGTTGAAGTTTAAGTGCCGATCAAGCCGAACACCTAGGTACTTCACCGTCTCGGTCCAGTTGATGGGTCTCCCCTCTAAGGAGAGGGATTGGCATCGGGAAATGGACTTATGCGTAAAGCAGATCGCCTCGGATTTCTCCGTATTGATCGCTACCCGCCATTTCCTTAGCCAGTCCGGAAGCATATCCAACTGGCGTTGTAACATTACGCTCGTCCGCCAAGGCGAAAGCAAGCTAAAATGAAACATCGCGTCGTCGGCAAATAGAGATAACGTGACCCCGGGATAAACAGGCAGATCGTTCGTGTACAGTACATACAGAACGGGGCCGAGGACAGATCCTTGTGGGACGCCGGCGGAGACAGGGCGAACCCGAGAGAACGCCCATCTACGCTGATCCTGAAGGTGCGATCCGTCAGATAGGATCGGAGCAAGTGGACGATAGATGTCGGGATTGGCGAATGCGCCAGTTTGTAGAGCAGGCCTTCGTGCCAGACTTTATCGAAGGCTTTGCTCACATCCAACAGGACAGCGCCTGTTGCCTGATGATTGTTGGCAGCGTCTGCTAGATAGGTGACAACCCGTACTAGCTGAAGAGTAGTCGAGTGCCTCGGCCTAAACCCAAACTGCTCCTCGCGGATGAAACCATCCACCAGGGGCCGAATACGGGCCAGGAGAAGACGCTCGAATACCTTCGAGATTACTGGCAATAGTGATATTGGGCGGTAGCTTCCAGGTAGCGTGGGCGGCTTTTTAGATTTCTGGATCATGATGACGTTGGCAGTTTTCCACAGGCGAGGGAAGTAACTCAGCCGGAGACAGGAGTTGAACAGCTCAAGAAGAACGTCAACTGCCGATAGGCGGGAGATTCTGCAACGCAGCGGCGCCGATGCGATCGGGGCCAGGGGCCTTTCTCTTCTTCAGTCGGCTTAGGACAGACGCGAGGTCATCCTCGTCGACCGAAATAGGAGGATCAATGGGGGGAGCAGAAAAGTATCCAGATAGGAAATCCCTGACGACGGGCCACATGAGCCGGGTCAGAGATGCCTCTATGGACGGTGAACTGGTCCTCAATGCAGTCGGCGAAGACCTCCGCCTTGCCTTCTGCAGAGGATACAGTGCCGTCCGGGGTATTCAAGGGATGGCGAGTCCTCTTTTCGCCTTTTAGTCTACCAGCGGCTCTCCATACGGAGGCGTGGTCGACTTCCAAGGACTCCAAATAGGAGTCCCATCGATTCGCGTTTACGTCAAGCAGAAGCTGCGAGACGTGTTCCGACTGGGCTCGAAAGCGCCGTCTAGCGGCAGGATCACGGGTATGGTGCCATCTGCGGCGGAGCTGGCGCCGTAAGCGGATGGCTTGGAGAACTTCCGCAGGAAGGTCGGAGCGTTTATTACTCACCGGAACAGTGTAGGTGTTTTTATCCATTGCAGACTGGACAAGGTCCTGGAGCTGATGTACCCGGAGATCCACATCGTCACAAGAGATGAGTGGGTCCGGAGGGACAGATGGCAACTGCCTGGCCAGATCATCGTGGTAGGATCGCCAATTGACTCTCCTAACAGGATGATCGGGAAGTCGGGGTGAGACCGACGGCAGCAAGACAGTTACAAGTAGGGGGTCGTGATCGGACGATAGGTCCGACACCGCGCTGACTTGTAGATGAAAGGGGATGGCCTTGACAATTACGATATCAAGGACATCCGGCGGATAACCCGCAGTGGGAAAGTGTGTCGGTTCGGACGGGCCGATGATGAGGACGCTGGGATCATCTTCGACAGCCCTACGGAGAGAATTGCCGTAGGGGTTTGACGTTCTGCTGTTCCAAGAGGGATGCTTGGCATTAAGGTCTCCGGCTACGATGGTTGGGAGATCGCTGTCCAGGAGGGCGTCCCACTCCTCATGCGGTGGAGCTCGATGGCCGGGCGGGAGGTACGCAGAAACAAAGCGCACCTCCAGGCCGGCTACATCCAGCGCCACAGCACATGCTTCGATGAGGGTAGTTTCAGGGGCAGGGAGTTCTCTATGAGAGTGTCGCCTGTGGACTAAGATCGCCACTCCGCCAGATGCTCGGTGGCGATCGGGACCATTCCTGTCTTTCCTGTAGCAAGCATAGGCTGGCAGGGAAAATCGCCGGTTAGGGGCAAGATGAGTTTCGGAGACGAGTACGACATCTGCGTCGTACTCGACAAGGAAAGCTGCCAGTTCGGCCCGACGCGCCGGAATGCCATCTGCATTCCACGCGACGAACCGGAACTGTCTAGCCATGGTTAGATGAGGGGACGATCAGGGCGATCAGCGATGTTAGGATCGCCATGAGTATTGTCGGGACATCCCGAGCAGCAAGAATTTTCGGAACAATGCCGCTGACCCAGGCCATCAGCTGAGCCTCAGTGACCAGTGGTGAACCACCGGCCTCAGGGGCCTGACTAGCCGGCTCTGGGGCCGCGGAAGGTGCAGATGCCGCCTCCAGGGGAGGGTGGGCAATTGGAGCTGGCTGCTCGGGGGCTGGCGAGATTTCCATGGAAATCGCAGGGGCCTGGGCAACAGGAGCAGGCTCCTGGCCGGGTAGTTGCTGGGCAGCCGGAGGGGCGTTGTTAGCCTCCGGGTATAGTTGTTTTGCCACAAGTGGTTTTCGATTCTTGCGCTTAGCGCGCCGTTTCTTAGGCGGCTGGGTCTGTGAGGGGGGTACTGCGGGCGTTGCCGCTTGAGGAGAAGGCACTCCGGCAGGTGCTGAGGTTCTGGGGGCCACAGTGGGCGCCGTAGCGACCGCTGCAGCGTATGTTATGGTTCCTCCAGCGGCAGGAGCCGCAGGAAGAGCCGTAGATGCTGAGGCGGGTGGTTGGACTGCCGCCCGCTTCGAGGGTCTAGGAGCTGGGCGAGGAGGTTCAACCTGACGGTTTTGCTCCCGTTGCTGTTTCTTTAGGGCCTTCTTAAAATGATTACAACCCCTAAAGTTAGCCGGGTGGCTACCTCCGCAGTTGCAGCACGTCGCGGGTTGAGGCTTCACAACGGTACAATTCTCGTTGTGGGCCTCGCCGCAGCGTACACAACGCGGCGGCATCTTACAAAAGGCCGATGAGTGGCCGAATCGCTGGCATTGAAAGCACTGGGAAGGCCCAGGCTTACTACTAAATGCCCTAATCTGTACCCTGAGGCACAGAATGGTTTCCAGGTTATAGACTTCTGCGAAGGAACCAACCTTCTGGATCCTGATGTAGAAGGAATTACTTTTCCTTTTCCGATCACCGGATAGGAGAGGGACAACGGAGGTAGGGTAGAAACCCTTCTCCGCCAGATCCTCCCAGATCCACAAGATCGGTGTGTCGTGGGGAATCCCGGACACCACAATCTTGAGTTCCCTCTCCTCAGGGAGGGGGAAGGTGTGAAAAGCGCGACCGGAGTCGGCCAGGAATTTCTGGCAAGCCCGAAAGTCCTGGATCGACTTCGGAAGCAATCGAATGGACGAGCCTTGGCTTTTGGCCTCAACTCGCCCAGACGGCACTACTAAATTCAGCTCCCGTAGGAGGGTATGCCAATCGGTGCACTGAGGCACGACAATCGGCGGAATCTTGGGTTGCTTAGGTGGGGTTTCTGGTTCTGGTACTATGTTACCAGGGGAAGGTGACTTGCGACCTGCCGACTCTGCAGCCACGCCTCGCTTCGCCGGGACAGTCCGTTTTGGGGAAGTCGGCCTGCTTCCACCGCTACCTCGCCGTTTCCGGCTACGCACGGGCTGGAAGCCGTCCTCCGTCTCCATCTCGGAGTCCGACGACAACGTAGCGCCAAGGGCTGCGGCATAGGCAATGGATAGTGGGTCCTGGGAAGGACCAACACAAGGCTGGTCCCTCACGGGAGGGACAGATGTTTCATGCTCCTTAGCAGAAACAGCAGAAGGCTGGGCCTGCGAAGGAACAGAGGATTGGCGACCCTTAGAAGGACCAGCACAAGGCTGATCCCCCGCGGGATGGTCTGATGCTTTATGGCACTCTGCAGGATCGGAATTACGCCGGGCCTGCAAAGCTGGAGTTGGTTGGTGGTCCTTAGCAGGACCAACTGAAGGTTGGTCCCGCGAAGAATCACCAGATGCTCGGCGGGCCTTAGAGGGACCTTCGCCGCGGACAGGTTCAGAATTTGGAGCGGGACCAGCAGAAGGCTGAACCCGCGAAACTTCATTAGATGCTGGGTCTTGGATGGGACTATCGCCGCGGACTGCAGGGATTCTTACCATTGGGCCATCTGTGGAGCTTAGCATTACGCTTCGCAGCACAGATGGCTTCAGCAAGGGGGCTACCCTGCCCTCGGATTTATTATGGCCCTTATTAGGACCACAACTCTCCGCGGACAGGGGCTCCCCTTGGTCTCGTCCCGACATCGCCGTCAACAAACTCCGCCGCCCGCCTCAGCTGCAGATCTGCCATCTAATCATGGTAACAGCGGCACTCAGCGCGTGCAACGTGAGTATCCAGCTACCACCCAAACTGTGTCTCCTCCTCGCATTCCTCCTATTGTAATTCCGGATAATAGGAATTATTCTGAACTGTTACGTTCCTTATCCCGAGCTCTCCCTTCGGTCAAGGTCGAGGCGAGGTGCCAAGGCCCCTCGCTAAAGCTGGCGACCGCTACGATCCCGGACTTCCGCTCTGTTCAGTCATTCCTGACAGAGCGTAAGATATCTTTTCATACATTTGCCCTCCCGTCAGAGCGTGAAATCAAGGTCGTTCTGTCGGGAATTCCATCCTTTACCGACCCTGATGCCATCAGGCAGGAACTTGTTGCGCTCGGCTATGCGCCGACCGCGGTAAGCGTCCTGCATGTTGGCAAAGGAGATGACCGCCGTCCTGTCAACAGCTTTCTTTGTAAATTACTGAAAGTAGGCCCCTTCGAGGAGATTTACACTCTCCAGAATCTTCTGCACCTACGGGTGCAAGTCCGCACATTTGACCCGCGGCCCGGCCCCTCGCAGTGTTTTAACTGCCAGAGGTTCGGCCACAGCAGTCTTTTTTGTCATCAGCCCCCGCGTTGCGTGCGTTGTGCTGAACCTCATCGTGGCTGTGATAAGCCTACGACGGGGTACACAGCTAAATGCTGTAACTGCAAAGGAGCCCATCCGGCTAATTACCGAGGCTGCCCTAACTTTATCGCTGCCATGAAACCGCAGCGACCTCCTGTGCGCCCTGGCGCGCAGGCAGGCCGTGTAGCTGGTCCTGGCCCTAACCGGCGAGCGGCTTTCCCGCCTCTCACCGGTTCATCTGCCCAGGTCCCGGCAGCAACTCCGGTTGCTTCCGGTGCCGCTGTCTCGCCTGCAGTCGTCGCTTCGGCGCCGCCTGCAGCGGCCTCAATCCCGGCGCCTACCGGAGCGCCCGCACCTTCCTACGCGGCCATGGCCGCTAAATCAGCCCCGCCTCCAGCCCGATCGGGCAAATCTAAGCGCTCTCGTCGTCGCCGGAACTCCGCCGGCCGACCTACATCGTCACAGGTTCCACCTGTACCCTCTCCGCGGGCTCGACCCGCCCCCAGTCATCGACCTCAACCTCCCAGCGAGCAGTCTACAGCTCAGTCCACCAGCCCAGCGCCATCTGCTACCCCTGTCGAGGCCAGTCAGGCTTGTCCTCCTGAATCCCGGGAATCTTCCCGGGCTTCGGCGGATCCCCTGACTGCCTGGGCAGATAATCTTGTTGCATCCATCAGGACTGCTCGCGACACGACCACTGTGCTTGCCCTGGTGTTCCAATCATTAGCTGCCCTCTTTCCTCTACTTCCCCTAAATGGCTAATAGCCTGAGGATCGTTGCGTGGAACGCCTTCGGGCTACTCCCCAGGCGATCTGAACTGATGACTTTTGTAACGGAGTATGATGTTGATATCATACTTCTTTCCGAGACTCATCTGGCTCATTACCACTCGTTTTCCCTTCCTGCCTATGCCTGTTATCGTCAGGATCGTCCCCTACGGCCTCGCTGTCCCCCCTCGGGGGGCACAGCTGTTTTAGTCCACAGGCGGATATCCCACAGGCTTTTGCCTCCTCTAGATACATCTATTATTGAAGGCTGCGCGGTGGCGGTGGACGCCGGCGGATCGGAGCTGCGCGTTGTTTCTGCGTACCTCCGGCCTGGCCGGCGAACTCCGCCACCGCCCGAGGAGTGGGACGCCCTCCTCGACCACCCCCTCTCAACCATTGTAGCCGGCGACTTAAACGCCAAACACCCTTCATGGAACAGCCGCGTTGTCAACGCCTATGGAAATTCTCTGTTCCGGTTCGTCTCTGGCGACCCGGCACTTAATGTCATCGGCCCTGAAGACCCTACCTACTTCCCCTTTCACGGCCATCGGCCGGACGTTCTTGACATAGTAGTTGTCAAGAACGTTGCCCGCACCATCGAGGTCTCGTCTGTGTCGGACCTTTCGTCCGATCACAATCCCCTTGTTATAACTGTTCGAGAGCTGTCGGCGTCACCCCGACTTCCCGCTCAGATTGTTAAGAGAGTCAACTGGCGATCCTATCATGATGAGCTCTCTCGAAGGTTACCATCTCTCCCGGCGGACCCAATCGTCACTCGTGACGATCTGGATCTCCGCGCCACAAATCTTCAGGAATTGGTCCAAGGTGTCATGGATCGACACACCTACGCACTCGAGGTGAATCATCGTAAATCGGCCTTACCTGCGGAAGTACTCCACGCCATCTGGCTACGGCGCCAGCTCCGCCGCAGATGGCAAAGAACCCGAGACCCAGTCGTTAAGCGACGATTTCAACAACAGTCCCTTTACGTTCAGCAGCTACTGCGGGACGTAAACTCTGATCGATGGGACTCATACCTTGAGTCTCTTGAAGTCGACCACGCCTCCGTCTGGAGAGCGGTGAGTAGACTGACCCGCGAGAAGAGAACTCGCAACCCGCTGGAAACCCCGAACGGGGTTGTGTCTTCATCAGAAGGCAAGGCTGAGGTCTTCGCCGACTGCATGGAGTCGCAATTTACCGTTCATCGAGGCGTTTCGGACCCTGCCCATTCGGCAGAAGTCCGGGACTTCCTATCTGGTTATTTTTCTCGCCCTCCCGCTGGCCCAGACCTCCCGTTCGACAGAGACGAACTCGTTTCGTCTGTCTGTCGACTAAACCGCCGTCGCGCCCCCGGTCCTGACCGGATCGGGGCCGCTGCATTACAATATCTCCCGGCCTCAGGCGTTGACCTCGTTCTCGAGCTGTTCAACTCTTGTCTCCGGCTACAGTACTTTCCCCGCCTGTGGAAAAATGCCAACATCGTTATGATTCCTAAACCCCGCAAGCCGCGCATGCTTCCTGAAAGCTATCGGCCAATATCTCTCTTGCCAGTTATCTCGAAGGTGTTCGAGCGGCTCCTGCTGGCCCGCATCTCGCCGTTGTTGGATAATTTTATCCGCAACGAACAGTTCGGGTTTCGCAGAGAGCACTCGACCACGCTTCAACTAGTCCGCGTGGTAACGCAACTCTCTGACGCCACCAACAGGCGAGCGGCTACGGCCGCCGCGCTGCTGGACGTGAGCAAGGCCTTCGACAAAGTCTGGCACGAAGGTCTTCTCTTCAAACTTGCTAACTCCCCCTTACCATCGTCCATAGTGTTTTTCCTCCGGTCGTATCTCAGCGACCGAACCTTCAGGGTTAGCGTCGACGGAACCTGCTCTGCAGTTCGTCCTGTCGCCGCTGGCGTACCCCAGGGATCTGTCCTCGGCCCCGTTCTGTACCTCGTGTACACGAACGACCTGCCTGTTTTGCCCGGAGTCACGTTGTCTTTGTTCGCTGACGATGCAATGTATCATTACAGCTCTGTGTCCCCGCGTTTTGCGAGTACACAGTTGCAGCGTCAGTTGGACCAGCTTCCGGACTGGCTACGGAAATGGCGGGTGACGATCAACACGGAGAAATCCGAGGCGATCTGTTTCACTCGTAAGTCCATCTCCCGATGCCAGCCCCTCTCCCTTGAAGGGAGGCCTATCGCCTACAAAGAGTCGGTGAAGTATCTAGGCGTTCGGCTAGATCGTCGCCTATGCTTCAACGCCCACGTGACGGACACCCTTGCCAAGGCTCGCGGCGTCCGAGCCAAACTTTACCCATACCTCGCGTGCCGCAGCCCCCTGGCGCTGCGCACGAAAGTTACCCTCTATCTGTTGTTTCTCCGGTCTGTATTGACCTATGCGGCACCTGTATGGTGGTCACTTGCCTCCGCCACCAACAGGCGTAGGCTGGAAAGTTTCCAATCCAGAACCCTCCGTTCCTTGTCGGGATCTCCTTGGTTTGTTAGAAACAGTGTAATTCGAGGAGGTCTACGAGTTCCTGCTCTCTCAGCCTTTGTCTGGTCATTAGCTGCGACTCTCTTTGCCGCAGCTGAGACCTCTTCCTTCCCTTACCTCAGAACCATCAGCACCACGCAACCACCTCCCCCTGTCCGGGTCAAACGCCCTCGGGCGATTCTCGATGACCCGCCATAAGTCTAAGTAAACTTAAACCTCACTTAACTTGTATATTCTCTATCTGCCCATGCCCCAGAATTTACCTGTAAAGCTGTTTCCTTCCTCCCTTCCTAGTATGCCGACCGCGCTGAATGCTGCTGCTACGCGCTATCACTGGCACGGAGGCTCTCTGCCTCGCGGGGAGCGACCGACGCCTCACGGCGTCTGCACGCGGGACTGGGAAAGGGCGACATCTGTCACCTGAACCCGTCCTTGCGGCAGTGCCCACTGATTGCTGATAATTTAAATAAATAAAAATTAAAAACCTTTCTCCCCCGCCTTCTCAGTTAACTGGTTGGCGGTTGTCCATTCCTATTTTATTCTAGGTTACCTGTCGAATGAACCAGAACTATGTCTATCCACAGGCAGCCATTGGGCTCGTCCCAGATGCTGCAGTCATGCACCGGGTGCAAAGACGCCCCGCTACTACAGTGCTACATGCTACATGCTACAAGGAGCAACATCTCTCTTGAGCTCTCTCTTGATGGGAAATTCTTCACATTCTGTGCGTTCTCAGTCTCCGGTTATACCGTGACTTAAACAGTGCGTCCAGTTCAATTTACAAGTGTTTGTGCAAGTTTTTAACCAACTACTCAAGAATCAGTGCAGTGCAGTGTGTTCAGTGCAGTGTTGTGTTTCTTGTGCCGTGCAGTGTTTCGTGTTTGTTCCGCTGCTGCCTGGAGCTTGTTGGTAAGTGATCTGCTTTTGTATTTTGCTTACCGTAGTGCTTGGTCGTAGTCCTTAGTTCCGTTCCGCCTAAGGCGTAGGCTTCGCCTCGCCGATGGCTGCCCGCAACCCATCTTCCGTCGGCCCTTCTCAGGGCCAACCTGCCTCCGTCGGTCCTTCTCAGGACCTCTCAATCCCTGCTAGCGCTCTGGCGCAACCTCTCCCGGATGGCCCTTCTCAGGGCCACCCTACACCTACCTCGTCGCGGGAAAATCACGACGCGGACTCGGCCATGGACACCGATGGTGCATGGCAGTCTGTCAGCTGGAAACGGCGTGTCAGTGCCACCTCCACGGACTCTGGTCGAACTTCACGTCGTGGCTCAACCGCGGGGCAATCTACCATGGCCTCCCAACAACAACCCGACCAGCCCCGGCGTATCCCGCCTCTGATTTTCGCCCGGCCTCCGGAATGGGCTAATTTCATGCGGCGTATACACCGGTGCACTCCCTCTGGCACCTTGACTGCTTCGGCCCAAGGTGACAACTCCATCCGCCTTAACCCCACGACCGTGTAGCGCAGAAGTTCCTCACAGACGCGGGTATCCCGTACCACATCTTTGCCTTGCCGGAGGAGAAGGAATTAAAGGTACAAATTATAGGTATCCCAGCAGATACCTCGCCTGAGTTCATCTCTAATGAACTAGTTAGTCTGGGCTTTCGAGTCCACAGTGTCACGCCTCTCTTCTCCCCCGGCAAGAAACTAGCGCGCAACGCGTTCCTGGTAAAGATACGAAAGGTAGGTGATTACCAGGCCATCTACGACATCAATATGTTGTTCTTTCTGAAGGTTAGGGTGGAAGCCTTCGAAGCCCAAGCCGGACCGAAGCAGTGTTACAACTGCCAGCGGTACGGCCACTCATCGGCATTTTGCCACCATCCCACCCGCTGTTTGCGCTGTGGCGATAGCCATCGGAAGGACACTTGTCCTCTCGCTCGTGCTGCCGCCACTTGCGCCAACTGCGGGGAACCTCACCCGGCATCATCAAAGTCGTGTAGGTTCTATGCTGCGGCTTTGAAGAAGCTTTCAAAGTCCTCGCAGCAGCGCGTTCCTGCGCCTCCAGCTAGGCCTCAAGCATCAAGGCCTGCCGCCTCGGCGGCACCTATCCCCGCTGCGGCACCGGCACTTGCGCCTGCCCCAGCTCGTCCGGCGTCTACCGGGGCGCCCAGCTATGCGGCTGCAGCTGCTTCTCAGCCTGCCGCACAGCCCGCGGCCCAGCAGCCAAAACCTGCTGCGCCGTCCAAGAAAAAGACCAAACCATCGCCCCCCGCTTCCTCGCAGCACACGCCCGCTGCACCTCAGCCACCATCTACTCCAGATGTCCGAGATCCTAGGCAGCCGAAACAAAAGGCCCCCGCCCAGAATGGCATCATGTTCAAGCACCCGGCGCCCAAGCCTCAGGCGGCACCGGCGTCTGCCGCGTCCTTGGACGTGATTTTCGCCAACCGCGTGCGCGCTTGGATCAACGCCTTGATCCCACAAATTCTTGCTGCCAAGGATGTCCAGTCCTTGCTCGTTATCGTCCTCACCTCCGTGACCTCGCTTATCCCTCTCGATGGCTAGGCCCTTTCGGCTGGTGGCTTGGAACGCATGTGGCGTTCTATCTCGCCGTGCCGAATTGGCCGCCTTCGTCACCGAATATGACATAGACGTCATACTCCTAAACGAAACCCACTTAATTCCTGCACACTCGTTCCAGCTTCCGGCGTACACGACGTATCGCACAGACCGGCCTGGCCAGAACCGGCTGTACGCATCTGGCGGCACAGCCATTCTGGTTCACAGGCGCATCGCCCACCGCCCCCTGCCGCCTCCGGCGACTCGTCGCTTGGAGGCGATGGCGGTTGCTCTCTGCATCGGGGATCGGGAGGTTCGCCTGGTTTCAGTCTACCTCCCCCCTCGAGGTGGACCACCGCCCGACGAGGATGAATGGGAGGCTCTATTAGAAGACCCTCTACCAACCATCGCAGCCGAAGACTTTAATAGTAAGCATCCCCTGTGGAACAGCCGTGTCTCAAACCCATACGGCCGCTCTCTGTACCAATACGTTCAACGTCATCCTCATGTGAACGCTCTTGGTCCTAGATCACCGACCTATATCCCCAATGGAAGGGGACTACCTGACGTCCTTGACATTGCTGTTGTCCAAGACGTGGCCTATCCTATCGCTATCGAAGCAGTGTCAGACCTCTCGTCTGATCACGACCCGGTAATACTCACTGTTCAGCCCACGCTGGACACACCTCTCCAGCCTCCCCATCGTGTAACGAGAGTCAACTGGCGATCGTTCCACGATGAACTGGGTCGAACAGTACCATCTGACCCCCAGGTCGACATCTCCAGCCCGGATGATGTAGACCGCTTGGCCGACTATCTTCAAGAAGTCGTCACGTCCGCCATGGACAAACACACCTATAACGTCCCTGCGCCCAACAGACGGTCGCAGTTACCTGAAGAGGTGATTCTGGCCATCCGCAAACGGCGCCAGCTCCGCCGGCGATGGCAACAAACCCGGGACCCTGCCGTAAAACGCAGGCTGAACGCCCAATCAGACCTTGTCAAGCAGCTTCTGCTTGATGCCACTGCTCATCGATGGGACTCATATCTTGAGTATCTGGAAGTCACGCCCCAGTCCGTTTTTCGGGCTGCGAGCCGACTTACTGGCGAGAAAAGGACCCCTACCCCCTACGATCACCGAAGGGATTGTGTACTCCGCGGCCGACAAAGCAGAAGTCTTTGCCGATACCATGGAGGAACAATTTACCGTTCACAGAGGCGTCTGCGACCCCGGCCACTCGGCAACGGTCACAGACTTCCTATCTGGCTATTTTTCCCGCCCTCCCGCAGACCCAATCGACCCGTTTGATGAGGCCGAAGTGGAAACGGCCATTAGTCGACTGCGCCCCAAGCGGGCGCCCGGCGAGGACCGTATTGGTGCAGCGGCCCTACTTAACTCCCCAGCAAGTCTCGTTTCACTCATCCACGTGCTGTTCAACGGATGTCTCCGGCTCCATTACTATCCCAGCCCTTGGAAACGAGCCAAAGTCATCATGTTGCCGAAGGCTCGCAAGCTGCGTACACTCCCGGAGAATCATCGACCAATCTCTCTTTTGCCAGTCTTATCGAAGGTGTTCGAGCGCCTCCTGCATCGCCGGATTACTCCCCTGCTGGATAATTTCATCCGACAGGAACAGTTCGGCTTCCGCAGGCAGCATTCAACCACTCTTCAACTTGTCCGAGTTGTCACGCAACTCACTGACGCCATCAACAGGAACCATCAAACTGTCGCCGTCCTTCTGGACGTGAGCAAGGCCTTCGACAAAGTCTGGCACGAAGGCCTTCTCTATAAACTAGCCACCTCCCCTCTCCCTGCCTCATTTGTACATCTGATGCGGTCGTATCTCTGCGACCGCAAATTTAGGATCTGCGTCGACGGGACGTACTCTTCTGTCCGCCCCGTCGCCGCTGGCGTTCCTCAAGGATCTGGCCTCGGACCTGTTCTGTACCTAGTGTACACGAACGACCTGCCAGTATTGCCTGGAGTCACGCTCTCTCTCTATGCGGACGATGCGATGTACCACACCAGTTCTGCAAACCTTCGTTTTGCGACTGACGTGGTGCAGCGCCAGCTCGCATTACTACCGGCCTGGCTAAGGAAATGGCGGGTGGCGATCAATACGGAGAAATCCGAGGCGATTGCCTTCTCCCGTCAGCTCACTTCCCGATGCCAGACCCTCTCCCTTGAAGGGAGCCCAATCGCTTGGCAACGTACTGTGAAGTACTTGGGCGTCACTCTTGATCGACGCCTAAGCTTCAGAGCTCACGTGTCCACAGTGCTCCAGCGCGCCCGAGGCGTCAAAGCCAAACTATACCCATTCTTATCGCCTCGAGGGCCACTGCCATTGCGCACGAAGCTCTCGATCTATGTGCTCTTTTTACGAGCCGTCCTTATGTACGCAGCACCTGCATTTTGGACCCAACTCGCCCCCGACGTCGTTAAACGCATGGAAGCCTTCCAAGCCCTTACCCTTCGCCTTATCTCCGGCTCTCCCTGGTATGTAAAAAATGATACTATCAGGCGAGGGCTGAAGATTCCGTCGCTCGATGGATTTGCGCGGACTCTTACGTTCAACCTCTTCCATCGAGCATCCATTTCAGACTTTCCCCACCTCCAACACCTCGATAACGATGATGGACCACCACCAGTCAAACGCCGCCGCCCTCGAGCTCTGCTCGACGACCCACCGTAATTTTAAAATAAAAAATTGCCCTCTCACCATCTGTCCACGCGCCGACCAATCGTATCTCACCACCTTCCTTCCAGTCAAATCTCCGGTCCGTTGCAGGCCGACAGATGGGTCGGGCGTTGTGCCGGCTTTAGGTGTGCCTAGCGCCACCTTCAGTCGGCAACTTCGCCCCTCCAATCTCTCGCCTGCCTCGGTATCGCCATAAGGCAGTCTACCGGACTCTTACCGGGCTGGCGGAAGTGTATCGACCCGTTGTGGGCGAACAAATCCCGCCAATCCGTGCTAAGCGTTCGCGTAGACTTCCCTCTCAGGCCATTGGTGGATCGCGTCAGCGGTTCAGCCAATCACAGCCCGTCTCCTTCACCTCCGCCAAAATAAAAAAAGGGGGTACCCATCCTCGCAGCGACAGCGGGAGTCTACCTAGAGCATTTGCCCGGGTAGGCTGTGACTGTTTTTGCTCTGCAAAATTTTACCAATTTGTGCGGAAATATTCAGTTTTCACCATTTTTCTTACCATCATCGTATTCAGCATCATCATCACTACAGATTTCACCTACAGTTCAGTGCGACTCAGCTTTATTTAATCAGTGCGGGAGTGTTTTTGTTTCCGTGTGCTGTGCGGTCTGTTTCGTGTTCAATTGTGCCTGTGGATAGTTTTCAGTGTCTGGTGATCCCTCAATCCTAGACCTGCGTAGACGTTCATTTCGGCTTGTCCGAAATGGCGTCGAATACGCCACCGAATCCTCTGCCGGCGCCGCTTGTTTCCTTAATGGAAACATGCTCAACCGGCTTCCGTACCACTCCACTTCCTCACGACAGTGAAAGTGATAGTGAAAGTGATCATAGTGCGGTAGAAATGTGCAGTGTTGGGTCGGGGGACGGACAGTTCTCGCTTGTGGAGGGCAAATCTGCCAAACGCAAGCGAAAACTGGCCCAAACTCCGCCGCCCGCCTCAGCTGCAGATCTGCCATCTAATCATGGTAACAGCGGCACTCAGCGCGTGCAACGTGAGTATCCAGCTACCACCCAAACTGTGTCTCCTCCTCGCATTCCTCCTATTGTAATTCCGGATAATAGGAATTATTCTGACCTGTTACGTTCCTTATCCCGAGCTCTCCCTTCGGTCAAGGTCGAGGCGAGGTGCCAAGGCCCCTCGCTAAAGCTGGCGACCGCTACGATCCCGGACTTCCGCTCTGTTCAGTCATTCCTGACAGAGCGTAAGATATCTTTTCATACATTTGCCCTCCCGTCAGAGCGTGAAATCAAGGTCGTTCTGTCGGGAATTCCATCCTTTACCGACCCTGATGCCATCAGGCAAGAACTTGTTGCGCTCGGCTATGCGCCGACCGCGGTAAGCGTCCTGCACGTTGGCAAAGGTGATGACCGCCGTCCTGTCAACAGCTTTCTTTGTAAATTACTGAAAGTAGGCCCCTTCGAGGAGATTTACACTCTCCAGAATCTTCTGCACCTACGGGTGCAAGTCAGAACATTTGACCCGCGGCCCGGCCCCTCGCAGTGTTTCAACTGCCAGAGGTTCGGCCACAGCAGTCTTTTCTGCCATCAGCCCCCGCGTTGCGTGCGTTGTGCTGAACCTCATCGTGGCTGTGATAAGCCTACGACGGGGTACACAGCTAAATGCTGCAACTGTAAAGGAGCCCATCCGGCTAATTACCGAGGCTGCCCTAACTTTATCGCCGCCATGAAACCGCAGCGACCTCCTGTGCGCCCTGGCGCGCAGGCAGGCCGTGTAGCTGGTCCTGGCCCTAACCGGCGAGCGGCTTTCCCGCCTCTCACCGGTTCATCTGCCCAGGTCCCGGCAGCAACTCCGGTTGCTTCCGGTGCCGCTGTCTCGCCTGCAGTCGTCGCTTCGGCGCCGCCTGCAGCGGCCTCAATCCCGGCGCCTACCGGAGCGCCCGCACCTTCCTACGCGGCCATGGCCGCTAAATCAGCCCCGCCTCCAGCCCGATCGGGCAAATCAAAGCGCTCTCGTCGTCGCCGGAACTCCGCCGGCCGACCTACATCATCACAGGTTCCTCCTGTACCCTCTCCGCGGGCTCGACCCGCCCCCAGCCATCGTCCTCAACCTTCCAGCGAGCAGTCTACTACTCAGACCACCAGCCCAGCGCCATCTGCTACCCCTGTCGAGGTCAGTCAGGCTTGTCCTCCTGAATCCCGGGAATCTTCCCGGGCTTCGGCGGATCCCCTGACTGCCTGGGCAGATAATCTTGTTGCATCCATCAGGACTGCTCGCGACACTACCACTGTGCTTGCCCTGGTGTTCCAATCATTAGCTGCCCTCTTTCCTCTACTCCCCCTAAATGGCTAATAGCCTGAGGATCGTTGCGTGGAACGCCTTCGGGCTACTCCCCAGGCGATCTGAACTGATGACTTTCGTAACGGAGTATGATGTTGATATCATACTTCTTTCCGAGACTCATCTGGCTCATTACCACTCGTTTTCCCTTCCTGCCTATGCCTGTTATCGTCAGGATCGTCCCCTACGGCCTCGCTGTCCCCCCTCGGGGGGCACAGCTGTTTTAGTCCACAGGCGGATATCCCACAGGCTTTTGCCTCCTCTAGATACATCTATTATTGAAGGCTGCGCGGTGGCGGTGGACGCTGGCGGATCGGAGCTGCGCGTTGTTTCTGCGTACCTCCGGCCTGGCCGGCGAACTCCGCCACCGCCCGAGGAGTGGGACGCCCTCCTCGACCACCCCCTCTCAACCATTGTAGCCGGCGACTTAAACGCCAAACACCCTTCATGGAACAGCCGCGTTGTCAACGCCTATGGAAATTCTCTGTTCCGGTTCGTCTCTGGCGACCCGGCACTTAATGTCATCGGCCCTGAAGACCCTACCTACTTCCCCTTTCACGGCCATCGGCCGGACGTTCTTGACATAGTAGTTGTCAAGAACGTTGCCCGCAACATCGAGGTCTCGTCTGTGTCGGACCTTTCGTCCGATCACAATCCCCTTGTTATAACTGTTCGAGAGCTGTCGGCGTCACCCCGACTCCCCGCTCAGATTGTTAGGAGAGTCAACTGGCGATCCTATCATGACGAGCTCTCTCGAAGGTTACCATCTCTCCCGGCGGACCCAATCGTCACTCGTGACGATCTGGATCTCCGCGCCACAAATCTTCAGGAATTGGTCCAAGGTGTCATGGATCGACACACCTACGCACTCGAGGTGAATCATCGTAAATCGGCCTTACCTGCGGAAGTACTCCACGCCATCTGGCTACGGCGCCAGCTCCGCCGCAGATGGCAAAGAACCCGAGACCCAGTCGTTAAGCGACGATTTCAACAACAGTCCCTTTACGTTCAGCAGCTACTGCGGGACGTAAACTCTGATCGATGGGACTCATACCTTGAGTCTCTTGAAGTCGACCACGCCTCCGTCTGGAGAGCGGTGAGTAGACTGACCCGCGAGAAGAGAACTCGCAACCCGCTGGAAACCCCGAACGGGATTGTGTCTTCATCAGAAGGCAAGGCTGAGGTCTTCGCCGACTGCATGGAGTCGCAATTTACCGTTCATCGAGGCGTTTCGGACCCTGCCCACTCGGCAGACGTCCGGGACTTCCTATCTGGTTATTTTTCTCGCCCTCCCGCTGGCCCAGACCTCCCGTTCGACAGAGACGAACTCGTTTCGTCTGTCTGTCGACTAAACCGCCGTCGCGCCCCCGGTCCTGACCGGATCGGGGCCGCTGCATTACAATATCTCCCGGCCTCAGGCGTTGACCTCGTACTCGAGCTGTTCAACTCTTGTCTCCGGCTACAGTACTTTCCCCGCCTGTGGAAAAATGCCAACATCGTTATGATTCCTAAACCCCGCAAGCCGCGCATGCTTCCTGAAAGCTATCGGCCAATATCTCTCTTGCCAGTTATCTCGAAGGTGTTCGAGCGGCTCCTGCTGGCCCGCATCTCGCCGTTGTTGGATAATTTTATCCGCAACGAACAGTTCGGGTTTCGCAGAGAGCACTCGACCACGCTTCAACTAGTCCGCGTGGTAACGCAACTCTCTGACGCCACCAACAGGCGAGCGGCTACGGCCGCCGCACTGCTGGACGTGAGCAAGGCCTTCGATAAAGTCTGGCACGAAGGTCTTCTCTTCAAACTTGCTAACTCCCCCTTACCATCGTCCATAGTGTTTTTCCTCCGGTCGTATCTCAGCGACCGAACCTTCAGGGTTAGCATCGACGGAACCTGCTCTGCAGTTCGTCCTGTCGCCGCTGGCGTACCCCAGGGATCTGTCCTCGGCCCCGTTCTGTACCTCGTGTACACGAACGACCTGCCTGTTTTGCCCGGAGTCACGTTGTCTTTGTTCGCTGACGATGCAATGTATCATTACAGCTCTGTGTCCCCGCGTTTTGCGAGTACACAGTTGCAGCGTCAGTTGGACCAGCTTCCGGGCTGGCTACGGAAATGGCGGGTGACGATCAACACGGAGAAATCCGAGGCGATCTGTTTCACTCGTAAGTCCATCTCCCGATGCCAGCCCCTCTCCCTTGAAGGGAGGCCTATCGCCTACAAAGAGTCGGTGAAGTATCTAGGCGTTCGGCTAGATCGTCGCCTATGCTTCAACGCCCACGTGACGGACACCCTTGCCAAGGCTCGCGGCGTCCGAGCCAAACTTTACCCATACCTCGCGTGCCGCAGCCCCCTGGCGCTGCGCACGAAAGTTACCCTCTATCTGTTGTTTCTCCGGTCTGTATTGACCTATGCGGCACCTGTATGGTGGTCACTTGCCTCCGCCACCAACAGGCGTAGGCTGGAAAGTTTCCAATCCAGAACCCTCCGTTCCTTGTCGGGATCTCCTTGGTTTGTTAGAAACAGTGTAATTCGAGGAGGTCTACGAGTTCCTGCTCTCTCAGCCTTTGTCTGGTCATTAGCTGCGACTCTCTTTGCCGCAGCTGAGACCTCTTCCTTCCCTTACCTCAGAACCATCAGCACCACGCAACCACCTCCCCCTGTCCGGGTCAAACGCCCTCGGGCGATTCTCGATGACCCGCCATAAGTTTAAGTAACTTAAACCTCACTTAACTTGTATATTCTCTATCTGCCCATGCCCCAGAATTTACCTGTACAGCTGTTTCCTTCCTCCCTTCCTAGTATGCCGACCGCGCTGAATGCTGCTGCTACGCGCTATCACTGGCACGGAGGCTCTCTGCCTCGCGGGGAGCGACCGACGCCTCACGGCGTCTGCACGCGGGATTGGGAACGGGCGACATCTGTCACCTGAACCCGTCCCTGCGGCAGTGCCCACTGATTGCTGATAATTTAAATAAATAAAAATTAAAAAAAAAACCTTTCTCCCCCGCCTTCTCAGTTAACTGGTTGGCGGTTGTCCATTCCTGATATTAGGCACCAGTCGAAGAACCAGACCTATGTATATCTACAGGCAGCCATTGAGCTCGACTCAGATGCTGCAGTCATGCACCGGGTGCAAAGACGCCCCGCTACTACGATGCTACATGCTACATGCTACTCGCAGCGACAAGTCTCGCGCCAAGCACTCACCAAGCAACAGGCAGTCATCGGGCTTGCCCGGACGCTGCCGTCACTGGGGCACGCACTGCGCTGTGCCCTGCTCCACCTAGACCTGGACCTGGACCGCCGTTTACAGGATACCTACCGCGATGACCGGGAAGAGGCGCCGTCCTCCACTCCCGGCCATCAACGGACCTGGTGGACATCCGCTTGCCAAGCCGGACGAGAAATCAGAGTTCCTGACCGGCACCTGGAGCTTCAATTTGCTCCTAACCCGTCCGGGGACCCAGACTCCGACGAGGAGATAGATGCCGAAGTTGAGGCTTCTCTCGGCAGCCCGATCACATCCGAACCTGAACCCACTTCGGTGGAAGAGGTAACGGACAGGCTTTTACCGCTTCGGCCCCGGAAGAGCCCTGGACCGGACGGTGTTACTAACACCGCCCTACAGAGACTTCCGGACCGGGGAGTTCGCTTCCTGGTCGATTTGTTCAATGCCTGCTTCCGATTCGCCTACTTTCCTAAGAAATGGCGTTCGGCTACGGTCACGATGATCCCGAAGCCGGGAAAAGACCACAAGTTCGCCGAGAACCTCCTGCTGTCGTCCACTTCGAATGTCTTCGAACGACTAGTCCAGCGGCGGCTCATGGATCACCTTCAACGGTTCGATATCCTGGTCCCCGAGCAATTCGGTTTTCGTGCTGGGCACTCCTCGACGCATCAACTGATGCGTTTCGTGGAGACCGTGGCCGAGGCCGGTTGCTCGCGAGAGCAGACCGTCGCCGTTTTCCTTGATGTCGAGAAGGCTTTCGATCGTGTTTGGCATCCAGGCCTACTTTACAAACTCACGGAGATTCTGCTTCCGGATTGCTACCTTCATCTGATTGCTAGCTTTCTTCGGAACAGAACCTTTCGCGTGAGAGTTGATAACACCCTTTCTTCGGAAAGGGCTATTACTGCTGGTGTACCTCTGGGAAGCGTCTTGGGCCTCCTGCTTTTCTCTGTGTACGTCAACGACGTGCCCAAGTTGCCTGGCACCAGGTTGGCCGTGTTCGCCGACGACACGGCAGTGTCTACTGTCGATCGTCGTGCTGAGACGGCCGTTATCTGGCTCCAGGAACAATTGGACGAATACGTTGAATGGGCAGAGAAATGGAGAGTTGCCATCAACGCAGCCAAGAGCACAGCAGTAGTCTTCTCCAGACGCTTTAGGCTCCCCGACAGACTCTACGTAGGCGATACACTTCTGCCCTGGTCTCGAGAGGTCAAGTACCTCGGGGTTCACCTCGACCGACGTCTTACCTGGCGGACACAATCTGCGCAAGTAGCCCGAAAAACCGCCCATCGTCTATATCAACTCCGACCCATATTATGTAGCAACGCCATGACCCGCCGCCTAGGGAAGCTCATCGTTTCCACTTATGTGGCGCCGATGACTACCTACGCGATACCCGTTTGGGGCTACTTGGCCAAGACCCATAAGCGAAAGCTTCAGTCTCTCCTCGACCGAGGATTGTGCTGGGCATGCAAAGCCCACTATCTGACATCAAACAAAACTATCCGTGACTCCCTGCGTGTCCGTTCCCTGGACGCCACTATACGGACACTGTCCCGCAAATTCTATCGTCGCTCCGCCCGATTCCAGGGCAACCATCTCATTAGCGCCCTCGGTCGCTACCACTCTGTGCCAGGTGAACCTTGGACCCGGCCTCGGCGAACACTCACCCTCAATTAAATAATTAATTGAAAACCCACGGCCGGTAGCAGGCCACACCCTAAATCCAGAATATCAGTAGTCCCTACGGCAGGAGCTCTTTCTGAAGCTCGGGACGTAGTACACGAGCGGGCGACGGGCAAGACCTTCGTCCCGCACAGCCACTGACACTGCTGCCGATTCATAGCGATCGCAGCATGCTTCTGAATCAAGACGGACTCCATATGAAGACGAGGGAAGTAATCACTCACGGCCGACAAGAATTTCGTCTCATCGAAACGGATCCGATGGTCGGCATTGGCGAGCGCGTGTTCGGCCACGGCAGACTCCTCCGGCTGTCCCAGTCTACAGTAACGGCTATGTTCACCCACGCGTGTGCGGACGCTGCGCTTCGTGGTACCAATGTACACCTGGCCGCATGAGCAGGGAACTCCGTACACACCGCACGATGACAGCGGATCTCGGACGTCCTTCGTCGGCCTCAAGAACGTGTGTATCTTCCTTGTCGGCTTGAATATTGGCCTCACACCGTGCCGACTGAGCAGCCTAACAATGCGGTCCGTCACCCCATGAATGTAGGGCAACGCCGCGAAACCGACGGTCTCCCGTGAATCCACTTCCGGCCTGGCTGTTCTTCTCGGCCGGACCGCACGTCTCACCTCCCCGACGGAATATCCATTGGCCTGCAGCGCTAGTTCGAGGTGGCGCAGCTCGTCATCGAGGTACCGGGGCTCGCATATCCTCCTAGCCCGGTCCACCAAGGTCTTCAACACCGCCCTCTTCTGGCTGGGATGGTGGTTCGACTGTTTATGGAGATAGCGGTTAGTGTGCGTCGGTTTTCTATAAACTTTATGTCCGAGGCTGCCATCGGTCCTTCTAAGGACCAACACGTCCAGAAAAGCCAGCTGATTGTCGGTCTCCCTCTCAACGGTAAACTGTATCCGTGGGTGAACCTGATTGAGATGTGCCAGGAACCTGCCGAGTTCATCCTCCCCATGGCTCCAGATAACAAATGTGTCATCAACATACCGGAACCAGCACCTCGGCTTCAACGGAAAAGATGTAATTGCCCGCTGTTCGAACCTTTCCATATAAAAGTTCGCCACCACAGGACTGAGTGGACTCCCCATGGCCACACCATCAATCATTTCGAAGAACTCACCGCCGTACTGAAAATATGTAGTTTTTAGAACATGCCGGAAAAGCGCTGTAATGTCTGCCGGAAAAAGGTTAGCTAAGTGGCCAAGGACATCATCTACGGGCACCATGGTGAACAACGAAACCACGTCAAAGCTGACCATTATGTCTCCAGGCTGCAACGACAACCCACCGAGCCTTTCAAGAAAGTGGGTTGAATCCCTCACATATGACTCCGTACCACCTATATGTGGCGGGAGAAGCTCGGTCAAGTGTTTAGCCAGATGGTAGGTTGGAGATCCTATGGCGCTGACGATGGGTCTGAGCGGGACGTCCGGCTTGTGGATTTTGGGGAGCCCATAAAGCCTAGGTGGAAGGGCTTCCGAACACCGGACGGCTGCCTTCACATCAGGCTCCAAGGAAGACCGCTTAACCAGAAAATCGGTCCTTTTTAGGACCACTGCGGTCGGATCTCTTCGCAGTTTATTGTAGGTTTCTGGGTCCAGCAGTTCCCCGATCTTCCTTTGGTAGTCATCGGTGTTCATTACAACCATAGCGCTCCCCTTATCCGCCGGTAATAGGATGACAGACTCATCTAGCCTTAATGTTCTTAGTGCCCGCAGCTCACCCACTGGTATGTTGCATCGCGGCGGTTTCGCTCTAGCCAGGATCCTCAATGCTTCGATCCTAACTTCATCTGCCTGTTCACGCGGCAGCCGCCGCACTCCAGCTTCAACGTTGGCAATGATGTCCTCCATTGGAATCTTCTTAGGGGCCACTGCAAACTTCTCCCCTCTCGCCAAGACAGCAGTTTCGGTGGTGGTAAGCTGGCGGTCCGACAAGTTCACTACTGTCCGGTCCGTCTCTAAGCTGCTTCGCAGATGTCCCTGGTTGTTCTCCTCGGAGCTATCTCTCCAGTACTTATTCTCATGGCGCGATCGAACACTATCGCGAACGGCCTCGGAAGCGCTGGAACTTAGGCTATCCACCAGATCCCAGTGGCCAGGTAACAACACAGTGCTTAATTCCAGGTGTAGGCGGAACAACTTCATATTGTTGTCGGCAAGATATTTCCTGGTCTGGTGGATACGTTCGCGTAGCATCGCCTGCTCTGCACGTCGATAAATGCGACTGGCTTGCGGTGTAAATAGGGTAGACACCCAAAGTGCAGAAATTGTATACCACTGATGATGGCAGCCAGTGGAGCTGCCGAAACGTTTGGTTTTGTTTTAAACCAGGGACCACGGCCAAACAGCCCGGATATCTTGCATAATTCAAATGACACCGGCCGTGAAAACCTAAGGAATAATTTAAGAATCAAATAATGTTACGCATACAGCTCTAAATTGTAGAGTTCTCAAGACCTATTGTTTTTGGTGAAGATCGGTTAAGGGAAAGGGGTAGTTTACCAGCAAAGTTTTATGTTTTAAAAGGGTATTACTTCCATGTTGCATAAGGAAATGGAAGTATGGTGATGGAAAAAAAAATTCTGGACGAGATTATTGCAGAATCTGCTTGTACTACCCTCAAAACATGAATAATAATTTGTTGAAAAGTGTCTCTGTGTGTCTGTCTAACTGTCTGTGTCCATAGATTTTTTTTGTCAAACGATAACAGCCGCAAAATCAAACAGAATCAAATAATGTTTCGCAGACAGTTCTGAATTGTAGAGTCCTCAAGATCTATTGTTTTTTGTGAAGATCGGTTAAGGGAAAGGGGTAGTTTACCAGCAACGTTTTATGTTTTAACAACGGTAAATTTTCCAATGAAGAACGATTACTGCCGCACATTCAAACAGAAGCAAATAATGTTCTGCACACACCCCTGAATTGTAGCGAGCTGAAGGGGTTTTAATTATGGTGAAGATCGGTTAAGGGAAAGGGGTAGTTTACCAGCAAAGATTTATGTTTTACCAAGGGTAATTTTTAATATGACGAACGATAATTGCCGTAAATTCAAACAGAATCAATTACTTTTTTGCAATACTTCCTGAATTATAGAGCAATCAAGGCCGGTTGATTTTGGTGAAGATCGGTTACGAGAAAAGCGTAGTTTACCTACTACGTTTTATGTGATTACAAGGTTAATATTTTCTATGACGAACGATAACTGTCGTAAATTCAAAGAGAATCAAACAATTTTTTGCATACCTACATCAACTGTAAAGATCAGAAGGCCTGTTGATTTTGGTGAAGATCGGTTAAGGGAAAGGGGTAGTTTACCAGCCAATTTTCATGTTTTAACAAGAGTAATTGTTTCTAGGACGAACGATAACAGGCACACATTCAAACAGAATCAAATCATGTTTTCAATGAATCCTGAATTATATAGAATTCAAGGCCAGTAGAATTTGGTGAAGATCGGTTAAGGGAAAGGGGTAGTTTACCTGCAACACTTTATGTTGTAACAAGAGAAATATTTACATGAAGAAAGATAACTGCCGCACATTCAAACATAATCAAATACTTTTTTTGCATGCATCCCTGAATTGTAGAGGACTGAATGCCTATTGATTTTGGTGAAGATCGGTTAAGGCAAACGGGTAGTTTACCAGCAACGTTTATGTTTTAACAAGGATAATTTTTTCTATGACGAACGATAACTGCCGTAAATTCAAACAGAATCAAATACGTTTTTGCATACAGCCCTGAATTGTAGAGTACTCAAGACCTATTGTTCTTGGTGAAGGTCGGTTAAGGGAAAGGGTAGTTGACCTGCAACGTTTTTACTTCCATGTTTTTTTTATCAAGAGTAATTTTTTAATATAGCAAACGATAACAGTCGCAAATTCAAACAGAATCAAATAATGTTTCGCATACAGCTCTAAATTGTAGAGTTCTCAAGACCTATTGTTCTTGGTGAAGATCGGTAAAGGGAAAGGGGTAGTTTACCAGCAACGTTTTATGTTTTAAAACGGTAATTTTATTTGTTTGACGAATGATAATTGCCGCATATTGAAAGAGAATCAAATCATTTTTGCATACGTTCTTAATGTTGTAAATACTCAAGGTCTTTTGATTTTGGTGAAGATCGGTTAAGGGAAAGAGGTAATTTACCTGCAACATTTTATGTTGTAACAAGAGAAATGTTTTCATGACGAAAGGTAACTGCCGCACATTCAAACAGAATCAAATACTTTTTTGCATGCATCCCTGAATTGTAGAGGACTGAATGCCTATTGATTTCGGTAAAGATCGGTTAAGGGAAACCGGTAGTTTACCAGCAAAGTTTATGTTTTAACAAGGATAATTTTTTCTATGACGAACGATAACTGCCGTAAATTCAAACAGAATCAAATACACTTTTGCATACGGCACTGAATTGTAGAGTACTCAAGACCTATTGTTCTTGGTGAAGATCGCTTAAGGGAAAGGGTAGTTGACCTGCAACGTTTTTACTTCCATATTTTTTTTTTATCAACAGTAATTTTTTCTATAGCAAACGATAACAGTTCTTTGGATTTTGGTGAAGATCGGTTTAGGGAAAGAGGTAGTTTACCTGCAACATTTGATGATGTAACAAGAGAAATATTTTCATGACGAACAATAAATGCCGTAAATTCAAACAAAATCAAATAATTTTTTACATATGTGCTTGATTTGTAGAACACTCAAGGCCTTGTATGGACACAGACACACACACAAACATGTGTGTGTGTCTGTGTCCATAGATTTTTTTTGGGGAAACGATAACAGCCGCAAAATCAAACAGAATCAAATAATGTTTCGCAGACAGCTCTGAATTGTAGAGTTCTCAAGATCTGTGGTTTTCTGTGAAGATCGGTTAAGGGAAAGGGGTAGTTTACCTGCAACGTTTTATGTTTTAACAAAGGTAAATTTTTCTATGAAGAACGATTACTGCCGCACATTCATACAGAATCAAATAATGTTTTGCACACACCACTGAATTGTAGCGAGCTGAAGCCGTTTTGATGATGGTGAAGATCGGTTAAGGGAAAGGGGTAGCTTAGCAGCAACGATTTATGTTTTAACAAGGGTAATTTTTTCTATGACGAACGATGATTGCTGTAAATTCAAACAGAATCAAATACTTTTTGCAGACTTCCAGAATTATAGAGCACTCAAGGCCAGTTGATTTTGGTGAAGGTCGGTTACGAGAAAAGCGTAGTTTACCTACAACGTCTTATGTGATAACAAGGTTAATATTTTCTATGACGAACGATAACTGGCCTAAATTCAAACAGAATCAAATAATTTTTTGCATACCTACATGAATTGTAAAGATCTGAAAGCCTGTTGATTTTGGTGAAGATCGGTTAAGGGAAAGGAGTAGTTTACCAGCCACTTTTCATGTTTTAACAAGTGTAATTGTTTCTATGACGAACGATAACTGCCACACATTCAAACAGAATCAAATAATGTTTTCAATGAATCCTGAATTATATAGAACTCAAGGCCTGTAGAATTTGGTGAAGATCGGTTAAGGGAAAGGCGTAGTTTACCTGCAACATTTTATGTTGTAACAAGAGAAAAGTTTCCATGAAGAAAGATAACTGCCGCACATTGAAACAGAATCAAATACTTTTTTGCATGCATCCCTGAATTATAGAGGACTGAATGCCTATTGATTTTGGTGAAGATCGGTTAAGGCACACGGGTAGTTTACCAGCAACGTTTATTTTTTAACAAGGATAATTTTTTCTATGACGAACGATAACAGTCGCAAATTCAAACAGAATCAAATAATGTTTCGCATACAGCTCTAAATTGTAGAGTTCTCAAGACTTTTTGTTTTTCGTGAAGATCGGTTAAGGGAAAGAGGTAATTTACCGGCAACATTTTATGTTGTAACAAGAGAAAAGTTTTCATGAAGAAAGATAACAGCCGCACATTCAAACAGAATCAAATACTTTTTTGCATGCATCCCTGAATTGTAGAGGACTGAATGCCTATTGATTTTGGTAAAGATCGGTTAAGGGAAACGGGTAGTTTACCAGCAACGTTTATGTTTTAACAAGGATAATTTTTTCTATGACGAACGATAACTGCCGTAAATTCAAACAGAATCAAATACGCTTTTGCATACGGCCCTGAATTGTAGAGTACTCAAGACCTAATGTTCTTGGTGAAGATCGGTTAAGAGAAAGGGTAGTTGACCTTGAAACATTTTTACTTCCATATTTTTTTTTATCAAGAGTAATTTTTTTCTATGGCAAACGATAACAGTTCTTTTGATTTTGGTGAAGATCGGTTAAGGGAAAGAGGTAGTTTACCTGCAACATTTGATGTTGTAACAAGAGAAATATTTTCATGACGAAAAATAAATGCCGTAAATTCAAACAAAATCAAATAATTTTTTACATATGTGCCTGATTTGTAGAACACACAAGGCCTTTCGATTTTGGTGATAATCTGTTACGGCGGAAAGGGCAGTTTACCGGAAACATTTTTTGTTGTAACAAGAGTAAAATACTTAACTTTGATAAATGAAGTATCCTGATAAGAAGATCTTAATAATCCACTATAGAAAAATAGATGAAATATCTATAAATGAAGAGGTTAGTTGAACGGGCTGAGGATAATTTTCTATAAATGAAAATTAAAGTTGAAAGGGAAGGGTATAATTTTTATATGTGTACTACGTTATCGGCAACAAAGTAGTAGTTTGTTGTTAAAATTCCTTCCCGGGCTGTTTGGAGGTAATCCAATGTTTTTCTGCAAAAAAACCAGACGTATCGACAATGCCGTCGACTGCCATCATCAGTGAAAATCGAGTGCGATAAAGTGTGGTGGTATATGTTTTTGACCACAGTATTGTGGTTAAGGCTGAAGCAATAAGTACAGAGAAGTTGTTTCTATGGAAACATTTCATTTCGTAAATGATTTTAAATATAAATCTTACAACATGGAAGTCATGTATGGTTCTCCATACCGATATTTGAAAAGTATCTGCGTGTAGAATTTTACTTCCATGTTCCATAAGCAAATGGAAGTATAGTGATGGCAAAAAAAATCGTGTTCCAGATAATTGCAGATTCTGATTCTACTACCCTCAAAACATGAATAAAAGTCATTTTTCGAAAAGTGTCTGTGTGTGAGTGAGTGTGTCTGGATGTAGATTTTTTCTATGGCAAACGATAACAGTCGGAAATTCAAACAGAATCAAATAATGTTTCGCATACAGCTCTAAATTGTAGAGTTCTCAAGATCTATTGTTTTTGGTGAAGATCGGTTAAGGGAAAGGGGTAGTTTACCAGCGACATTTTGTTTTAAAAGGGTATTATTTCCATGTTGCATAAGGAAATGGAAGTATGGTGATGGCAAAAAAAATCGTGGTCGAGATTATTGCAGATTCTGATTGTACTACCCTCAAAACATGAAAAAAATAATTTGTTGAAAAGTGTCTGTGTGTGTGTCTGTCTAACTGTCTGTGTCCATAGATTTTTTTTGGCAAACGATAACAGCTGCAAAATCAAACAGAATCAAATAATGTTTCGCAGACAGCTCTGAATTGTAGAGTTCTCAAGATCTATTGTTTTCTGTGAAGATCGGTTAAGGGAAAGGGGTAGTTTACCAGCAACGTTTATGTTTTAACAAGGATAATTTTTTTTATGACGAACGATAACTGCCGCAAATTCAAACAAAATCAAATACGTTTTTGCATACACCACTGAATTGTAGCGAACTGAAGGCGTTTTGATTATGGTGAAGATCGGTTAAGGGAAAGGGGTAGTTTACCGGCAACGATTTATGTTTTAACAAGGATACTTTTTCCTATGACGAACAATAATTGCCGTAAATTCAAACAGAATTAACTTCTTTTTTGCAATCCTTCCTGAATTATAGAGCACTCAAGGCCTGTTGATTTTGGTGAAGGTCGGTTACGAGAAAAGCGTAGTTTACCTACAACGTCTTATGTGATAACAAGGTTAATATTTTCTATGACGAACGATAACTGTCGTATATTCAAAGAGAAGCAATTACTTTTTTGCATACCTATATCAATTGTAAAGATATGAAGGCCATTTGATTTTGCTGAAGATCGGTTAAAGGAAAGGGGCAGTTTACCAGTCACTATTCATGTTTTAACAAGAGTAATTGTTTCTATGACGAACGATAACTGCCACACATTCAAACAGAATCAAATAATGTTTTCAATGAATCCTGAATTATATAGAACTCAAGGCCTGTAGAATTTGGTGAAGATCGGTTAAGGGAAAGGGGTAGTTTACCTGCAACATTTTATGTTGTAACAAGAGAAATATTTGCATGACGAAAGATAACTGCCGCACATTCAAACAGAATCAAATACTATTTTGCATGCCTCCCTGAATTGTAGAGGAATGAAGGCCTATTGATTTTGGCGAAGATCGGTTAAGGGAAACGGGTAGTTTACCAGCAACGTTTATGTTTTAACAAGGATTATTTTTTCTATGACGAACGATAACTGCCGTAAATTCAAACAGAATCAAATACGTTTTTGCATACGGCCCTGAATTGTAGAGTACTCAAGACCTATTGTTCTTGGTGAAGATCGGTTAAGGGAAAGGGTAGTTGACCTGCAACGTTTTTACTTCCATATTTTTTTTTTATCAAGAGTAATTTTTTTCTATGGCAAACGATAACAGTTCTTTTGATTTTGGTGAAGATCGGTTAAGGGAAAGGGTAGTTGACCTGCAACGTTTTTACTTCCATATTTTTTTTTTATCAAGAGTAATTTTTTTCTATGGCAAACGATAACAGTTCTTTTGATTTTGGTGAAGATCGGTTAAGGGAAAGAGGTAGTTTACCTGCAACATTTGATGATGTAACAAGAGAAATATTTTCATGACGAACAATAAATGCCGTAACTTCAAACAAAATCAAATAATTTTTTACATGTGTGCCTGATTTGTAGAACACTCAAGGCCTTTCGATTTTGGTGATAATCTGTTACGGCGGAAAGGGCAGTTTACCGGAAACATTTTTTGTTGTAACAAGAGTCAAGTACTTAACTTTGATAAATATAGTATCCTGATAAGAAGATCTTAATAATCCACTGTAGAAAAACAGATGAAATATCTATAAATGAAGAGTTTAGTTGAACGGGCTGAGGATAATTTTCTATAAATGAAAATTATAGTTGAAAGGGAAGGGTATAATTTTTATATGTGTACTACGTTATCGGCAACAAAGTAGTAGTTTGTTGTTAAAATTCCTTCCCGGGCTGCTTGGCGGTAATCCAATGTTTTTCTGCAAAAAAACCAGACGTATCGGCAATGCCGTCGACTGCCATCATCAGTGACAATCGAGTGCGATAAAGTGTGGTGGTATATGTTATTGACCACAGTACTGTGGTTAAGGCTGAAGCAATAAGTACAGAGAAGTTGTTTCTATGGAAACATTTCATTTCGTAAATGATTTTAAATATAAATCTTACAACATGGAAGTCATGTATGGTTCTCCATACCGATATTTGAAAAGTATCTGCGTGTAGAATTTTACTTCCATGTTCCATAAGCAAATGGAAGTATAGTGATGGCAAAAAAAATCGTGTTCCAGATAATTGCAGATTCTGATTGTACTACCCTCAAAACATGAATAAAAGTCATTTTTCGAAAAGTGTCTGAGTGTGAGTGAGTGTGTCTGGATGTAGATTTTTTCTGTGGCAAACGATAACAGCCGCAAATTCAAACAGAATCAAATAGTTTGGCATACAGCCCTGTATTGTAGGGTAATCAAGACCTATTGTTCTTGATGAAGGTCGGTTAAGAGAAAGGGTAGTTGACCTGCAACGTTTTTACTTCCATGTCCTTTTTTTATCAAGAGTAATTTTTTTCTATGGCAAACGATAACAGTCGGAAATTCAAACAGAATCAAATAATGTTTCGCATACAACTCTAAATTGTAGAGTTCTCAAGATCTATTGTTTTTGGTGAAGATCGGTAATGGAAAGGGGTAGTTTACCAGCAACATTTTATGTTTTAAAAGGGTATTATTTCCATGTTGCATAAGGAAATGGAAGTATGGTGATGGCAAAAAAAATCGTGGTCGAGATTATTGCAGATTCTGATTGTACTACCCTCAAAACATGAAAAAAATAATTTGTTGAAAAGTGTTTGTGTGTGTGTCCAACTGTCTGGGTCCATAGATTTTTTTTTTGGCATACGATAACTGCTGCAAAATCAAACAGAATCAAATAATGTTTCGCAGACAGCTCTGAATTGTAGAGTTCTCAAGATCTATTGTTTTCTGTGAAGATCGGTTAAGGGAAAGGGGTAGATTACCAGCAACGTTTTATGTTTTAACAACGGTAAATTTTTCTATGAAGAACGATTACTGCCGCACATTCAAACAGAATCAAATATCGTTTTGCGCACACCACTGAATTGTAGCGAGCTGAAGGCGTTTTGATTATGGTGAAGATCGGTTAAGGGAAAGGGGTAGTTTATCTGCAACGATTTATGTTTTAACAAGGATAATTTTTTCTATGACGAACGATAATTGCCGTAAATTCAAACAGAATCAACTTCTTTTTTGCAATCCTTCCTGAATTATAGAGCTGGTTGATTTTGGTGAAGATCGGTTACGAGAAAAGCGTAGTTTACCTACAACGTCTTATGTGATAACAATGTTAATGTTTTCATGACGAAAGGTAACTGCCGCACATTCAAACAGAATCAAATACTATTTTGCATGCCTCCCTGAATTGTAGAGGAATGAATGCCTATTGATTTTGGTGAAGACCGGTTAAGGGAAACGGGTAGTTTACCAGCAACGTTTATGTTTTAACAAGGATAATTTTTTCTATGACGAACGATAACTGCCGTAAATTCAAACAGAATCAAATACGCTTTTGCATACGGCCCTGAATTGTAGAGTACTCAAGACCTATTGTTCTTGGTGAAGATCGGTTAAGGGAAAGAGGTAGTTTACCAGCAACATTTGATGTTGTAACAAGAGAAATATTTTCATGACGAACAATAAATGCCGTAAATTCAAACAAAATCTAATAATTTTTTACATATGTGCCTGATTTGTAGAACACTCAAGGCCTTTCGATTTTGGTGATAATCGGTTACGGCGGAAAGGGCAGTTTACTGGAAACATTTTTTGTTGTAACAAGAGTAAACTACTTAACTTTGATAAATGAAGTATCCTGATAAGAAGATCTTAATAATCCACTATAGAAAAATAGATGAAATATCTATAAATGAAGAGGTTAGTTGAACGGGCTGAGGATAATTTTCTATAAATGAAAATTAAAGTTGAAAGGGAAGGGTATAATTTTTATATGTGTACTACGTTATCGGCAACAAAGTAGTAGTTTGTTGTTAAAATTCCTTCCCTGGCTGTTTGGCGGTAATCCAATGTTTTTCTGCAAAAAAACCAGACGTATCGGCAGTGCCGTCGACTACCATCATCAGCGAAAATCGAGTGGGATAAAGTGTGGTGGTATATGTTATTGACCACAGTACTGTGGTTAAGGCTGAAGCAATAAGTACAGAGAAGTTGTTTCTATGAAAACATTTCATTTCGTAAATGATTTTAAATATAAATCTTACAACATGGAAGTCATGTATGGTTCTCCATACCGATATTTGAAAAGTATCTGTGTGTAGAATTTTACATTCATCTTCCATAAGCAAATGGAATTATAGTGATGGCAAAAAAATCGTGTTCCAGATAATTGCAGATTCTGATTGTACTATCCTCAAAACATGAATAAAAGTCATTTTTCGAAAAGTGTCTGTGTGTGAGTGAGTGTGTCTGGATGTAGATTTTTTTCTGTGGCAAACGATAACAGCCGCAAATTCAAACAGAATCAAATACGTTTGGCATACAGCCCTGTATTGTAGAGTAATCAAGACCTATTGTTCTTGGTGAAGGTCGGTTAAGAGAAAGGGTAGTTGACCTGCAACATTTGATGTTGTAACAAGAGAAATATTTTCATGACGAACAATAAATGCCGTAAATTCAAACAAAATCTAATAATTTTTTACATATGTGCCTGATTTGTAGAACACTCAAGGCCTTTCGATTTTGGTGATAATCGGTTACGGCGGAAAGGGCAGTTTACTGGAAACATTTTTTGTTGTAACAAGAGTAAAGTACTTAAATTTGATAAATAAAGTATCCTGATAAGAAGATCTTAATAATCCACTGTAGAAAATAGATGAAATATCTATAAATGAAGAGGTTAGTTGAACGGGCTGAGGATAATTTTCTATAAATGAAAATTATAGTTGAAAGGGAAGGGTATAATTTTTATATGTGTACTACGTTATCGGCAACAAAGTAGTAGTTTGTTGTTAAAATTCCTTCCCGGGCTGTTTGGCGGTAGTCCAAAGTTTTTCTGCAAAAAACCAGACGTATCGGCAGTGCCGTCGACTGCCATCATCAGTGAAAATCGAGTGCGGCAAAGTGTGGTGGTATATGTTATTGACCACAGTACTGTGGTTAAGGCTGAAGCAATAAGTACAGAGAAGTTGTTTCTATGGAAACATTTCATTTCGTAAATGATTTTAAATATAAATCTTATAACATGGAAGTCATGTATGGTTCTCCATACCGATATTTGAAAAGTATCTGTGTGTAGAATTTTACTTTCATCTTCCATAAGCAAATGGAAGTATAGTGATGGCAAAAAAAATCGTGTTCCAGATAATTGCAGATTCTGATTGTACTACCCTCAAAACATGAATAAAAGTCATTTTTCGAAATGTGTCTGTGTGTGAGTGAGTGTGTCTGGATGTAGATTTTTTCTGTGGCAAACAATAACAGCCGCAAATTCAAACAGAATCAAATACGTTTGGCATACAGCCCTGTATTGTAGAGTAATCAAGACCTATTGTTCTTGGTGAAGGTCGGTTAAGAGAAAGGGTAGTTGACCTGCAACGTTTTTACTTCCATGTTCTTTTTTTATCAAGAGTAATTTTTTTCTATGGCAAACGATAACAGTCGGAAATTCAAACAGAATCAAATAATGTTTCGCATACAGCTCTAAATTGTAGAGTTCTCAAGATCTATTGTTTTTGGTGAAGATCGGTTAAGAGAAAGGGGTAGTTTACCAGCAACATTTTATGTTTTAAAAGGGTATTACTTCCATGTTGCATAAGGAAATGGAAGTATGGTGATGGCAAAAAAAATCGTGGTCGAGATTATTGCAGATTCTGATTGTACTACCCTCAAAACATGAAAAAAATAATTTGTTGAAAAGTGTCTGTGTGTGTGTCTGTCTAACTGTCTGGGTCCATAGATTTTTTTTTTGGCAAACGATAACAGCTGCAAAATCAAACAGAATCAAATAATGTTTCGCAGACAGCTCTGAATTGTAGAGTTCTCAAGATCTATTGTTTTCTTTCTGTGAAGATCGGTTAAGGGAAACGGGTAGTTTACCAGCAACGTTTTATGTTTTAACAACGGTAAATTTTTCTATGAAGAACGGTTACTGCCGCAAATACAAACAGAATCAAATAATGTTTTGCACACACCACTGAATTGTAGCGAGCTGAAGGCGTTTTGATTATGGTGAAGATCGGTTAAGGGAAAGGGGTAGTTTACCGGCAACGATTTATGTTTTAACAAGGATAATTTTTTCTATGACGAACGATAATTGCCGTAAATTCAAACGGAATCAACTTCTTTTTTGCAATCCTTCCTGAATTATAGAGCACTCAAGGCCGGTTGATTTTGGTGAAGATCGGTTACGAGAAAAGCGTCGTTTACCTACAACGCCTTATGTGATAACAAGGTTAATATTTTCTATGACGAACGATAACTGTCGTAAATTCAAAGAGAATCAATTACTTTTTTGCATACCTACATCAATTGTAAAGATCTGAAGGCCATTTGATTTTGCTGAAGATCGGTTAAAGGAAAGGGGTAGTTTACCAGTCACTTTTCATTTTTTAACAAGAGTAATTGTTTCTATGACGAACGATAACTGCCACACATTCAAACAGAATCAAATAATGTTTTCAATGAATCCTGAATTATATAGAACTCAAGGCCTGTAGAATTTGGTGAAGATCGGTTAAAGGAAAGGGGTAGTTTACCTGCAACATTTTATGTTGTAACAAGAGAAATGTTTTCATGACGAAAGATAACTGCCGCACATTCAAACAGAATCAAATACTATTTTGCATGCCTCCCTGAATTGTAGATGAATGAAGGCCTATTGATTTTGGTGAAGATCGGTTAAGGGAAACGGGTAGTTTACCAGCAACGTTTATGTTTTAACAAGGATAATTTTTTGTATGACGAACGATAACTGCCGTAAATTCAAACAGAATCAAATACGCTTTTGCATACGGCCCTGAATTGTAGAGTACTCAAACCTATTGTTCTTGGTGAAGATCGGTTAAGGGAAAGGGTAGTTGACCTGCAACGTTTTTACTTCCATATTTTTTTTTGTCAAGAGTAATTTTTTTCTATGGCAAACTATAACAGTTCTTTTGATTTTGGTGAAGATCGGTTAAGGGAAAGAGGTAGTTTACCTGCAACATTTGATGTTGTAACAAGAGAAATATTTTCATGACGAACAATAAATGCCGTAAATTCAAACAAAATCAAATAATTTTTTACATATGTGCCTGATTTGTAGAACACTCAAGGCCTTTCGATTTTGGTGATAATCGGTTACGGCGGAAAGGGCAGTTTAGCGGAAACATTTTTTGTTCTAACAAGAGTAAAGTATTTAACTTTGATAAATAAAGTATCCTGATAAGAAGATCTTAATAATCCACTGTAGAAAAATAGATGAAATATCTATAAATGAAGAGGTTAGTTGAACGGGCTGAGGATAATTTTCTATAAATGAAAATTATAGTTGAAAGGGAAGGGTATAATTTTTATATGTGTACTACGTTATCGGCAACAAAGTAGTAGTTTGTTGTTAAAATTCCTTCCCGGGCTGTTTGGCGGTAGTCCAATGTTTTTCTGCAAAAAAACCAGACGTATCAGCAGTGCCGCCGACTGCCATCATCAGTGAAAATCGAGTGCGATAAAGTGTGGTGGTATATGTTATTGACCATAGTACTGTGGTTAAGGCTGAAGCAATAAGTACAGAGAAGTTGTTTCTATGAAAACATTTCATTTCGTAAATGATTTTAAATATAAATCTTACAACATGGAAGTCATGTATGGTTCTCCATAGAATTTTACTTTCATCTTCCATAAGCAAATGGAAGTATAGTGATGGCAAAAAAATCGTGTTCCAGATAATTGCAGATTCTGATTGTACTACCCTCAAAACATGAATAAAAGTCATTTTTCGAAAAGTGTCTGTGTGTGAGTGAGTGTGTCTGGATGTAGATTTTTTCTGTGGCAAACGATAACAGCCGCAAATTCAAACAGAATCAAATACGTTTGGCATACAGCCCTGTATTGTAGAGTAATCAAGACCTATTGTTCTTGGTGAAGGTCGGTTAAGAGAAAGGGTAGTTGACCTGCAACGTTTTTACTTCCATGTTCTTTTTTTATCAAGAGTAATTTTTTTCTATGGCAAACGATAACAGTCGGAAATTCAAACAGAATCAAATAATGTTTCGCATACAGCTCTAAATTGTAGAGTTCTCTAGATCTATTGTTTTTGGTGAAGATCGGTTAAGAGAAAGGGGTAGTTTACCAGCAACATTTTATGTTTTAAAAGGGTATTACTTCCATGTTGCATAAGGAAATGGAAGTATGGTGATGGCAAAAAAAATCGTGGTCGAGATTATTGCAGATTCTGATTGTACTACCCTCAAAACATGAAAAAAATAATTTGTTGAAAAGTGTCTGTGTGTGTGTCTGTCTAACTGTCTGGGTCCATAGATTTTTTTTTTTGGCAAACGATAACAGCTGCAAAATCAAACAGAATCAAATAATGTTTCGCAGACAGCTCTGAATTGTAGAGTTCTCAAGATCTGTTGTTTTCTGTGAAGATCGGTTAAGGGAAAGGGGTAGATTACCAGCAACGTTTTATGTTTTAACAACGGTAAATTTTTCTATGAAGAACGATTACTGCCGCACATTCAAACAGAATCAAATATCGTTTTGCACACACCACTGAATTGTAGCGAGCTGAAGGCGTTTTGATTATGGTGAAGATCGGTTAAGGGAAAGGGGTAGTTTACCTGCAACGATTTATGTTTTAACAAGGATAATTTTTTCTATGACGAACGATAATTGCCGTAAATTCAAACAGAATCAACTTCTTTTTTGCAATCCTTCCTGATTTATAGAGCACTCAAGGCCGGTTGATTTTGGTGAGGATCGTTTACGAGAAAAGCGTAGTTTACCTACAACGTCTTATGTGATAACAAGATTAATATTTTCTATGACGAACGATAACTGTCGTAAATTCAAAGAGAAGCAATTACTTTTTTGCATACCCATATCAATTGTAAAGATCTGAAGGCCATTTGATTTTTCTGAAGATCGGTTAAAGGAAAGGTGTAGTTTACCAGTCACTTTTCATGTTTTAACAAGAATAATTGTTTCTATGACGAACGATAACTGCCACACATTCAAACAGAATCAAATAATGATTTCAATGAATCCTGAATTATATAGAACTCAAGGCCTGTAGAATTTGGTGAAGATCGGTTAAGGGAAAGGGGTAGTTTACCTGCAACATTTTATGTTGTAACAAGAGAAATGTTTTCATGACGAAAGATAACTCCCGCGCATTCAAACAGAATCAAATACTATTTTGCATGCCTCCCTGAATTGTAGAGGAATGAATGCCTATTGATTTCGGTGAAGACCGGTTAAGGGAAACGGGTAGTTTACCAGCAACGTTTATGTTTTAACAAGGATAATTTTTTCTATGACGAACGATAACTGCCGTAAATTCAAACAGAATCAAATACGCTTTTGCATACGGCCCTGAATTGTAGAGTACTCAAGACCTATTGTTCTTGGTGAAGCTCGGTTAAGGGAAAGGGTAGTTGACCTGCAACGTTTTTACTTCCATATTTTTTTTTATCAAGAGTAATTTTTTTCTATGGCAAACGATAACAGTTCTTTTGATTTTGGTGAAGATCGGTTAAGGGACAGAGGTAGTTTACCTGCAACATTTGATGTTGTAACAAGAGAAATATTTTCATGACGAACAATAAATGCCGTAAATTGAAACAAAATCAAATAATTTTTTACATATGTGCCTGATTTGTAGAACACTCAAGGCCTTTCGATTTTGGTGATAATCGGTTACGGCGGAAAGGGCAGTTTACCGGAAACATTTTTTGTTGTAACAAGAGTAAAGTACTTAACTTTGATAAATAATGTAACCTGATAAGAAGATCTTAATAATCCACTGTCGAAAAATAGATGAAGTATCTATAAATGAAGAGGTTAGTTGAACGGGCTGAGGATAATTTTCTATAAATGAAAATTATAGTTGAAAGGGAAGGGTATAATTTTTATATGTGTACTACGTTATCGGCAACAAAGTAGTAGTTTGTTGTTAAAATTCCTTCCCGGGCTGTTTGGCGGTAGTCCAATGTTTTTCTGCAAAAAAACCAGACGTATCGGCAGTGCCGACGACTGCCATCATCAGTGAAAATCGAGTGCGATAAAGTGTGGTGGTATATGTTATTGACCATAGTACTGTGGTTAAGGCTGAAGCAATAAGTACAGAGAAGTTGTTTCTATGGAAACATTTCATTTCGTAAATGATTTTAAATATAAATCTTATAACATGGAAGTCATGTATGGTTCCCCATACCGATATTTGAAAAGTATCTGTGTGTAGAATTTTACTTTCATCTTCCATAAGCAAATGGAAGTATAGTGATGGGAAAAAAAATCGTGTTCCAGATAATTGCAGATTCTGATTGTACTACCCTCAAAACATGAATAAAAGTCATTTTTCGAAAAGTGTCTGTGTGTGAGTGAGTGTGTCTGGATGTAGATTTTTTCTGTGGCAAACGATAACAGCCGCAAATTCAAACAGAATCAAATACGTTTGGCATACAGCCCTGTATTGTAGAGTAATCAAGACCTATTGTTCTTGGTGAAGGTCGGTTAAGAGAAAGGGTAGTTGACCTGCAACGTTTTTACTTCCATGTTCTTTTTTTATCAAGAGTAATTTTTTTCTATGGCAAACGATAACAGTCGGAAATTCAAACAGAATCAAATAATGTTTCGCATACAGCTCTAAATTGTAGAGTTCTCAAGATCTAATGTTTTTGGTGAAGATCGGTTAAGAGAAAGGGGTAGTTTACCAGCAACGTTTTATGTTTTAACAACGGTAAATTTTTCTATGAAGAACGGTTACTGCCGCAAATACAAACAGAATCAAATAATGTTTTGCACACACCACTGAATTGTAGCGAGCTGAAGGCGTTTTGATTATGGTGAAGATCGGTTAAGGGAAAGGGGTAGTTTACCGGCAACGATTTATGTTTTAACAAGGATAATTTTTTCTATGACGAACGATAATTGCCGTAAATTCAAACGGAATCAACTTCTTTTTTGCAATCCTTCCTGAATTATAGAGCACTCAAGGCCGGTTGATTTTGGTGAAGATCGGTTACGAGAAAAGCGTCGTTTACCTACAACGCCTTATGTGATAACAAGGTTAATATTTTCTATGACGAACGATAACTGTCGTAAATTCAAAGAGAATCAATTACTTTTTTGCATACCTACATCAATTGTAAAGATCTGAAGGCCATTTGATTTTGCTGAAGATCGGTTAAAGGAAAGGGGTAGTTTACCAGTCACTTTTCATTTTTTAACAAGAGTAATTGTTTCTATGACGAACGATAACTGCCACACATTCAAACAGAATCAAATAATGTTTTCAATGAATCCTGAATTATATAGAACTCAAGGCCTGTAGAATTTGGTGAAGATCGGTTAAAGGAAAGGGGTAGTTTACCTGCAACATTTTATGTTGTAACAAGAGAAATGTTTTCATGACGAAAGATAACTGCCGCACATTCAAACAGAATCAAATACTATTTTGCATGCCTCCCTGAATTGTAGATGAATGAAGGCCTTTTGATTTTGGTGAAGATCGGTTAAGGGAAACGGGTAGTTTACCAGCAACGTTTATGTTTTAACAAGGATAATTTTTTGTATGACGAACGATAACTGCCGTAAATTCAAACAGAATCAAATACGTTTTTGCATACGGCCCTGAATTGTAGAGTACTCAAGACCTATTGTTCTTGGTGAAGATCGGTTAAGGGAAAGGGTAGTTGACCTGCAACGTTTTTACTTCCATATTTTTTTTTTGTCAAGAGTAATTTTTTTCTATGGCAAACTATAACAGTTCTTTTGATTTTGGTGAAGATCGGTTAAGGGAAAGAGGTAGTTTACCTGCAACATTTGATGTTGTAACAAGAGAAATATTTTCATGACGAACAATAAATGCCGTAAATTCAAACAAAATCAAATAATTTTTTACATTTGTGCCTGATTTGTAGAACACTCAAGGCCTTTCGATTTTGGTGATAATCGGTTACGGGGGAAAGGGCAGTTTAGCGGAAACATTTTTTGTTGTAACAAGAGTAAAGTATTTAACTTTGATAAATAAAGTATCCTGATAAGAAGATCTTAATAATCCACTGTAGAAAATAGATGAAATATCTATAAAATGAAGAGGTTAGTTGAACGGGCTGAGGATAATTTTCTATAAATGAAAATTATAGTTGAAAGGGAAGGGTATAATTTTTATATGTGTACTACGTTATCGGCAACAAAGTAGTAGTTTGTTGTTAAAATTCCTTCCCGGGCTGTTTGGCGGTAGTCCAATGTTTTTCTGCAAAAAAACCAGACGTATCAGCAGTGCCGCCGACTCCCATCATCAGTGAAAATCGAGTGCGATAAAGTGTGGTGGTATATGTTATTGACCATAGTACTGTGGTTAAGGCTGAAGCAATAAGTACAGAGAAGTTGTTTCTATGAAAACATTTCATTTCGTAAATGATTTTAAATATAAATCTTACAACATGGAAGTCATGTATGGTTCTCCATAGAATTTTACTTTCATCTTCCATAAGCAAATGGAAGTATAGTGATGGCAAAAAAATCGTGTTCCAGATAATTGCAGATTCTGATTGTACTACCCTCAAAACATGAATAAAAGTCATTTTTCGAAAAGTGTCTGTGTGTGAGTGAGTGTGTCTGGATGTAGATTTTTTCTGTGGCAAACGATAACAGCCGCAACTTCAAACAGAATCAAATACGTTTGGCATACCGCCCTGTATTGTAGAGTAATCAAGACCTATTGTTCTTGGTGAAGGTCGGTTAAGAGAAAGGGTAGTTGACCTGCAACGTTTTTACTTCCATGTTCTTTTTTTATCAAGAGTAATTTTTTTCTATGGCAAACGATAACAGTCGGAAATTCAAACAGAATCAAATAATGTTTCGCATACAGCTCTAAATTGTAGAGTTCTCAAGATCTATTGTTTTTGGTGAAGATCGGTTAAGAGAAAGGGGTAGTTTACCAGCAACATTTTATGTTTTAAAAGGGTATTACTTCCATGTTGCATAAGGAAATGGAAGTATGGTGATGGCAAAAAAAATCGTGGTCGAGATTATTGCAGATTCTGATTGTACTACCCTCAAAACATGAAAAAAATAATTTGTTGAAAAGTGTCTGTGTGTGTGTCTGTGTCCATAGATTTTTTTTTTTGGGAAACGATAACAGCCGCAAAATCAAACAGAATCAAATAATGTTTCGCAGACAGCTCTGAATTGTAGAGTTCTCAAGATCTATTGTTTTCTGTGAAGATCGGTTAAGGGAAACGGGTAGTTTACCAGCAACGTTTTATGTTTTAACAACGGTAAATTTTTCTATGAAGAACGGTTACTGCCGCAAATACAAACAGAATCAAATAATGTTTTGCACACACCACTGAATTGTAGCGAGCTGAAGGCGTTTTGATTATGGTGAAGATCGGTTAAGGGAAAGGGGTAGTTTACCGGCAACGATTTATGTTTTAACAAGGATAATTTTTTCTATGACGAACGATAATTGCCGTAAATTCAAACGGAATCAACTTCTTTTTTGCAATCCTTCCTGAATTATAGAGCACTCAAGGCCGGTTGATTTTGGTGAAGATCGGTTACGAGAAAAGCGTCGTTTACCTACAACGCCTTATGTGATAACAAGGTTAATATTTTCTATGACGAACGATAACTGTCGTAAATTCAAAGAGAATCAATTACTTTTTTGCATACCTACATCAATTGTAAAGATCTGAAGGCCATTTGATTTTGCTGAAGATCGGTTAAAGGAAAGGGGTAGTTTACCAGTCACTTTTCATTTTTTAACAAGAGTAATTGTTTCTATGACGAACGATAACTGCCACACATTCAAACAGAATCAAATAATGTTTTCAATGAATCCTGAATTATATAGAACTCAAGGCCTGTAGAATTTGGTGAAGATCGGTTAAAGGAAAGGGGTAGTTTACCTGCAACATTTTATGTTGTAACAAGAGAAATGTTTTCATGACGAAAGATAACTGCCGCACATTCAAACAGAATCAAATACTATTTTGCATGCCTCCCTGAATTGTAGATGAATGAAGGCCTTTTGATTTTGGTGAAGATCGGTTAAGGGAAACGGGTAGTTTACCAGCAACGTTTATGTTTTAACAAGGATAATTTTTTGTATGACGAACGATAACTGCCGTAAATTCAAACAGAATCAAATACGTTTTTGCATACGGCCCTGAATTGTAGAGTACTCAAGACCTATTGTTCTTGGTGAAGATCGGTTAAGGGAAAGGGTAGTTGACCTGCAACGTTTTTACTTCCATATTTTTTTTTTGTCAAGAGTAATTTTTTTCTATGGCAAACTATAACAGTTCTTTTGATTTTGGTGAAGATCGGTTAAGGGAAAGAGGTAGTTTACCTGCAACATTTGATGTTGTAACAAGAGAAATATTTTCATGACGAACAATAAATGCCGTAAATTCAAACAAAATCAAATAATTTTTTACATTTGTGCCTGATTTGTAGAACACTCAAGGCCTTTCGATTTTGGTGATAATCGGTTACGGGGGAAAGGGCAGTTTAGCGGAAACATTTTTTGTTGTAACAAGAGTAAAGTATTTAACTTTGATAAATAAAGTATCCTGATAAGAAGATCTTAATAATCCACTGTAGAAAATAGATGAAATATCTATAAAATGAAGAGGTTAGTTGAACGGGCTGAGGATAATTTTCTATAAATGAAAATTATAGTTGAAAGGGAAGGGTATAATTTTTATATGTGTACTACGTTATCGGCAACAAAGTAGTAGTTTGTTGTTAAAATTCCTTCCCGGGCTGTTTGGCGGTAGTCCAATGTTTTTCTGCAAAAAAACCAGACGTATCAGCAGTGCCGCCGACTCCCATCATCAGTGAAAATCGAGTGCGATAAAGTGTGGTGGTATATGTTATTGACCATAGTACTGTGGTTAAGGCTGAAGCAATAAGTACAGAGAAGTTGTTTCTATGAAAACATTTCATTTCGTAAATGATTTTAAATATAAATCTTACAACATGGAAGTCATGTATGGTTCTCCATAGAATTTTACTTTCATCTTCCATAAGCAAATGGAAGTATAGTGACGGCAAAAAAATCGTGTTCCAGATAATTGCAGATTCTGATTGTACTACCCTCAAAACATGAATAAAAGTCATTTTTCGAAAAGTGTCTGTGTGTGAGTGAGTGTGTCTGGATGTAGATTTTTTCTGTGGCAAACGATAACAGCCGCAACTTCAAACAGAATCAAATACGTTTGGCATACCGCCCTGTATTGTAGAGTAATCAAGACCTATTGTTCTTGGTGAAGGTCGGTTAAGAGAAAGGGTAGTTGACCTGCAACGTTTTTACTTCCATGTTCTTTTTTTATCAAGAGTAATTTTTTTCTATGGCAAACGATAACAGTCGGAAATTCAAACAGAATCAAATAATGTTTCGCATACAGCTCTAAATTGTAGAGTTCTCAAGATCTATTGTTTTTGGTGAAGATCGGTTAAGAGAAAGGGGTAGTTTACCAGCAACATTTTATGTTTTAAAAGGGTATTACTTCCATGTTGCATAAGGAAATGGAAGTATGGTGATGGCAAAAAAAATCGTGGTCGAGATTATTGCAGATTCTGATTGTACTACCCTCAAAACATGAAAAAAATAATTTGTTGAAAAGTGTCTGTGTGTGTGTCTGTGTCCATAGATTTTTTTTTTTGGGAAACGATAACAGCCGCAAAATCAAACAGAATCAAATAATGTTTCGCAGACAGCTCTGAATTGTAGAGTTCTCAAGATCTATTGTTTTCTGTGAAGATCGGTTAAGGGAAACGGGTAGTTTACCAGCAACGTTTTATGTTTTAACAACGGTAAATTTTTCTATGAAGAACGGTTACTGCCGCAAATACAAACAGAATCAAATAATGTTTTGCACACACCACTGAATTGTAGCGAGCTGAAGGCGTTTTGATTATGGTGAAGATCGGTTAAGGGAAAGGGGTAGTTTACCGGCAACGATTTATGTTTTAACAAGGATAATTTTTTCTATGACGAACGATAATTGCCGTAAATTCAAACGGAATCAACTTCTTTTTTGCAATCCTTCCTGAATTATAGAGCACTCAAGGCCGGTTGATTTTGGTGAAGATCGGTTACGAGAAAAGCGTCGTTTACCTACAACGCCTTATGTGATAACAAGGTTAATATTTTCTATGACGAACGATAACTGTCGTAAATTCAAAGAGAATCAATTACTTTTTTGCATACCTACATCAATTGTAAAGATCTGAAGGCCATTTGATTTTGCTGAAGATCGGTTAAAGGAAAGGGGTAGTTTACCAGTCACTTTTCATTTTTTAACAAGAGTAATTGTTTCTATGACGAACGATAACTGCCACACATTCAAACAGAATCAAATAATGTTTTCAATGAATCCTGAATTATATAGAACTCAAGGCCTGTAGAATTTGGTGAAGATCGGTTAAAGGAAAGGGGTAGTTTACCTGCAACATTTTATGTTGTAACAAGAGAAATGTTTTCATGACGAAAGATAACTGCCGCACATTCAAACAGAATCAAATACTATTTTGCATGCCTCCCTGAATTGTAGATGAATGAAGGCCTTTTGATTTTGGTGAAGATCGGTTAAGGGAAACGGGTAGTTTACCAGCAACGTTTATGTTTTAACAAGGATAATTTTTTGTATGACGAACGATAACTGCCGTAAATTCAAACAGAATCAAATACGTTTTTGCATACGGCCCTGAATTGTAGAGTACTCAAGACCTATTGTTCTTGGTGAAGATCGGTTAAGGGAAAGGGTAGTTGACCTGCAACGTTTTTACTTCCATATTTTTTTTTTGTCAAGAGTAATTTTTTTCTATGGCAAACTATAACAGTTCTTTTGATTTTGGTGAAGATCGGTTAAGGGAAAGAGGTAGTTTACCTGCAACATTTGATGTTGTAACAAGAGAAATATTTTCATGACGAACAATAAATGCCGTAAATTCAAACAAAATCAAATAATTTTTTACATTTGTGCCTGATTTGTAGAACACTCAAGGCCTTTCGATTTTGGTGATAATCGGTTACGGGGGAAAGGGCAGTTTAGCGGAAACATTTTTTGTTGTAACAAGAGTAAAGTATTTAACTTTGATAAATAAAGTATCCTGATAAGAAGACCTTAATAATCCACTGTAGAAAATAGATGAAATATCTATAAAATGAAGAGGTTCGTTGAACGGGCTGAGGATAATTTTCTATAAATGAAAATTATAGTTGAAAGGGAAGGGTATAATTTTTATATGTGTACTACGTTATCGGCAACAAAGTAGTAGTTTGTTGTTAAAATTCCTTCCCGGGCTGTTTGGCGGTAGTCCAATGTTTTTCTGCAAAAAAACCAGACGTATCAGCAGTGCCGCCGACTCCCATCATCAGTGAAAATCGAGTGCGATAAAGTGTGGTGGTATATGTTATTGACCATAGTACTGTGGTTAAGGCTGAAGCAATAAGTACAGAGAAGTTGTTTCTATGAAAACATTTCATTTCGTAAATGATTTTAAATATAAATCTTACAACATGGAAGTCATGTATGGTTCTCCATAGAATTTTACTTTCATCTTCCATAAGCAAATGGAAGTATAGTGATGGCAAAAAAATCGTGTTCCAGATAATTGCAGATTCTGATTGTACTACCCTCAAAACATGAATAAAAGTCATTTTTCGAAAAGTGTCTGTGTGTGAGTGAGTGTGTCTGGATGTAGATTTTTTCTGTGGCAAACGATAACAGCCGCAACTTCAAACAGAATCAAATACGTTTGGCATACCGCCCTGTATTGTAGAGTAATCAAGACCTATTGTTCTTGGTGAAGGTCGGTTAAGAGAAAGGGTAGTTGACCTGCAACGTTTTTACTTCCATGTTCTTTTTTTATCAAGAGTAATTTTTTTCTATGGCAAACGATAACAGTCGGAAATTCAAACAGAATCAAATAATGTTTCGCATACAGCTCTAAATTGTAGAGTTCTCAAGATCTATTGTTTTTGGTGAAGATCGGTTAAGAGAAAGGGGTAGTTTACCAGCAACATTTTATGTTTTAAAAGGGTATTACTTCCATGTTGCATAAGGAAATGGAAGTATGGTGATGGCAAAAAAAATCGTGGTCGAGATTATTGCAGATTCTGATTGTACTACCCTCAAAACATGAAAAAAATAATTTGTTGAAAAGTGTCTGTGTGTGTGTCTGTGTCCATAGATTTTTTTTTTTGGGAAACGATAACAGCCGCAAAATAAAACAGAATCAAATAATGTTTCGCAGACAGCTCTGAATTGTAGAGTTCTCAAGATCTATTGTTTTCTGTGAAGATCGGTTAAGGGAAACGGGTAGTTTACCAGCAACGTTTTATGTTTTAACAACGGTAAATTTTTCTATGAAGAACGGTTACTGCCGCAAATACAAACAGAATCAAATAATGTTTTGCACACACCACTGAATTGTAGCGAGCTGAAGGCGTTTTGATTATGGTGAAGATCGGTTAAGGGAAAGGGGTAGTTTACCGGCAACGATTTATGTTTTAACAAGGATAATTTTTTCTATGACGAACGATAATTGCCGTAAATTCAAACGGAATCAACTTCTTTTTTGCAATCCTTCCTGAATTATAGAGCACTCAAGGCCGGTTGATTTTGGTGAAGATCGGTTACGAGAAAAGCGTCGTTTACCTACAACGCCTTATGTGATAACAAGGTTAATATTTTCTATGACGAACGATAACTGTCGTAAATTCAAAGAGAATCAATTACTTTTTTGCATACCTACATCAATTGTAAAGATCTGAAGGCCATTTGATTTTGCTGAAGATCGGTTAAAGGAAAGGGGTAGTTTACCAGTCACTTTTCATTTTTTAACAAGAGTAATTGTTTCTATGACGAACGATAACTGCCACACATTCAAACAGAATCAAATAATGTTTTCAATGAATCCTGAATTATATAGAACTCAAGGCCTGTAGAATTTGGTGAAGATCGGTTAAAGGAAAGGGGTAGTTTACCTGCAACATTTTATGTTGTAACAAGAGAAATGTTTTCATGACGAAAGATAACTGCCGCACATTCAAACAGAATCAAATACTATTTTGCATGCCTCCCTGAATTGTAGATGAATGAAGGCCTATTGATTTTGGTGAAGATCGGTTAAGGGAAACGGGTAGTTTACCAGCAACGTTTATGTTTTAACAAGGATAATTTTTTGTATGACGAACGATAACTGCCGTAAATTCAAACAGAATCAAATACGCTTTTGCATACGGCCCTGAATTGTAGAGTACTCAAGACCTATTGTTCTTGGTGAAGATCGGTTAAGGGAAAGGGTAGTTGACCTGCAACGTTTTTACTTCCATATTTTTTTTTTGTCAAGAGTAATTTTTTTCTATGGCAAACTATAACAGTTCTTTTGATTTTGGTGAAGATCGGTTAAGGGAAAGAGGTAGTTTACCTGCAACATTTGATGTTGTAACAAGAGAAATATTTTCATGACGAACAATAAATGCCGTAAATTCAAACAAAATCAAATAATTTTTTACATATGTGCCTGATTTGTAGAACACTCAAGGCCTTTCGATTTTGGTGATAATCGGTTACGGCGGAAAGGGCAGTTTAGCGGAAACATTTTTTGTTGTAACAAGAGTAAAGTATTTAACTTTGATAAATAAAGTATCCTGATAAGAAGATCTTAATAATCCACTGTAGAAAAATAGATGAAATATCTATAAAATGAAGAGGTTAGTTGAACGGGCTGAGGATAATTTTCTATAAATGAAAATTATAGTTGAAAGGGAAGGGTATAATTTTTATATGTGTACTACGTTATCGGCAACAAAGTAGTAGTTTGTTGTTAAAATTCCTTCCCGGGCTGTTTGGCGGTAGTCCAATGTTTTTCTGCAAAAAAACCAGACGTATCAGCAGTGCCGCCGACTCCCATCATCAGTGAAAATCGAGTGCGATAAAGTGTGGTGGTATATGTTATTGACCATAGTACTGTGGTTAAGGCTGAAGCAATAAGTACAGAGAAGTTGTTTCTATGAAAACATTTCATTTCGTAAATGATTTTAAATATAAATCTTACAACATGGAAGTCATGTATGGTTCTCCATAGAATTTTACTTTCATCTTCCATAAGCAAATGGAAGTATAGTGATGGCAAAAAAATCGTGTTCCAGATAATTGCAGATTCTGATTGTACTACCCTCAAAACATGAATAAAAGTCATTTTTCGAAAAGTGTCTGTGTGTGAGTGAGTGTGTCTGGATGTAGATTTTTTCTGTGGCAAACGATAACAGCCGCAAATTCAAACAGAATCAAATACGTTTGGCATACAGCCCTGTATTGTAGAGTAATCAAGACCTATTGTTCTTGGTGAAGGTCGGTTAAGAGAAAGGGTAGTTGACCTGCAACGTTTTTACTTCCATGTTCTTTTTTTATCAAGAGTAATTTTTTTCTATGGCAAACGATAACAGTCGGAAATTCAAACAGAATCAAATAATGTTTCGCATACAGCTCTAAATTGTAGAGTTCTCAAGATCTATTGTTTTTGGTGAAGATCGGTTAAGAGAAAGGGGTAGTTTACCAGCAACATTTTATGTTTTAAAAGGGTATTACTTCCATGTTGCATAAGGAAATGGAAGTATGGTGATGGCAAAAAAAATCGTGGTCGAGATTATTGCAGATTCTGATTGTACTACCCTCAAAACATGAAAAAAATAATTTGTTGAAAAGTGTCTGTGTGTGTGTCAGTCTAACTGTCTGGGTCCATAGATTTTTTTTTGGCAAACGATAACAGCTGCAAAATCAAACAGAATCAAATAATGTTTCGCAGACAGCTCTGAATTGTAGAGTTCTCAAGATCTATTGTTTTCTGTGAAGATCGGTTAAGGGAAAGGGGTAGATTACCAGCAACGTTTTATGTTTTAACAACGGTAAATATTTCTATGAAGAACGATTACTGCCGCACATTCAAACAGAATCAAATATCGTTTTGCACACACCACTGAATTGGAGCGAGCTGAAGGCGTTTTGATTATTGTGAAGATCGGTTAAGGGAAAGGGGTAGTTTACCTGCAACGATTTATGTTTTAACAAGGATAATTTTTTTTTTGACGAACGATAATTGCCGTAAATTCAAACAGAATCAACTTCTTTTTTGCAATCCTTCCTGAATTATAGAGCACTCAAGGCCGGTTGATTTTGGTGAAGATCGGTTACGAGAAAAGCGTAGTTTACCTACAACGTCTTATGTGATAACAAGGTTAATATTTTCTATGACGAACGATAACTGTCGTAAATTCAAAGAGAAGCAATTACTTTTTTGCATACCCATATCAATTGTAAAGATCTGAAGGCCATTTGATTTTTCTGAAGATCGGTTAAAGGAAAGGTGTAGTTTACCAGTCACTTTTCATGTTTTAACAAGAATAATTGTTTCTATGACGAACGATAACTGCCACACATTCAAACAGAATCAAATAATGTTTTCAATGAATCCTGAATTATATAGAACTCAAGGCCTGTAGAATTTGGTGAAGATCGGTTAAGGGAAAGGGGTAGTTTACCTGCAACATTTTATGTTGTAACAAGAGAAATGTTTTCATGACGAAAGATAACTGCCGCGCATTCAATCAAAATCAAATACTATTTTGCATGCCTCCCTGAATTGTAGAGGAATGAATGCCTATTGATTTTGGTGAAGACCGGTTAAGGGAAACGGGTAGTTTACCAGCAACGTTTATGTTTTAACAAGGATAATTTTTTCTATGACGAACGATAACTGCCGTAAATTCAAACAGAATCAAATACGCTTTTGCATACGGCCCTGAATTGTAGAGTACTCAAGACCTATTGTTCTTGGTGAAGATCGGTTAAGGGAAAGGGTAGTTGACCTGCAACGTTTTTACTTCCATATTTTTTTTTATCAAGAGTAATTTTTTTCTATGGCAAACGATAACAGTTCTTTTGATTTTGGTGAAGATCGGTTAAGGGACAGAGGTAGTTTACCTGCAACATTTGATGTTGTAACAAGAGAAATATTTCATGACGAACAATAAATGCCGTAAAATGAAACAAAATCAAATAATTTTTTACATATGTGCCTGATTTGTAGAACACTCAAGGCCTTTCGATTTTGGTGATAATCGGTTACGGCGGAAAGGGCAGTTTAGCGGAAACATTTTTTGTTGTAACAAGAGTAAAGTATTTAACTTTGATAAATAAAGTATCCTGATAAGAAGATCTTAATAATCCACTGTAGAAAAATAGATGAAATATCTATAAAATGAAGAGGTTAGTTGAACGGGCTGAGGATAATTTTCTATAAATGAAAATTATAGTTGAAAGGGAAGGGTATAATTTTTATATGTGTACTACGTTATCGGCAACAAAGTAGTAGTTTGTTGTTAAAATTCCTTCCCGGGCTGTTTGGCGGTAGTCCAATGTTTTTCTGCAAAAAAACCAGACGTATCAGCAGTGCCGCCGACTCCCATCATCAGTGAAAATCGAGTGCGATAAAGTGTGGTGGTATATGTTATTGACCATAGTACTGTGGTTAAGGCTGAAGCAATAAGTACAGAGAAGTTGTTTCTATGAAAACATTTCATTTCGTAAATGATTTTAAATATAAATCTTACAACATGGAAGTCATGTATGGTTCTCCATAGAATTTTACTTTCATCTTCCATAAGCAAATGGAAGTATAGTGATGGCAAAAAAATCGTGTTCCAGATAATTGCAGATTCTGATTGTACTACCCTCAAAACATGAATAAAAGTCATTTTTCGAAAAGTGTCTGTGTGTGAGTGAGTGTGTCTGGATGTAGATTTTTTCTGTGGCAAACGATAACAGCCGCAAATTCAAACAGAATCAAATACGTTTGGCATACAGCCCTGTATTGTAGAGTAATCAAGACCTATTGTTCTTGGTGAAGGTCGGTTAAGAGAAAGGGTAGTTGACCTGCAACGTTTTTACTTCCATGTTCTTTTTTTATCAAGAGTAATTTTTTTCTATGGCAAACGATAACAGTCGGAAATTCAAACAGAATCAAATAATGTTTCGCATACAGCTCTAAATTGTAGAGTTCTCAAGATCTATTGTTTTTGGTGAAGATCGGTTAAGAGAAAGGGGTAGTTTACCAGCAACATTTTATGTTTTAAAAGGGTATTACTTCCATGTTGCATAAGGAAATGGAAGTATGGTGATGGCAAAAAAAATCGTGGTCGAGATTATTGCAGATTCTGATTGTACTACCCTCAAAACATGAAAAAAATAATTTGTTGAAAAGTGTCTGTGTGTGTGTCAGTCTAACTGTCTGGGTCCATAGATTTTTTTTTGGCAAACGATAACAGCTGCAAAATCAAACAGAATCAAATAATGTTTCGCAGACAGCTCTGAATTGTAGAGTTCTCAAGATCTATTGTTTTCTGTGAAGATCGGTTAAGGGAAAGGGGTAGATTACCAGCAACGTTTTATGTTTTAACAACGGTAAATATTTCTATGAAGAACGATTACTGCCGCACATTCAAACAGAATCAAATATCGTTTTGCACACACCACTGAATTGGAGCGAGCTGAAGGTGTTTTGATTATTGTGAAGATCGGTTAAGGGAAAGGGGTAGTTTACCTGCAACGATTTATGTTTTAACAAGGATAATTTTTTTTTTGACGAACGATAATTGCCGTAAATTCAAACAGAATCAACTTCTTTTTTGCAATCCTTCCTGAATTATAGAGCACTCAAGGCCGGTTGATTTTGGTGAAGATCGGTTACGAGAAAAGCGTAGTTTACCTACAACGTCTTATGTGATAACAAGGTTAATATTTTCTATGACGAACGATAACTGTCGTAAATTCAAAGAGAAGCAATTACTTTTTTGCATACCCATATCAATTGTAAAGATCTGAAGGCCATTTGATTTTTCTGAAGATCGGTTAAAGGAAAGGTGTAGTTTACCAGTCACTTTTCATGTTTTAACAAGAATAATTGTTTCTATGACGAACGATAACTGCCACACATTCAAACAGAATCAAATAATGTTTTCAATGAATCCTGAATTATATAGAACTCAAGGCCTGTAGAATTTGGTGAAGATCGGTTAAGGGAAAGGGGTAGTTTACCTGCAACATTTTATGTTGTAACAAGAGAAATGTTTTCATGACGAAAGATAACTGCCGCGCATTCAATCAAAATCAAATACTATTTTGCATGCCTCCCTGAATTGTAGAGGAATGAATGCCTATTGATTTTGGTGAAGACCGGTTAAGGGAAACGGGTAGTTTACCAGCAACGTTTATGTTTTAACAAGGATAATTTTTTCTATGACGAACGATAACTGCCGTAAATTCAAACAGAATCAAATACGCTTTTGCATACGGCCCTGAATTGTAGAGTACTCAAGACCTATTGTTCTTGGTGAAGATCGGTTAAGGGAAAGGGTAGTTGACCTGCAACGTTTTTACTTCCATATTTTTTTTTATCAAGAGTAATTTTTTTCTATGGCAAACGATAACAGTTCTTTTGATTTTGGTGAAGATCGGTTAAGGGACAGAGGTAGTTTACCTGCAACATTTGATGTTGTAACAAGAGAAATATTTCATGACGAACAATAAATGCCGTAAAATGAAACAAAATCAAATAATTTTTTACATATGTGCCTGATTTGTAGAACACTCAAGGCCTTTCGATTTTGGTGATAATCGGTTACGGCGGAAAGGGCAGTTTACCGGAAACATTTTTTGTTGTAACAAGAGTAAAGTACTTAACTTTGATAAATAATGTAACCTGATAAGAAGATCTTAATAATCCACTGTCGAAAAATAGATGAAGTATCTATAAATGAAGAGGTTAGTTGAACGGGCTGAGGATAATTTTCTATAAATGAAAATTATAGTTGAAAGGGAAGGGTATAATTTTTATATGTGTACTACGTTATCGGCAACAAAGTAGTAGTTTGTTGTTAAAATTCCTTCCCGGGCTGTTTGGCGGTAGTCCAATGTTTTTCTGCAAAAAAACCAGACGTATCGGCAGTGCCGTCGACTGCCATCATCAGTGAAAATCGAGTGCGATAAAGTGTGGTGGTATATGTTATTGACCACAGTACTGTGGTTAAGGCTGAAGCAATAAGTACAGAGAAGTTGTTTCTATGGAAACATTTCATTTCGTAAATGATTTTAAATATAAATCTTATAACATGGAAGTCATGTATGGTTCCCCATACCGATATTTGAAAAGTATCTGTGTGTAGAATTTTACTTCCATGTTCCATAAGCAAATGGAAGTATAGTGATAGCAAAAAAAATCGTGTTCCAGATAATTGCAGATTCTGATTGTACTACCCTCAAAACATGAATAAAAGTCATTTTTCGAAAAGTGTCTGTGTGTGAGTGTGTATGACTGGATGTAGATTATTTCTGTGGCAAACGATAAAAGCCGCAAATTCAAACAGAATCAAATACGTTTGGCATACAGCCCTGTATTGTAGAGTAATCAAGACCTATTGTTCTTGGTGAAGGTCGGTTAAGAGAAAGGGTAGTTGACCTGCAACGTTTTTACTTCCATGTTCTTTTTTTATCAAGAGTAATTTTTGTCTATGGCAAACGATAACAGTCGGAAATTCAAACAGAATCAAATAATGTTTCGCATACAGCTCTAAATTGTAGAGTTCTCAAGATCTATTGTTTTTGGTGAAGATCGGTTAAGGGAAAGGGGTAGTTTACCAGCAACATTTTATGTTTTAAAAAGTTATTACTACCATGTTGCATAAGGAAATGGAAGTATGGTGATGGCAAAAAAAATCGTGGTCGAGATTATTGCAGATTCTGATTGTACTACCCTCAAAACATGAAAAAAATAATTTGTTGAAAAGTGTCTGTGTGTGTGTCTGTGTCCATAGATTTTTTTTTTTGGGAAACGATAACAGCCGCAAAATCAAACAGAATCAAATAATGTTTCGCAGACAGCTCTGAATTGTAGAGTTCTCAAGATCTATTGTTTTCTGTGAAGATCGGTTAAGGGAAAGGGGTAGTTTACCAGCAACGTTTTATGTTTTAACAACGGTAAATTTTTCTATGAAGAACGATTACTGCCGCACATTCAAACAGAATCAAATAATGTTTTGCACACACCACTGAATTGTAGCGAGCTGAAGGCGTTTTGATTATGGTGAAGATCGGTTAAGGGAAAGTGGTAGTTCACCGGCAACGATTTATGTTTTAACAAGGATAATCTTTTCTATGACGAACGATAATTGCCGTAAATTCAATCAGAATCATCTTCTTTTTAGCAATCCTTCCTGAATTATAGAGCACTCAAGGCCGGTTGATTTTGGTGAAGATCGGTTACGAGAAAAGCGTAGTTTACCTACAACGTCTTATGTGAAAACAAGGTTAATATTTTCTATGACGAACGATAACTGACGTAAATTCAAAGAGAATCAATTACTTTTTTGCATACCTATATCAATTGTAAATTTCTGAAGGCCATTTGATTTTGCTGAAGATCGGTTAAAGGAAAGGGGTAGTTTACCAGTCACTTTTCATGTTTTAACAAGAGTAATTGTTTTTATGACGAACGATAACTGCCACACATTCAAACAGAATCAAATTATGTTTTCAATGAATCCTGAATTATATAGAACTCAAGGCCTGTAGAATTTGGTGAAGATCGGTTAAGGGAAAGGGGTAGTTTACCTGCAACATTTTATGTTGTAACAAGAGAAATGTTTTCATGACGAAAGATAACTGCCGCACATTCAAACAGAATCAAATACTATTTTGCATGCCTCCCTGAATTGTAGATGAATGAAGGCCTATTGATTTTGGCGAAGATCGGTTAAGGGAAACGGGTAGTTTACCAGCAACGTTTATGTTTTAACAAGGATTATTTTTTCTATGACGAACGATAACTGCCGTAAATTCAAACAGAATCAAATACGTTTTTGCATACGGCCCTGAATTGTAGAGTACTCAAGACCTACTGTTCTTGGTGAAGATTGGTTAAGGGAAAGGGTAGTTGACCTGCAACGTTTTTACTTCCATATTTTTTTTTTATCAAGAGTAATTTTTTTCTATGGTAAACGATAACAGTTCTTTTGATTTTGGTGAAGATCGGTTAACGGAAAGAGGTAGTTTACCTGCAACATTTGATGTTGTAACAAGAGAAATATTTTCATGACGAACAATAAATGCCGTAAATTCAAACAAAATCAAATAATTTTTTACATATGTGCCTGATTTGTAGAACACTCAAGGCCTTTCGATTTTGGTGATAATCGGTTACGGCGGAAAGGGCAGTTTACCGGAAACATTTTTTGTTGTAACAAGAGTAAAGTACTTAACTTTGATAAATAATGTAGCCTGATAAGAAGATCTTAATAATCCACTGTCGACAAATAGATGAAGTATCTATAAATGAAGAGGTTAGTTGAACGGGCTGAGGATAATTTTCTATAAATGAAAATTATAGTTGAAAGGGAAGGGTATAATTTTTATATGTGTACTACGTTATCGGCAACAAAGTAGTAGTTTGCTGTTAAAATTCCTTCCCGGGCTGTTTGGCGGTAGTCCAATGTTTTTCTGCAAAAAAACCAGACGTATCGGCAGTGCCGTCGACTGCCATCATCAGTGAAAATCGAGTGCGATAAAGTGTGGTGGTATATGTTATTGACCACAGTACTGTGGTTAAGGCTGAAGCAATAAGTACAGAGAAGTTGTTTCTATGGAAACATTTCATTTCGTAAATGATTTTAAATATAAATCTTATAACATGGAAGTCATGTATGGTTCCCAATACCGATATTTGAAAAGTATCTGTGTGTAGAATTTTACTTTCATCTTCCATAAGCAAATGGAAGTATAGTGATGGCAAAAAAAATCGTGTTCCAGATAATTGCAGATTCTGATTGTACTACCCTCAAAACATGAATAAAAGCCATTTTTCGAAAAGTGTCTGTGTGTGAGTGAGTGTGTCTGGATGTAGATTTTTTCTGTGGCAAACGATAACAGCCGCAAATTCAAACAGAATCAAATACGTTTGGCATACAGCCCTGTATTGTAGAGTAATCAAGACCTATTGTTCTTGGTGAAGGTCGGTTAAGAGAAAGGGTAGTTGACCTGCAACGTTTTTACTTCCATGTTCTTTTTTTATCAAGAGTAATTTTTTTCTATGGCAAACGATAACAGTCGGAAATTCAAACAGAATCAAATAATGTTTCGCATACAGCTCTAAATTGTAGAGTTCTCAAGATCTATTGTTTTTGGTGAAGATCGGTTGAGAGAAAGGGGTAGTTTACCAGCAACATTTTATGTTTTAAAAGGGTATTACTTCCATGTTGCATAAGGAAATGGAAGTATGGTGATGGCAAAAAAAATCGTGGTCGAGATTATTGCAGATTCTGATTGTACTACCCTCAAAACATGAAAAAAATAATTTGTTGAAAAGTGTCTGTGTGTGTGTCTGTCTGTCTGTCTGGGTCCATAGATTTTTTTTTTGGCAAACGATAACAGCTGCAAAATCAAACAGAATCAAATAATGTTTCGCAGACAGCTCTGAATTGTAGAGTTCTCAAGATCTATTGTTTTCTGTGAAGATCGGTTAAGGGAAAGGGGTAGTTTACCAGCAACGTTTTATGTTTTAACAACGGTAAATTTTTCTATGAAGAACGATTACTGCCGCACATTCAAACAGAATCAAATAATGTTTTGCACACACCACTGAATTGTAGCGAGATGAAGGCGTTCTGATTATGGTGAAGATCGGTTAAGGGAAAGGGGGAGTTTACCGGCAACGATTTATGTTTTAACAAGGATAATTTTTTCTATGACGATCGATAATTGCCGTAAATTCAAACAGAATCAACTTCTTTTTTGCAATCCTTCCTGAATTATAGAGCACTCAAGGCCGGTTGATTTTGGTGAAGATCGGTTACGAGAAAAGCGTAGTTTACCTACAACGTCTTATGTGATAACAAGGTTAATATTTTCTATGACGAACGATAACTGACGTAAATTCAAAGAGAATCAATTACTTTTTTGCATACCTATATCAATTGTAAATTTCTGAAGGCCATTTGATTTTGCTGAAGATCGGTTAAAGGAAAGGGGTAGTTTACCAGTCACTTTTCATGTTTTAACAAGAGTAATTGTTTCTATGACGAACGATAACTGCCACACATTCAAACAGAATCAAATTATGTTTTCAATGAATCCTGAATTATATAGAACTCAAGGCCTGTAGAATTTGGTGAAGATCGGTTAAGGGAAAGGGGTAGTTTACCTGCAACATTTTATGTTGTAACAAGAGAAATGTTTTCATGACGAAAGATAACTGCCGCACATTCAAACAGAATCAAATACTATTTTGCATGCCTCCCTGAATTGTAGATGAATGAAGGCCTATTGATTTTGGCGAAGATCGGTTAAGGGAAACGGGTAGTTTACCAGCAACGTTTATGTTTTAACAAGAATTATTTTTTCTATGACGAACGATAACTGCCGTAAATTCAAACAGAATCAAATACGTTTTTGCATACGGCCCTGAAATGTAGAGTACTCAAGACCTACTGTTCTTGTTGAAGATTGGTTAAGGGAAAGGGTAGTTGACCTGCAACGTTTTTACTTCCATATTTTTTTTTTATCAAGAGTAATTTTTTTCTATGGCAAACGATAACAGTTCTTTTGATTTTGGTGAAGATCGGTTAAGGGAAAGAGGTAGTTTACCAGCAACATTTGATGTTGTAACAAGAGAAATATTTTCATGACGAACAAAAAATTCCGTAAATTCAAACAAAATCGAATAATTTTTTACATATGTGCCTGATTTGTAGAACACTCAAGGCCTTTCGATTTTGGTGATAATCGGTTACGGCGGAAAGGGCAGTTTACCGGAAACATTTTTTGTTGTAACAAGAGTAAAGCACTTAACTTTGATAAATAAAGTATCCTGATAAGAAGATCTTAATAATCCACTGTAGAAAAATAGATGAAATATCTATAAATGAAGAGGTTAGTTGAACGGGCTGAGGATAATTTTCTATAAATGAAAATTATAGTTGAAAGGGAAGGGTATAATTTTTATATGTGTACTACGTTATCGGCAACAAAGTAGTAGTTTGTTGTTAAAATTCCTTCCCGGGCTGTTTGGCGGTAGTCCAATGTTTTTCTGCAAAAAAACCAGACGTATCGGCAGTGCCGTCGACTGCCATCATCAGTGAAAATCGAGTGCGATAACGTGTGGTGGTATATGTTATTGACCACAGTACTGTGGTTAAGGCTGAAGCAATAAGTACAGAGAAGTTGTTTCTATGGAAACATTTCATTTCGTAAATGATTTTAAATATAAATCTTATAACATGGAAGTCATGTATGGTTCCCAATACCGATATTTGAAAAGTATCTGTGTGTAGAATTTTACTTTCATCTTCCATAAGCAAATGGAAGTATAGTGATGGCAAAAAAAATCGTGTTCCAGATAATTGCAGATTCTGATTCTACTACCCTCAAAACATGAATAAAAGTCATTTTTCGAAAAGTGTCTGTGTGTGAGTGAGTGTGTCTGGATGTAGATTTTTTCTGTGGCAAACGATAACAGCCGCAAATTCAAACAGAATCAAATACGTTTGGCATACAGCCCTGTATTGTAGAGTAATCAAGACCTATTGTTCTTGGTGAAGGTCGGTTAAGAGAAAGGGTAGTTGACCTGCAACGTTTTTACTTCCATGTTCTTTTTTTATCAAGAGTAATTTTTTTCTATGGCAAACGATAACAGTCGGAAATTCAAACAGAATCAAATAATGTTTCGCATACAGCTCTAAATTGTAGAGTTCTCAAGATCTATTGTTTTTGGTGAAGATCGGTTAAGAGAAAGGGGTAGTTTACCAGCAACATTTTATGTTTTAAAAGGGTATTACTTCCATGTTGCATAAGGAAATGGAAGTATGGTGATGGCAAAAAAAATCGTGGTCGAGATTATTGCAGATTCTGATTGTACAACCCTCAAAACATGAAAAAAATAATTTGTTGAAAAGTGTCTGTGTGTGTGTCTGTCTGTCTGTCTGGGTCCATAGATTTTTTTTTTTGGCAAACGATAACAGCTGCAAAATCAAACAGAATCAAATAATGTTTCGCAGACAGCTCTGAATTGTAGAGTTCTCAAGATCTATTGTTTTCTGTGAAGATCGGTTAAGGGAAAGGGGTAGTTTACCAGCAACGTTTTATGTTTTAACAACGGTAAATTTTTCTATGAAGAACGATTACTGCCGCACATTCAAACAGAATCAAATAATGTTTTGCACACACCACTGAATTGTAGCGAGATGAAGGCGTTCTGATTATGGTGAAGATCGGTTAAGGGAAAGGGGTAGTTTACCGGCAACGATTTATGTTTTAACAAGGATAATTTTTTCTATGACGAACGATAACTGACGTAAATTCAAAGAGAATCAATTACTTTTTTGCATACCTATATCAATTGTAAATTTCTGAAGGCCATTTGATTTTGCTGAAGATCGGTTAAAGGAAAGGGGTAGTTTACCAGTCACTTTTCATGTTTTAACAAGAGTAATTGTTTCTATGACGAACGAAAACTGCCACACATTCAAACAGAATCAAATTATGTTTTCAATGAATCCTGAATTATATAGAACTCAAGGCCTGTAGAATTTGGTGAAGATCGGTTAAGGGAAAGGGGTAGTTTACCTGCAACATTTTGTGTTGTAACAAGAGAAATGTTTTCATGACGAAAGATAACTGCCGCACATTCAAACAGAATCAAATACTATTTTGCATGCCTCCCTGAATTGTAGATGAATGAAGGCCTATTGATTTTGGCGAAGATCGGTTAAGGGAAACGGGTAGTTTACCAGCAACGTTTATGTTTTAACAAGGATTATTTTTTCTATGACGAACGATAACTGCCGTAAATTCAAACAGAATCAAATACGTTTTTGCATACGGCCCTGAATTGTAGAGTACTCAAGACCTACTGTTCTTGGTGAAGGTTGGTTAAGGGAAAGGGTAGTTGACCTGCAACGTTTTTACTTCCATATTTTTTTTTTATCAAGCGTAATTTTTTTCTATGGCAAACGATAACAGTTCTTTTGATTTTGGTGAAGATCGGTTAAGGGAAAGAGGTAGTTTACCTGCAACATTTGATGTTGTAACAAGAGAAATATTTTCATGACGAACAAAAAAATGCCGTAAATTCAAACAAAATCGAATAATTTTTTACATATGTGCCTGATTTGTAGAACACTCAAGGCCTTTCGATTTTGGTGATAATCGGTTACGGCGGAAAGGGCAGTTTACCGGAAACATTTTTTGTTGTAACAAGAGTAAAGTACTTAACTTTGATAAATAAAGTATCCTGATAAGAAGATCTTAATAATCCACTGTAGAAAAATAGATGAAATATCTATAAATGAAGAGGTTAGTTGAACGGGCTGAGGATAATTTTCTATAAATGAAAATTATAGTTGAAAGGGAAGGGTATAATTTTTATATGTGTACTACGAAATCGGCAACAAAGTAGTAGTTTGTTGTTAAAATTCCTTCCCGGGCTGTTTGGCGGTAGTCCAATGTTTTTCTGCAAAAAAACCAGACGTATCGGCAGTGCCGTCGACTGCCATCATCAGTGAAAATCGAGTGCGATAACGTGTGGTGGTATATGTTATTGACCACAGTACTGTGGTTAAGGCTGAAGCAATAAGTACAGAGAAGTTGTTTCTATGGAAACATTTCATTTCGTAAATGATTTTAAACATAAATCTTATAACATGGAAGTCATGTATGGTTCCCAATACCGATATTTGAAAAGTATCTGTGTGTAGAATTTTACTTTCATCTTCCATAAGCAAATGGAAGTATAGTGATGGCAAAAAAATTCGTGTTCCAGATAATTGCAGATTCTGATTCTACTACCCTCAAAACATGAATAAAAGTCATTTTTCGAAAAGTGTCTGTGTGTGAGTGAGTGTGTCTGGATGTAGATTTTTTCTGTGGCAAACGATAACAGCCGCAAATTCAAACAGAATCAAATACGTTTGGCATACAGCCCTGTATTGTAGAGTAATCAAGACCTATTGTTCTTGGTGAAGGTCGGTTAAGAGAAAGGGTAGTTGACCTGCAACGTTTTTACTTCCATGTTCTTTTTTTATCAAGAGTAATTTTTTTCTATGGCAAACGATAACAGTCGGAAATTCAAACAGAATCAAATAATGTTTCGCATACAGCTCTAAATTGTAGAGTTCTCAAGATCTATTGTTTTTGGTGAAGATCGGTTAAGAGAAAGGGGTAGTTTACCAGCAACATTTTATGTTTTAAAAGGGTATTACTTCCATGTTGCATAAGGAAATGGAAGTATGGTGATGGCAAAAAAAATCGTGGTCGAGATTATTGCAGATTCTGATTGTACTACCCTCAAAACATGAAAAAAATAATTTGTTGAAAAGTGTCTGTGTGTGTGTCTGTCTGTCTGTCTGGGTCCATAGATTTTTTTTTTGGCAAACGATAACAGCTGCAAAATCAAACAGAATCAAATAATGTTTCGCAGACAGCTCTGAATTGTAGAGTTCTCAAGATCTATTGTTTTCTGTGAAGATCGGTTAAGGGAAAGGGGTAGTTTACCAGCAACGTTTTATGTTTTAACAACGGTAAATTTTTCTATGAAGAACGATTACTGCCGCACATTCAAACAGAATCAAATAATGTTTTGCACACACCACTGAATTGTAGCGAGATGAAGGCGTTCTGATTATGGTGAAGATCGGTTAAGGGAAAGGGGTAGTTTACCGGCAACGATTTATGTTTTAACAAGGATAATTTTTTCTATGACGAACGATAATTGCCGTAAATTCAAACAGAATCAACTTCTTTTTTGCAATCCTTCCTGAATTATAGAGCACTCAAGGCCGGTTGATTTTGGTGAAGATCGGTTACGAGAAAAGCGTAGTTTACCTACAACGTCTTATGTGATAACAAGGTTAATATTTTCTATGACGAACGATAACTGACGTAAATTCAAAGAGAATCAATTACGTTTTTGCATACCTATATCAATTGTAAATTTCTGAAGGCCATTTGATTTTGCTGAAGATCGGTTAAAGGAAAGGGGTAGTTTACCAGTCACTTTTCATGTTTTAACAAGAGTAATTGTTTCTATGACGAACGATAACTGCCACACATTCAAACAGAATCAAATTATGTTTTCAATGAATCCTGAATTATATAGAACTCAAGGCCTGTAGAATTTGGTGAAGATCGGTTAAGGGAAAGGGGTAGTTTACCTGCAACATTTTATGTTGTAACAAGAGAAATGTTTTCATGACGAAAGATAACTGCCGCACATTCAAACAGAATAAAATACTATTTTGCATGCCTCCCTGAATTGTAGATGAATGAAGGCCTATTGATTTTGGCGAAGATCGGTTAAGGGAAACGGGTAGTTTACCAGCAACGTTTATGTTTTAACAAGGATTATTTTTTCTATGACGAACGATAACTGCCGTAAATTCAAACAGAATCAAATACGTTTTTGCATACGGCCCTGAATTGTAGAGTACTCAAGACCTACTGTTCTTGGTGAAGATTGGTTAAGGGAAAGGGTAGTTGACCTGCAACGTTTTTACTTCCATATTTTTTTTTTATCAAGAGTAATTTTTTTCTATGGCAAACGATAACAGTTCTTTTGATTTTGGTGAAGATCGGTTAAGGGAAAGAGGTAGTTTACCTGCAACATTTGATGTTGTAACAAGAGAAATATTTTCATGACGAACAAAAAATGCCGTAAATTCAAACAAAATCGAATAATTTTTTACATATGTGCCTGATTTGTAGAACACTCAAGGCCTTTCGATTTTGGTGATAATCGGTTACGGCGGAAAGGGCAGTTTACCGGAAACATTTTTTGTTGTAACAAGAGTAAAGTACTTAACTTTGATAAATAAAGTATCCTGATAAGAAGATCTTAATAATCCACTGTAGAAAAATAGATGAAATATCTATAAATGAAGAGGTTAGTTGAACGGTCTGAGGATAATTTTCTATAAATGAAAATTATAGTTGAAAGGGAAGGGTATAATTTTTATATGTGTACTACGTTATCGGCAACAAAGTAGTAGTTTGTTGTTAAAATTCCTTCCCGGGCTGTTTGGCGGTAGTCCAATGTTTTTCTGCAAAAAAACCAGACGTATCGGCAGTGCCGTCGACTGCCATCATCAGTGAAAATCGAGTGCGATAACGTGTGGTGGTATATGTTATTGACCACAGTACTGTGGTTAAGGCTGAAGCAATAAGTACAGAGAAGTTGTTTCTATGGAAACATTTCATTTCGTAAATGATTTTAAACATAAATCTTATAACATGGAAGTCATGTATGGTTCCCAATACCGATATTTGAAAAGTATCTGTGTGTAGAATTTTACTTTCATCTTCCATAAGCAAATGGAAGTATAGTGATGGCAAAAAAAATCGTGTTCCAGATAATTGCAGATTCTGATTCTACTACCCTCAAAACATGAATAAAAGTCATTTTTCGAAAAGTGTCTGTGTGTGAGTGAGTGTGTCTGGATGTAGATTTTTTCTTTGGCAAACGATAACAGCCGCAAATTCAAACAGAATCAAATACGTTTGGCATACAGCCCTGTATTGTAGAGTAATCAAGACCTATTGTTCTTGGTGAAGGTCGGTTAAGAGAAAGGGTAGTTGACCTGCAACGTTTTTACTTCCATGTTCTTTTTTTATCAAGAGTAATTTTTTTCTATGGCAAACGATAACAGTCGGAAATTCAAACAGAATCAAATAATGTTTCGCATACAGCTCTAAATTGTAGAGTTCTCAAGATCTATTGTTTTTGGTGAAGATCGGTTAAGAGAAAGGGGTAGTTTACCAGCAACATTTTATGTTTTAAAAGGGTATTACTTCCATGTTGCATAAGGAAATGGAAGTATGGTGATGGCAAAAAAAATCGTGGTCGAGATTATTGCAGATTCTGATTGTACTACCCTCAAAACATGAAAAATAATTTGTTGAAAAGTGTCTGTGTGTGTGTCTGTCTGTCTGTCTGGGTCCATAGATTTTTTTTTTGGCAAACGATAACAGCTGCAAAATCAAACAGAATCAAATAATGTTTCGCAGACAGCTCTGAATTGTAGAGTTCTCAAGATCTATTGTTTTCTGTGAAGATCGGTTAAGGGAAAGGGGTAGTTTACCAGCAACGTTTTATGTTTTAACAACGGTAAATTTTTCTATGAAGAACGATTACTGCCGCACATTCAAACAGAATCAAATAATGTTTTGCACACACCACTGAATTGTAGCGAGATGAAGGCGTTCTGATTATGGTGAAGATCGGTTAAGGGAAAGGGGTAGTTTACCGGCAACGATTTATGTTTTAACAAGGATAATTTTTTCTATGACGAACGATAATTGCCGTAAATTCAAACAGAATCAACTTCTTTTTTGCAATCCTTCCTGAATTATAGAGCACTCAAGGCCGGTTGATTTTGGTGAAGATCGGTTACGAGAAAAGCGTAGTTTACCTACAACGTCTTATGTGATAACAAGGTTAATATTTTCTATGACGAACGATAACTGACGTAAATTCAAAGAGAATCAATTACGTTTTTGCATACCTATATCAATTGTAAATTTCTGAAGGCCATTTGATTTTGCTGAAGATCGGTTAAAGGAAAGGGGTAGTTTACCAGTCACTTTTCATGTTTTAACAAGAGTAATTGTTTCTATGACGAACGATAACTGCCACACATTCAAACAGAATCAAATTATGTTTTCAATGAATCCTGAATTATATAGAACTCAAGGCCTGTAGAATTTGGTGAAGATCGGTTAAGGGAAAGGGGTAGTTTACCTGCAACATTTTATGTTGTAACAAGAGAAATGTTTTCATGACGAAAGATAACTGCCGCACATTCAAACAGAATAAAATACTATTTTGCATGCCTCCCTGAATTGTAGATGAATGAAGGCCTATTGATTTTGGCGAAGATCGGTTAAGGGAAACGGGTAGTTTACCAGCAACGTTTATGTTTTAACAAGGATTATTTTTTCTATGACGAACGATAACTGCCGTAAATTCAAACAGAATCAAATACGTTTTTGCATACGGCCCTGAATTGTAGAGTACTCAAGACCTACTGTTCTTGGTGAAGATTGGTTAAGGGAAAGGGTAGTAGACCTGCAACGTTTTTACTTCCATATTTTTTTTTTATCAAGAGTAATTTTTTTCTATGGCAAACGATAACAGTTCTTTTGATTTTGGTGAAGATCGGTTAAGGCAAAGAGGTAGTTTACCTGCAACATTTGATGTTGTAACAAGAGAAATATTTTCATGACGAACAAAAAATTCCGTAAATTCAAACAAAATCGAATAATTTTTTACATATGTGCCTGATTTGTAGAACACTCAAGGCCTTTCGATTTTGGTGATAATCGGTTACGGCGGAAAGGGCAGTTTACCGGAAACATTTTTTGTTGTAACAAGAGTAAAGTACTTAACTTTGATAAATAAAGTATCCTGATAAGAAGATCTTAATAATCCACTGTAGAAAAATTGATGAAATATCTATAAATGAAGAGGTTAGTTGAACGGGCTGAGGATAATTTTCTATAAATGAAAATTATAGTTGAAAGGGAAGGGTATAATTTTTATATGTGTACTACGTTATCGGCAACAAAGTAGTAGTTTGTTGTTAAAATTCCTTCCCGGGCTGTTTGGCGGTAGTCCAATGTTTTTCTGCAAAAAAACCAGACGTATCGACAGTGCCGTCGACTGCCATCATCAGTGAAAATCGAGTGCGATAACGTGTGGTGGTATATGTTATTGACCACAGTACTGTGGTTAAGGCTGAAGCAATAAGTACAGAGAAGTTGTTTCTATGGAAACATTTCATTTCGTAAATGATTTTAAATATAAATCTTATAACATGGAAGTCATGTATAGTTCCCAATACCGATATTTGAAAAGTATCTGTGTGTAGAATTTTACTTTCATCTTATATAAGCAAATGGAAGTATAGTGATGGCAAAAAAATTCGTGTTCAAGATAATTGCAGATTCTGATTGTACTACCCTCAAAACATGAATAAAAGTCATTTTTCGAAAAGTGTCTGTGTGTGAGTGAGTGTGTCTGGATGTAGATTTTTTCTGTGGCAAACGATAACAGCCGCAAATTCAAACAGAATCAAATACGTTTGGCATACAGCCCTGTATTGTAGAGTAATCAAGACCTATTGTTCTTGGTGAAGGTCGGTTAAGAGAAAGGGTAGTTGACCTGCAACGTTTTTACTTCCATGTTCTTTTTTTATCAAGAGTAATTTTTCTCTATGGCAAACGATAACAGTCGGAAATTCAAACAGAATCAAATAATGTTTCGCATACAGCTCTAAATTGTAGAGTTCTCAAGATCTATTGTTTTTGGTGAAGATCGGTTAAGAGAAAGGGGTAGTTTACCAGCAACATTTTATGTTTTAAAAGGGTATTACTTCCATGTTGCATAAGGAAATGGAAGTATGGTGATGGCAAAAAAAATCGTGGTCGAGATTATTGCAGATTCTGATTGTACTACCCTCAAAACATGAAAAAAATAATTTGTTGAAAAGTGTCTGTGTGTGTGTCTGTCTATCTGTCTGGGTCCATAGATTTTTTTTTTTGGCAAACGATAACAGCTGCAAAATCAAACAGAATCAAATAATGTTTCGCAGACAGCTCTGAATTGTAGAGTTCTCAAGATCTATTGTTTTCTGTGAAGATCGGTTAAGGGAAAGGGGTAGTTTACCAGCAACGTTTTATGTTTTAACAACGGTAAATTTTTCTATGAAGAACAATTACTGCCGCACATTCAAACAGAATCAAATAATGTTTTGCACACACCACTGAATTGTAGCGAGATGAAGGCGTTCTGATTATGGTGAAGATCGGTTAAGGGAAAGGGGTAGTTTACCGGCAACGATTTATGTTTTAACAAGGATAATTTTTTCTATGACGAACGATAACTGACGTAAATTCAAAGAGAATCAATTACTTTTTTGCATACCTATATCAATTGTAAATTTCTGAAGGCCATTTGATTTTGCTGAAGATCGGTTAAAGGAAAGGGGTAGTTTACCAGTCACTTTTCATGTTTTAACAAGAGTAATTGTTTCTATGACGAACGATAACTGCCACACATTCAAACAGAATCAAATTATGTTTTCAATGAATCCTGAATTATATAGAACTCAAGGCCTGTAGAATTTGGTGAAGATCGGTTAAGGGAAAGGGGTAGTTTACCTGCAACATTTTATGTTGTAACAAGAGAAATGTTTTCATGACGAAAGATAACTGCCGCACATTCAAACAGAATCAAATACTATTTTGCATGTCTCCCTGAATTGTAGATGAATGAAGGCCTATTGATTTTGGCGAAGATCGGTTAAGGGAAACGGGTAGTTTACCAGCAACGTTTATGTTTTAACAAGGATTATTTTTTCTATGACGAACGATAACTGCCGTAAATTCAAACAGAATCAAATACGTTTTTGCATACGGCCCTGAATTGTAGAGTACTCAAGACCTACTGTTCTTGGTGAAGGTTGGTTAAGGGAAAGGGTAGTTGACCTGCAACGTTTTTACTTCCATATTTTTTTTTTATCAAGAGTAATTTTTTTCTATGGCAAACGATAACAGTTCTTTTGAATTTGGTGAAGATCGGTTAAGGGAAAGAGGTAGTTTACCTGCAACATTTGATGTTGTAACAAGAGAAATATTTTCATGACGAACAAAAAATTCCGTAAATTCAAACAAAATCGAATAATTTTTTACATATGTGCCTGATTTGTAGAACACTCAAGGCCTTTCGATTTTGGTGATAATCGGTTACGGCGGAAAGGGCAGTTTACCGGAAACATTTTTTGTTGTAACAAGAGTAAAGTACTTAACTTTGATAAATAAAGTATCCTGATAAGAAGATCTTAATAATCCACTGTAGAAAAATAGATGAAATATCTATAAATGAAGAGGTTAGTTGAACGGGCTGAGGATAATTTTCTATAAATGAAAATTATAGTTGAAAGGGAAGGGTATAATTTTTATATGTGTACTACGTTATCGGCAACAAAGTAGTAGTTTGTTGTTAAAATTCCTTCCCGGGCTGTTTGGCGGTAGTCCAATGTTTTTCTGCAAAAAAACCAGACGTATCGACAGTGCCGTCGACTGCCATCATCAGTGAAAATCGAGTGCGATAACGTGTGGTGGTATATGTTATTGACCACAGTACTGTGGTTAAGGCTGAAGCAATAAGTACAGAGAAGTTGTTTCTATGGAAACATTTCATTTCGTAAATGATTTTAAATATAAATCTTATAACATGGAAGTCATGTATAGTTCCCAATACCGATATTTGAAAAGTATCTGTGTGTAGAATTTTACTTTCATCTTATATAAGCAAATGGAAGTATAGTGATGGCAAAAAAATTCGTGTTCCAGATAATTGCAGATTCTGATTCTACTACCCTCAAAACATGAATAAAAGTCATTTTTCGAAAAGTGTCTGTGTGTGAGTGAGTGTGTCTGGATGTAGATTTTTTCTGTGGCAAACGATAACAGCCGCAAATTCAAACAGAATCAAATACGTTTGGCATACAGCCCTGTATTGTAGAGTAATCAAGACCTATTGTTCTTGGTGAAGGTCGGTTAAGAGAAAGGGTAGTTGACCTGCAACGTTTTTACTTCCATGTTCTTTTTTTATCAAGAGTAATTTTTTTCTATGGCAAACGATAACAGTCGGAAATTCAAACAGAATCAAATAATGTTTCGCATACAGCTCTAAATTGTAGAGTTCTCAAGATCTATTGTTTTTGGTGAAGATCGGTTAAGAGAAAGGGGTAGTTTACCAGCAACATTTTATGTTTTAAAAGGGTATTACTTCCATGTTGCATAAGGAAATGGAAGTATGGTGATGGCAAAAAAAATCGTGGTCGAGATTATTGCAGATTCTGATTGTACTACCCTCAAAACATGAAAAAAATAATTTGTTGAAAAGTGTCTGTGTGTGTGTCTGTCTATCTGTCTGGGTCCATAGATTTTTTTTTTTGGCAAACGATAACAGCTGCAAAATCAAACAGAATCAAATAATGTTTCGCAGACAGCTCTGAATTGTAGAGTTCTCAAGATCTATTGTTTTCTGTGAAGATCGGTTAAGGGAAAGGGGTAGTTTACCAGCAACGTTTTATGTTTTAACAACGGTAAATTTTTCTATGAAGAACAATTACTGCCGCACATTCAAACAGAATCAAATAATGTTTTGCACACACCACTGAATTGTAGCGAGATGAAGGCGTTCTGATTATGGTGAAGATCGGTTAAGGGAAAGGGGTAGTTTACCGGCAACGATTTATGTTTTAACAAGGATAATTTTTTCTATGACGAACGATAACTGACGTAAATTCAAAGAGAATCAATTACTTTTTTGCATACCTATATCAATTGTAAATTTCTGAAGGCCATTTGATTTTGCTGAAGATCGGTTAAAGGAAAGGGGTAGTTTACCAGTCACTTTTCATGTTTTAACAAGAGTAATTGTTTCTATGACGAACGATAACTGCCACACATTCAAACAGAATCAAATTATGTTTTCAATGAATCCTGAATTATATAGAACTCAAGGCCTGTAGAATTTGGTGAAGATCGGTTAAGGGAAAGGGGTAGTTTACCTGCAACATTTTATGTTGTAACAAGAGAAATGTTTTCATGACGAAAGATAACTGCCGCACATTCAAACAGAATCAAATACTATTTTGCATGTCTCCCTGAATTGTAGATGAATGAAGGCCTATTGATTTTGGCGAAGATCGGTTAAGGGAAACGGGTAGTTTACCAGCAACGTTTATGTTTTAACAAGGATTATTTTTTCTATGACGAACGATAACTGCCGTAAATTCAAACAGAATCAAATACGTTTTTGCATACGGCCCTGAATTGTAGAGTACTCAAGACCTACTGTTCTTGGTGAAGGTTGGTTAAGGGAAAGGGTAGTTGACCTGCAACGTTTTTACTTCCATATTTTTTTTTTATCAAGAGTAATTTTTTTCTATGGCAAACGATAACAGTTCTTTTGATTTTGGTGAAGATCGGTTAAGGGAAAGAGGTAGTTTACCTGCAACATTTGATGTTGTAACAAGAGAAATATTTTCATGACGAACAAAAAATTCCGTAAATTCAAACAAAATCGAATAATTTTTTACATATGTGCCTGATTTGTAGAACACTCAAGGCCTTTCGATTTTGGTGATAATCGGTTACGGCGGAAAGGGCAGTTTACCGGAAACATTTTTTGTTGTAACAAGAGTAAAGTACTTAACTTTGATAAATAAAGTATCCTGATAAGAAGATCTTAATAATCCACTGTAGAAAAATTGATGAAATATCTATAAATGAAGAGGTTAGTTGAACGGGCTGAGGATAATTTTCTATAAATGAAAATTATAGTTGAAAGGGAAGGGTATAATTTTTATATGTGTACTACGTTATCGGCAACAAAGTAGTAGTTTGTTGTTAAAATTCCTTCCCGGGCTGTTTGGCGGTAGTCCAATGTTTTTCTGCAAAAAAACCAGACGTATCGGCAGTGCCGTCGACTGCCATCATCAGTGAAAATCGAGTGCGATAACGTGTGGTGGTATATGTTATTGACCACAGTACTGTGGTTAAGGCTGAAGCAATAAGTACAGAGAAGTTGTTTCTATGGAAACATTTCATTTCGTAAATGATTTTAAATATAAATCTTATAACATGGAAGTCATGTATGGTTCCCAATACCGATATTTGAAAAGTATCTGTGTGTAGAATTTTACTTTCATCTTCCATAAGCAAATGGAAGTATAGTGATGGCAAAAAAAATCGTGTTCCAGATAATTGCAGATTCTGATTCTACTACCCTCAAAACATGAATAAAAGTCATTTTTCGAAAAGTGTCTGTGTGTGAGTGAGTGTGTCTGGATGTAGATTTTTTCTGTGGCAAACGATAACAGCCGCAAATTCAAACAGAATCAAATACGTTTGGCATACAGCCCTGTATTGTAGAGTAATCAAGACCTATTGTTCTTGGTGAAGGTCGGTTAAGAGAAAGGGTAGTTGACCTGCAACGTTTTTACTTCCATGTTCTTTTTTTATCAAGAGTATATTTTTTCTATGGCAAACGATAACAGTCGGAAATTCAAACAGAATCAAATAATGTTTCGCATACAGCTCTAAATTGTAGAGTTCTCAAGATCTATTGTTTTTGGTGAAGATCGGTTAAGAGAAAGGGGTAGTTTACCAGCAACATTTTATGTTTTAAAAGGGTATTACTTCCATGTTGCATAAGGAAATGGAAGTATGGTGATGGCAAAAAAAATTGTGGTCGAGATTATTGCAGATTCTGATTGTACTACCCTCAAAACATGAAAAAAATAATTTGTTGAAAAGTGTCTGTGTGTGTGTCTGTCTGTCTGTCTGGGTCCATAGATTTCTTTTTTGGCAAACGATAACAGCTGCAAAATCAAACAGAATCAAATAATGTTTCGCAGACAGCTCTGAATTGTAGAGTTCTCAAGATCTATTGTTTTCTGTGAAGATCGGTTAAGGGAAAGGGGTAGTTTACCAGCAACGTTTTATGTTTTAACAACGGTAAATTTTTCTATGAAGAACGATTACTGCCGCACATTCAAACAGAATCAAATAATGTTTTGCACACACCACTGAATTGTAGCGAGATGAAGGCGTTCTGATTATGGTGAAGATCGGTTAAGGGAAAGGGGTAGTTTACCGGCAACGATTTATGTTTTAACAAGGATAATTTTTTCTATGACGAACTTTAACTGACGTAAATTCAAAGAGAATCAATTACTTTTTTGCATACCTATATCAATTGTAAACTTCTGAAGGCCATTTGATTTTGCTGAAGATCGGTTAAAGGAAAGGGGTAGTTTACCAGTCACTTTTCATGTTTTAACAAGAGTAATTGTTTCTATGACGAACGATAACTGCCACACATTCAAACAGAATCAAATTATGTTTTCAATGAATCCTGAATTATATAGAACTCAAGGCCTGTAGAATTTGGTGAAGATCGGTTAAGGGAAAGGGGTAGTTTACCTGCAACATTTTATGTTGTAACAAGAGAAATGTTTTCATGACGAAAGATAACTGCCGCACATTCAAACAGAATCAAATACTATTTTGCATGTCTCCCTGAATTGTAGATGAATGAAGGCCTATTGATTTTGGCGAAGATCGGTTAAGGGAAACGGGTAGTTTACCAGCAACGTTTATGTTTTAACAAGGATTATTTTTTCTATGACGAACGATAACTGCCGTAAATTCAAACAGAATCAAATACGTTTTTGCATACGGCCCTGAATTGTAGAGTACTCAAGACCTACTGTTCTTGGTGAAGGTTGGTTAAGGGAAAGGGTAGTTGACCTGCAACGTTTTTACTTCCATATTTTTTTTTTATCAAGAGTAATTTTTTTCTATGGCAAACGATAACAGTTCTTTTGATTTTGGTGAAGATCGGTTAAGGGAAAGAGGTAGTTTACCTGCAACATTTGATGTTGTAACAAGAGAAATATTTTCATGACGAACAAAAAATTCCGTAAATTCAAACAAAATCGAATAATTTTTTACATATGTGCCTGATTTGTAGAACACTCAAGGCCTTTCGATTTTGGTGATAATCGGTTACGGCGGAAAGGGCAGTTTACCGGAAACATTTTTTGTTGTAACAAGAGTAAAGTACTTAACTTTGATAAATAAAGTATCCTGATAAGAAGATCTTAATAATCCACTGTAGAAAAATAGATGAAATATCTATAAATGAAGAGGTTAGTTGAACGGGCTGAGGATAATTTTCTATAAATGAAAATTATAGTTGAAAGGGAAGGGTATAATTTTTATATGTGTACTACGTTATCGGCAACAAAGTAGTAGTTTGTTGTTAAAATTCCTTCCCGGGCTGTTTGGCGGTAGTCCAATGTTTTTCTGCAAAAAAACCAGACGTATCGGCAGTGCCGTCGACTGCCATCATCAGTGAAAATCGAGTGCGATAACGTGTGGTGGTATATGTTATTGACCACAGTACTGTGGTTAAGGCTGAACCAATAAGTACAGAGAAGTTGTTTCTATGGAAACATTTCATTTCGTAAATGATTTTAAATATAAATCTTATAACATGGAAGTCATGTATGGTTCCCAATACCGATATTTGAAAAGTATCTGTGTGTAGAATTTTACTTTCATCTTCCATAAGCAAATGGAAGTATAGTGATGGCAAAAAAAATCGTGTTCCAGATAATTGCAGATTCTGATTGTACTACCCTCAAAACATGAATAAAAGTCATTTTTCGAAAAGTGTCTGTGTGTGAGTGAGTGTGTCTGGATGTAGATTTTTTCTGTGGCAAACGATAACAGCCGCAAATTCAAACAGAATCAAATACGTTTGGCATACAGCCCTGTATTGTAGAGTAATCAAGACCTATTGTTCTTGGTGAAGGTCGGTTAAGAGAAAGGGTAGTTGACCTGCAACGTTTTTACTTCCATGTTCTTTTTTTATCAAGAGTAATTTTTTTCTATGGCAAACGATAACAGTCGGAAATTCAAACAGAATCAAATAATGTTTCGCATACAGCTCTAAATTGTAGAGTTCTCAAGATCTATTGTTTTTGGTGAAGATCGGTTAAGAGAAAGGGGTAGTTTACCAGCAACATTTTATGTTTTAAAAGGGTATTACTTCCATGTTGCATAAGGAAATGGAAGTATGGTGATGGCAAAAAAAATCGTGGTCGAGATTATTTCAGATTCTGATTGTACTACCCTCAAAACATGAAAAAAATAATTTGTTGAAAAGTGTCTGTGTGTGTGTCTGTCTGTGTGTCTGTCTGTCTGTCTGGGTCCATAGATTTTTTTTTTTGGCAAACGATAACAGCTGCAAAATCAAACAGAATCAAATAATGTTTCGCAGACAGCTCTGAATTGTAGAGTTCTCAAGATCTATTGTTTTCTGTGAAGATCGGTTAAGGGAAAGGGGTAGTTTACCAGCAAAGTTTTATGTTTTAACAACGGTAAATTTTTCTATGAAGAACGATTACTGCCGCACATTCAAACAGAATCAAATAATGTTTTGCACACACCACTCAATTTTGCGAGATGAAGGCGTTCTGATTATGGTGAAGATCGGTTAAGGGAAAGGGGGAGTTTACCGGCAACGATTTATGTTTTAACAAGGATAATTTTTTCTATGACGATCGATAATTGCCGTAAATTCAAACAGAATCAACTTCTTTTTTGCAATCCTTCCTGAATTATAGAGCACTCAAGGCCGGTTGATTTTGGTGAAGATCGGTTACGAGAAAAGCGTAGTTTACCAACAACGTCTTATGTGATAACAAGGATAATATTTTCTATGACGAACGATAACTGACGTAAATTCAAAGAGAATCAATTACTTTTTTGCATACCTATATCAATTGTAAATTTCTGAAGGCCATTTGATTTTGCTGAAGATCGGTTAAAGGAAAGGGGTAGTTTACCAGTCACTTTTCATGTTTTAACAAGAGTAATTGTTTCTATGACGAACGATAACTGCCACACATTCAAACAGAATCAAATTATGTTTTCAATGAATCCTGAATTATATAGAACTCAAGGCCTGTAGAATTTGGTGAAGATCGGTTAAGGGAAAGGGGTAGTTTACCTGCAACATTTTATGTTGTAACAAGAGAAATGTTTTCATGACGAAAGATAACTGCCGCACATTCAAACAGAATCAAATACTATTTTGCATGCCTCCCTGAATTGTAGATGAATGAAGGCCTATTGATTTTGGCGAAGATCGGTTAAGGGAAACGGGTAGTTTACCAGCAACGTTTATGTTTTAACAAGAATTATTTTTTCTATGACGAACGATAACTGCCGTAAATTCAAACAGAATCAAATACGTTTTTGCATACGGCCCTGAAATGTAGAGTACTCAAGACCTACTGTTCTTGGTGAAGATTGGTTAAGGGAAAGGGTAGTTGACCTGCAACGTGTTTACTTCCATATTTTTTTTTTATCAAGAGTAATTTTTTTCTATGGCAAACGATAACAGTTCTTTTGATTTTGGTGAAGATCGGTTAAGGGAAAGAGGTAGTTTACCTGCAACATTTGATGTTGTAACAAGAGAAATATTTTCATGACGAACAAAAAATTCCGTAAATTCAAACAAAATCGAATAATTTTTTACATATGTGCCTGATTTGTAGAACACTCAAGGCCTTTCGATTTTGGTGATAATCGGTTACGGCGGAAAGGGCAGTTTACCGGAAACATTTTTTGTTGTAACAAGAGTAAAGTACTTAACTTTGATAAATAAAGTATCCTGATAAGAAGATCTTAATAATCCACTGTAGAAAAATTGATGAAATATCTATAAATGAAGAGGTTAGTTGAACGGGCTGAGGATAATTTTCTATAAATGAAAATTATAGTTGAAAGGGAAGGGTATAATTTTTATATGTGTACTACGTTATCGGCAACAAAGTAGTAGTTTGTTGTTAAAATTCCTTCCCGGGCTGTTTGGCGGTAGTCCAATGTTTTTCTGCAAAAAAACCAGACGTATCGGCAGTGCCGTCGACTGCCATCATCAGTGAAAATCGAGTGCGATAACGTGTGGTGGTATATGTTATTGACCACAGTACTGTGGTTAAGGCTGAAGCAATAAGTACAGAGAAGTTGTTTCTATGGAAACATTTCATTTCGTAAATGATTTTAAATATAAATCTTATAACATGGAAGTCATGTATGGTTCCCAATACCGATATTTGAAAAGTATCTGTGTGTAGAATTTTACTTTCATCTTCCATAAGCAAATGGAAGTATAGTGATGGCAAAAAAAATCGTGTTCCAGATAATTGCAGATTCTGATTCTACTACCCTCAAAACATGAATAAAAGTCATTTTTCGAAAAGTGTCTGTGTGTGAGTGAGTGTGTCTGGATGTAGATTTTTTCTGTGGCAAACGATAACAGCCGCAAATTCAAACAGAATCAAATACGTTTGGCATACAGCCCTGTATTGTAGAGTAATCAAGACCTATTGTTCTTGGTGAAGGTCGGTTAAGAGAAAGGGTAGTTGACCTGCAACGTTTTTACTTCCATGTTCTTTTTTTATCAAGAGTAATTTTTGTCTATGGCAAACGATAACAGTCGGAAATTCAAACAGAATCAAATAATGTTTCGCATACAGCTCTAAATTGTAGAGTTCTCAAGATCTATTGTTTTTGGTGAAGATCGGTTAAGAGAAAGGGGTAGTTTACCAGCAACATTTTATGTTTTAAAAGGGTATTACTTCCATGTTGCATAAGGAAATGGAAGTATGGTGATGGCAAAAAAAATCGTGGTCGAGATTATTGCAGATTCTGATTGTACTACCCTCAAAACATGAAAAAAATAATTTGTTGAAAAGTGTCTGTGTGTGTGTCTGTCTATCTGTCTGGGTCCATAGATTTTTTTTTTGGCAAACGATAACAGCTGCAAAATCAAACAGAATCAAATAATGTTTCGCAGACAGCTCTGAATTGTAGAGTTCTCAAGATCTATTGTTTTCTGTGAAGATCGGTTAAGGGAAAGGGGTAGTTTACCAGCAACGTTTTATGTTTTAACAACGGTAAATTTTTCTATGAAGAACGATTACTGCCGCACATTCAAACAGAATCAAATAATGTTTTGCACACACCACTGAATTGTAGCGAGATGAAGGCGTTCTGATTATGGTGAAGATCGGTTAAGGGAAAGGGGTAGTTTACCGGCAACGATTTATGTTCTAACAAGGATAATTTTTTCTATGACGAACGATAACTGACGTAAATTCAAAGAGAATCAATTACTTTTTTGCATACCTATATCAATTGTAAATTTCTGAAGGCCATTTGATTTTGCTGAAGATCGGTTAAAGGAAAGGGGTAGTTTACCAGTCACTTTTCATGTTTTAACAAGAGTAATTGTTTCTATGACGAACGATAACTGCCACACATTCAAACAGAATCAAATTATGTTTTCAATGAATCCTGAATTATATAGAACTCAAGGCCTGTAGAATTTGGTGAAGATCGGTTAAGGGAATGGGGTAGTTTACCTGCAACATTTTATGTTGTAACAAGAGAAATGTTTTCATGACGAAAGATAACTGCCGCACATTCAAACAGAATAAAATACTATTTTGCATGCCTCCCTGAATTGTAGATGAATGAAGGCCTATTGATTTTGGCGAAGATCGGTTAAGGGAAACGGGTAGTTTACCAGCAACGTTTATGTTTTAACAAGGATAATTTTTTCTATGACGAACGATAACTGCCGTAAATTCAAACAGAATCAAATACGCTTTTGCATACGGCCCTGAATTGTAGAGTACTCAAGACCTATTGTTCTTGGTGAAGATCGGTTAAGGGAAAGGGTAGTTGACCTGCAACGTTTTTACTTCCATATTTTTTTTTTATCAAGAGTAATTTTTTCTATGGCAAACGATAACAGTTCTTTTGATTTTGGTGAAGATCGGTTAAGGGAAACAGGTAGTTTACCTGCAACATTTTATGTTGTAACAAGAGAAATATTTTCATGACGAAAAATAAATGCCGTAAATTCAAACAAAATCAAATAATTTTTTACATATGTGCCTGATTTGTAGAACACTCAAGGCCTTTCGATTTTGGTGATAATCGGTTACGGCGGAAAGAGCAGTTTACCGGAAAAATTTTTTGTTGTAACAAGAGTAAAGTACTTAACTTTAATAAATAAAGTATCCTGATAAGAAGATCTTAATAATCCACTGTAGAAAAATAGATGAAATATCTATAAATGAAGAGGTTAGTTGAACGGGCTGAGGATAATTTTCTATAAATGAAAATTATAGTTGAAAGGGAAGGGTATAATTTTTATATGTGTACTACGTTATCGGCAACAAAGTAGTAGTTTGTTGTTAAAATTCCTTCCCGGGCTATTTGGCGGTAGTATAATGTTTTTCTGCAAAAAACCAGACGTATCGGCAGTGCCGTCGGCTGCCATCATCAATGAAAATCGAGTGCGATAAAGTGTAGTGGTATATGTTATTGACCACAGTACTGTGGTTAAGGCTGAAGCAATAAGTACAGAGAAGTTGTTTCTATGGAAACATTTCATTTCGTAAATGATTTTAAATATAAATCTTACAACATGGAAGTCATATATGGTTCTCCATACCGATATTTGAAAAGTATCTGTGTGTAGAATTTTACTTCCATGTTCCATAAGCAAATGGAAGTATAGTGATGGCAAAAAAAATCGTGTTCCAGATAATTGCAGATTCTGATTGCACTACCCTCAAAACATGAATAAAAGTCATTTTTCGAAAAGTGTCTGTGTGTGAGTGAGTGTGTCTGGATGTAGATTTTTTCTGTGGCAAACGATAACAGCCGCAAATTCAAACAGAATCAAATACGTTTGGCATACAGCCCTGTATTGTAGAGTAATCAAGACCTATTGTTCTTGGTGAAGGTCGGTTAAGAGAAAGGGTAGTTGACCTGCAACGTTTTTACTTCCATGTTCTTTTTTTATCAAGAGTAATTTTTTTCTATGGCAAACGATAACAGTCGGAAATTCGAACAGAATCAAATAATGTTTCGCATACAGCTCTAAATTGTAGAGTTCTCAAGATCTATTGTTTTTGGTGAAGATCGGTTAAGAGAAAGGGGTAGTTTACCAGCAACATTTTATGTTTTAAAAGGGTATTACTTCCATGTTGCATAAGGAAATGGAAGTATGGTGATGGCAAAAAAAATCGTGGTCGAGATTATTGCAGATTCTGATTGTACTACCCTCAAAACATGAAAAAAATAATTTGTTGAAAAGTGTCTGTGTGTGTGTCTGTCTGTGTGTCTGTCTGTCTGTCTGGGTCCATAGATTTTTTTTTTTGGCAAACGATAACAGCTGCAAAATCAAACAGAATCAAATAATGTTTCGCAGACAGCTCTGAATTGTAGAGTTCTCAAGATCTATTGTTTTCTGTGAAGATCGGTTAAGGGAAAGGGGTAGTTTACCAGCAACGTTTTATGTTTTAACAACGGTAAATTTTTCTATGAAGAACGATTACTGCCGCACATTCAAACAGAATCAAATAATGTTTTGCACACACCACTGAATTGTAGCGAGATGAAGGCGTTCTGATTATGGTGAAGATCGGTTAAGGGAAAGGGGGAGTTTACCGGCAACGATTTATGTTTTAACAAGGATAATTTTTTCTATGACGATCGATAATTGCCGTAAATTCAAACAGAATCAACTTCTTTTTTGCAATCCTTCCTGAATTATAGAGCACTCAAGGCCGGTTGATTTTGGTGAAGATCGGTTACGAGAAAAGCGTAGTTTACCTACAACGTCTTATGTGATAACAAGGTTAATATTTTCTATGACGAACGATAACTGACGTAAATTCAAAGAGAATCAATTACTTTTTTGCATACCTATATCAATTGTAAATTTCTGAAGGCCATTTGATTTTGCTGAAGATCGGTTAAAGGAAAGGGGTAGTTTACCAGTCACTTTTCATGTTTTAACAAGAGTAATTGTTTCTATGACGAACGATAACTGCCACACATTCAAACAGAATCAAATTATGTTTTCAATGAATCCTGAATTATATAGAACTCAAGGCCTGTAGAATTTGGTGAAGATCGGTTAAGGGAAAGGGGTAGTTTACCTGCAACATTTTATGTTGTAACAAGAGAAATGTTTTCATGACGAAAGATAACTGCCGCACATTCAAACAGAATCAAATACTATTTTGCATGCCTCCCTGAATTGTAGATGAATGAAGGCCTATTGATTTTGGCGAAGATCGGTTAAGGGAAACGGGTAGTTTACCAGCAACGTTTATGTTTTAACAAGAATTATTTTTTCTATGACGAACGATAACTGCCGTAAATTCAAACAGAATCAAATACGTTTTTGCATACGGCCCTGAAATGTAGAGTACTCAAGACCTACTGTTCTTGGTGAAGATTGGTTAAGGGAAAGGGTAGTTGACCTGCAACGTTTTTACTTCCATATTTTTTTTTTATCAAGAGTAATTTTTTTCTATGGCAAACGATAACAGTTCTTTTGATTTTGGTGAAGATCGGTTAAGGGAAAGAGGTAGTTTACCTGCAACATTTGATGTTGTAACAAGAGAAATATTTTCATGACGAACAAAAAATTCCGTAAATTCAAACAAAATCGAATAATTTTTTACATATGTGCCTGATTTGTAGAACACTCAAGGCCTTTCGATTTTGGTGATAATCGGTTACGGCGGAAAGGGCAGTTTACCGGAAACATTTTTTGTTGTAACAAGAGTAAAGTACTTAACTTTGATAAATAAAGTATCCTGATAAGAAGATCTTAATAATCCACTGTAGAAAAATTGATGAAATATCTATAAATGAAGAGGTTAGTTGAACGGGCTGAGGATAATTTTCTATAAATGAAAATTATAGTTGAAAGGGAAGGGTATAATTTTTATATGTGTACTACGTTATCGGCAACAAAGTAGTAGTTTGTTGTTAAAATTCCTTCCCGGGCTGTTTGGCGGTAGTCCAATGTTTTTCTGCAAAAAAACCAGACGTATCGGCAGTGCCGTCGACTGCCATCATCAGTGAAAATCGAGTGCGATAACGTGTGGTGGTATATGTTATTGACCACAGTACTGTGGTTAAGGCTGAAGCAATAAGTACAGAGAAGTTGTTTCTATGGAAACATTTCATTTCGTAAATGATTTTAAATATAAATCTTATAACATGGAAGTCATGTATGGTTCCCAATACCGATATTTGAAAAGTATCTGTGTGTAGAATTTTACTTTCATCTTCCATAAGCAAATGGAAGTATAGTGATGGCAAAAAAAATCGTGTTCCAGATAATTGCAGATTCTGATTCTACTACCCTCAAAACATGAATAAAAGTCATTTTTCGAAAAGTGTCTGTGTGTGAGTGAGTGTGTCTGGATGTAGATTTTTTCTGTGGCAAACGATAACAGCCGCAAATTCAAACAGAATCAAATACGTTTGGCATACAGCCCTGTATTGTAGAGTAATCAAGACCTATTGTTCTTGGTGAAGGTCGGTTAAGAGAAAGGGTAGTTGACCTGCAACGTTTTTACTTCCATGTTCTTTTTTTATCAAGAGTAATTTTTGTCTATGGCAAACGATAACAGTCGGAAATTCAAACAGAATCAAATAATGTTTCGCATACAGCTCTAAATTGTAGAGTTCTCAAGATCTATTGTTTTTGGTGAAGATCGGTTAAGAGAAAGGGGTAGTTTACCAGCAACATTTTATGTTTTAAAAGGGTATTACTTCCATGTTGCATAAGGAAATGGAAGTATGGTGATGGCAAAAAAAATCGTGGTCGAGATTATTGCAGATTCTGATTGTACTACCCTCAAAACATGAAAAAAATAATTTGTTGAAAAGTGTCTGTGTGTGTGTCTGTCTATCTGTCTGGGTCCATAGATTTTTTTTTTTGGCAAACGATAACAGCTGCAAAATCAAACAGAATCAAATAATGTTTCGCAGACAGCTCTGAATTGTAGAGTTCTCAAGATCTATTGTTTTCTGTGAAGATCGGTTAAGGGAAAGGGGTAGTTTACCAGCAACGTTTTATGTTTTAACAACGGTAAATTTTTCTATGAAGAACGATTACTGCCGCACATTCAAACAGAATCAAATAATGTTTTGCACACACCACTGAATTGTAGCGAGATGAAGGCGTTCTGATTATGGTGAAGATCGGTTAAGGGAAAGGGGTAGTTTACCGGCAACGATTTATGTTTTAACAAGGATAATTTTTTCTATGACGAACGATAACTGACGTAAATTCAAAGAGAATCAATTACTTTTTTGCATACCTATATCAATTGTAATTTTCTGAAGGCCATTTGATTTTGCTGAAGATCGGTTAAAGGAAAGGGGTAGTTTACCAGTCACTTTTCATGTTTTAACAAGAGTAATTGTTTCTATGACGAACGATAACTGCCACACATTCAAACAGAATCAAATTATGTTTTCAATGAATCCTGAATTATATAGAACTCAAGGCCTGTAGAATTTGGTGAAGATCGGTTAACGGAAAGGGGTAGTTTACCTGCAACATTTTATGTTGTAACAAGAGAAATGTTTTCATGACGAAAGATAACTGCCGCACATTCAAACAGAATCAAATACTATTTTGCATGTCTCCCTGAATTGTAGATGAATGAAGGCCTATTGATTTTGGCGAAGATCGGTTAAGGGAAACGGGTAGTTTACCAGCAACGTTTATGTTTTAACAAGGATTATTTTTTCTATGACGAACGATAACTGCCGTAAATTCAAACAGAATCAAATACGTTTTTGCATACGGCCCTGAATTGTAGAGTACTCAAGACCTACTGTTCTTGGTGAAGGTTGGTTAAGGGAAAGGGTAGTTGACCTGCAACGTTTTTACTTCCATATTTTTTTTTTATCAAGAGTAATTTTTTTCTATGGCAAACGATAACAGTTCTTTTGATTTTGGTAAAGATCGGTTAAGGGAAAGAGGTAGTTTACCTGCAACATTTGATGTTGTAACAAGAGAAATATTTTCATGACGAACAAAAAATGCCGTAAATTCAAACAAAATCGAATAATTTTTTACATATGTGCCTGATTTGTAGAACACTCAAGGCCTTTCGATTTTGGTGATAATCGGTTACGGCGGAAAGGGCAGTTTACCGGAAACATTTTTTGTTGTAACAAGAGTAAAGTACTTAACTTTGATAAATAAAGTATCCTGATAAGAAGATCTTAATAATCCACTGTAGAAAAATAGATGAAATATCTATAAATGAAGAGGTTAGTTGAACGGGCTGAGGATAATTTTCTATAAATGAAAATTATAGTTGAAAGGGAAGGGTATAATTTTTATATGTGTACTACGTTATCGGCAACAAAGTAGTAGTTTGTTGTTAAAATTCTTTCCCGGGCTGTTTGGCGGTAGTCCAATGTTTTTCTGCAAAAAAACCAGACGTATCGGCAGTGCCGTCGACTGCCATCATCAGTGAAAATCGAGTGCGATAACGTGTGGTGGTATATGTTATTGACCACAGTACTGTGGTTAAGGCTGAAGCAATAAGTACAGAGAAGTTGTTTCTATGGAAACATTTCATTTCGTAAATGATTTTAAATATAAATCTTATAACATGGAAGTCATGTATGGTTCCCAATACCGATATTTGAAAAGTATCTGTGTGTAGAATTTTACTTTCATCTTCCATAAGCAAATGGAAGTATAGTGATGGCAAAAAAAATCGTGTTCCAGATAATTGCAGATTCTGATTCTACTACCCTCAAAACATGAATAAAAGTCATTTTTCGAAAAGTGTCTGTGTGTGAGTGAGTGTGTCTGGATGTAGATTTTTTCTGTGGCAAACGATAACAGCCGCAAATTCAAACAGAATCAAATACGTTTGGCATACAGCCCTGTATTGTAGAGTAATCAAGACCTATTGTTCTTGGTGAAGGTCGGTTAAGAGAAAGGGTAGTTGACCTGCAACGTTTTTACTTCCATGTTCTTTTTTTATCAAGAGTAATTTTTTTCTATGGCAAACGATAACAGTCGGAAATTCAAACAGAATCAAATAATGTTTCGCATACAGCTCTAAATTGTAGAGTTCTCAAGATCTATTGTTTTTGGTGAAGATCGGTTAAGAGAAAGGGGTAGTTTACCAGCAACATTTTATGTTTTAAAAGGGTATTACTTCCATGTTGCATAAGGAAATGGAAGTATGGTGATGGCAAAAAAAATCGTGGTCGAGATTATTGCAGATTCTGATTGTACTACCCTCAAAACATGAAAAAAATAATTTGTTGAAAAGTGTCTGTGTGTGTGTCTGTCTATCTGTCTGGGTCCATAGATTTTTTTTTTGGCAAACGATAACAGCTGCAAAATCAAACAGAATCAAATAATGTTTCGCAGACAGCTCTGAATTGTAGAGTTCTCAAGATCTATTGTTTTCTGTGAAGATCGGTTAAGGGAAAGGGGTAGTTTACCAGCAACGTTTTATGTTTTAACAACGGTAAATTTTTCTATAAAGAACGATTACTGCCGCACATTCAAACAGAATCAAATAATGTTTTGCACACACCACTGAATTGTAGCGAGATGAAGGCGTTCTGATTATGGTGAAGATCGGTTAAGGGAAAGGGGGAGTTTACCGGCAACGATTTATGTTTTAACAAGGATAATTTTTTCTATGACGAACGATAATTGCCGTAAATTCAAACAGAATCAACTTCTTTTTTGCAATCCTTCCTGAATTATAGAGCACTCAAGGCCGGTTGATTTTGGTGAAGATCGGTTACGAGAAAAGCGTAGTTTACCTACAACGTCTTATGTGATAACAAGGTTAATATTTTCTATGACGAACGATAACTGACGTAAATTCAAAGAGAATCAATTACGTTTTTGCATACCTATATCAATTGTAAATTTCTGAAGGCCATTTGATTTTGCTGAAGATCGGTTAAAGGAAAGGGGTAGTTTACCAGTCACTTTTCATGTTTTAACAAGAGTAATTGTTTCTATGACGAACGATAACGGCCACACATTCAAACAGAATCAAATTATGTTTTCAATGAATCCTGAATTATATAGAACTCAAGGCCTGTAGAATTTGGTGAAGATCGGTTAAGGGAATGGGGTAGTTTACCTGCAACATTTTATGTTGTAACAAGAGAAATGTTTTCATGACGAAAGATAACTGCCGCACATTCAAACAGAATAAAATACTATTTTGCATGCCTCCCTGAATTGTAGATGAATGAAGGCCTATTGATTTTGGCGAAGATCGGTTAAGGGAAACGGGTAGTTTACCAGCAACGTTTATGTTTTAACAAGGATAATTTTTTCTATGACGAACGATAACTGCCGTAAATTCAAACAGAATCAAATACGCTTTTGCATACGGCCCTGAATTGTAGAGTACTCAAGACCTATTGTTCTTGGTGAAGATCGGTTAAGGGAAAGGGTAGTTGACCTGCAACGTTTTTACTTCCATATTTTTTTTTTATCAAGAGTAATTTTTTCTATGGCAAACGATAACAGTTCTTTTGATTTTGGTGAAGATCGGTTAAGGGAAACAGGTAGTTTACCTGCAACATTTTATGTTGTAACAAGAGAAATATTTTCATGACGAAAAATAAATGCCGTAAATTCAAACAAAATCAAATAATTTTTTACATATGTGCCTGATTTGTAGAACACTCAAGGCCTTTCGATTTTGGTGATAATCGGTTACGGCGGAAAGAGCAGTTTACCGGAAAAATTTTTTGTTGTAACAAGAGTAAAGTACTTAACTTTAATAAATAAAGTATCCTGATAAGAAGATCTTAATAATCCACTGTAGAAAAATAGATGAAATATCTATAAATGAAGAGGTTAGTTGAACGGGCTGAGGATAATTTTCTATAAATGAAAATTATAGTTGAAAGGGAAGGGTATAATTTTTATATGTGTACTACGTTATCGGCAACAAAGTAGTAGTTTGTTGTTAAAATTCCTTCCCGGGCTATTTGGCGGTAGTATAATGTTTTTCTGCAAAAAACCAGACGTATCGGCAGTGCCGTCGGCTGCCATCATCAATGAAAATCGAGTGCGATAAAGTGTAGTGGTATATGTTATTGACCACAGTACTGTGGTTAAGGCTGAAGCAATAAGTACAGAGAAGTTGTTTCTATGGAAACATTTCATTTCGTAAATGATTTTAAATATAAATCTTACAACATGGAAGTCATATATGGTTCTCCATACCGATATTTGAAAAGTATCTGTGTGTAGAATTTTACTTCCATGTTCCATAACCAAATGGAAGTATAGTGATGGCAAAAAAAATCGTGTTCCAGATAATTGCAGATTCTGATTGCACTACCCTCAAAACATGAATAAAAGTAATTTTTCGAAAAGTGTCTGTGTGTGAGTGAGTGTGTCTGGATGTAGATTTTTTCTGTGGCAAACGATAACAGCCGCAAATTCAAACAGAATCAAATACGTTTGGCATACAGCCCTGTATTGTAGAGTAATCAAGACCTATTGTTCTTGGTGAAGGTCGGTTAAGTGAAAGGGTAGTTGACCTGCAACGTTTTTACTTCCATGTTCTTTTTTTATCAAGAGTAATTTTTTTCTATGGCAAACGATAACAGTCGGAAATTCAAACAGAATCAAATAATGTTTCGCATACAGCCCTGAATTGTAGAGTACTCAAGACCTATTGTTCTTGGTGAAGGTCGGTTTAGGGAAAGGGGTAGTTTACCAGCCACATTTTATATTTTAACAAAAGAACGATTTTCATGAAAAACTATAACTGCTGTAAATTCAAACAGAATAAAATAATTTTTACATATATGCCTGAGTTGTAGAGGACTCATGGCCTATTGATTTTGGTGAACCTCGGTTAAGGGAAAGGGGTAGTTTACCTGCAACATTTTATGTTGTAACAAATGAAATATTTCCTTGACGAACGATAATTGCCGTAAATTCGAACAGAATCAAATACTTTTTTGCAAACCTTCCTGCAAAAAGAAAGGGTAAGAGAAAGGGTAGTTGACCTGCAACGTTTTTACTTTCATGTTCTTTTTTTATCAAGAGTAATTTTTTTCTATGGCAAACGATAACAGTCGGAAATTCAAACAGAATCAAATAATGTTTCGCATACAGCCCTGAATTGTAGAGTTCTCAAGACCTATTGTTTTTGGTGAAGATCGGCTTGGGGAAAGGGGTGAGAAAGGGACAGTTTCCCAGCAACCTTTTTTTTATCAAGGGTAATTTTTTCTATGACGAACATTAACTGCCGTAAATTCAAACAGAATCAAATACTTTTTTGCAAACCTTCCTGCATTATAGAGCACTCAAGGTCAGTTGATTTTGGTGAAGATCAGTTAACAGAAAACGGTAGTTTACTGGTAACGTTTTATGTTTTAAAAGGGTATTACTTCCATGTTCCATAAGGAAGTATCGGTTATGGGAAAGAGATAGTTTACCTACAACCTTTTATGTTGTAACAAAAGAAATTTTTTTAATGACAAAAGATAACATCCGTAACTTCAAACAAAATTAAATAATTTTTTTCATATGTGCCTGAGCTGTAGATGACTCAAGGCCTATTGATTTTGGTGAAGATCGGTTACGGGGAAAGGGTAGTTTGCAGGAACATTTTTTGTTGTAACAAGAGTAAAGTACTTAATATTGATAAACAAAGTATCCTTACAAGAAGATCTTAATAATCCACTATAGAAACATAGATGAAATATCTATAAATGAAGAGGCTAGTTGAACGGGGTGGGGGTAATTTTCTATAAATAAAAATTATAGTTGAAGGGGGTGGGGATAATTTTTATAAGTATACTACGTTATCGGCAACAAAGTAGTAGTTTGTTGTTAAAATTCCTTCCCGGGCTGTTTGCCCGTAGTCCAATCTTTTCTGCTAAACCAGACGTTTCGGCAGTGCCGTCGACTCCCATCATCAGTGAAAATAGAGTTCGATAACGTGTGATGGTATACGTTAGTGACCACAGTACTGTGGTTAAGGCTGAAGCAATAAGTGGAAAGAAGTAGTTTCTATGGAAACATTTCTTATCGTAAATTATTTTAAATATAACTCTTAGAACATGGAAGTCATGTATGATTTTCCATACCGATTCTTTTTTATGGCAAACGATATCAGCCGCAACTTCAAACAGAATCAAATAATGTTTCGCATACACCCCTGAATTATAGATTTCTCAAGACCTATTGTTTTTTGTGAAGATCGGTTAAGGGAAAGGGGTAGTTTACCAGCCACATTTTATGTATTAACAACGGTAATGTTTTTTTGACGAACGATAACTGCCGCACATTCAACCAGAATCAAATAATGTTTTGCACAAATCCCTGAATTGTAGCGTACTGAAGGCCTTTTGCTTTTGGTGAAGATCGGTTAATGGTTAGGGGTAGTTAATCAGCAATGTTTTATGTTTTAACAAGGGTAATTGTTTCTCTAACGAACGATAACTGCCGTAAATTCAAACCGAATCAAATACTTTTTTCACACCTTCCTGAATTATAGAGTACTTACGGCCAGTTGATTTTGGTGAAGATCGGTTACGAGAAAAGGGTAGTTTACCAGCAACGTTTTATGTTTTAAAAGGGTTATATTATTTTTTATGACGAATGATAACTGCCACATATTCTAAGAGAATGAAATAATTTTTTGCATGCGTTCCTAGTGTTGTAAGTACTCGAGGTCTTTTAATTTTGGTGAAGATGGGTTAAAGGAAAGAGGTAGTTTACCTGCAACATTTTATGTTGTAACAAGAGAAAGATTTTCATGACGAACGATAAAGTATCCTGATAAGAAGATCTTAATAATCCACTGTAGAAACGTAGATGAAATATCTATAAATGAAGAGGCTAGTTGAACGGGGTGGGGATAATTTTCTATAAATGAAAATTATAGTTGAAAGGGGAGGGTATAATTTTTATATGTGTACTACGTTATCGGCAACAAAGTAGTAGTTTGTTGTTAAAATTCCTTCCCGGGCTGTTTGGCGGTAGTCCAATGTTTTTTTGCAATACCAGACGTATCGGCAGTGCCATCGACTTCCAGGTGCGACTATCGAGTGCGATAACGTGTGGTGGTATACGTTAGTGACCACAGTACTGTGGTTAAGGCTGAAGCAATAAGTGGAAAGAAGTAGTTTCTATGGAAACATTTCATTTCGTAAATGATTTTAAATATAAATCTTATAACATGGAAGTCATGTATGATTCTCCATACCGATATTTTTCTATGGCAAACGATGACAGCCGCAGCTTCAAACAGAATCAAATAATGTTTCTCATAGAGTCCTTTATTGTATAGTTCTCAAGACCTATTATTTTTTGTGAAGATCGGTTAAGGGGAAGGGGTACTTTACCTGCCACATTTTATGTTTTAACAAGGGTAATTTTTTCTATTACAAACGATAACTGCCGTAAATTCAAACAGAATCAAATACTTTTCTGCACACCTTCCTGAATTATAGAGTACTTAAGGTCGTTGATTTTGGCGAAGATTTGTTACGAGAAAAGGGTAGTTTATCTGCAACGTTTTATGTTTTAAAAGGGTAATTTTATTACTTCCATGTTCCTTAAGGAAATGGAAGTATGGTGATGGCAAAAAAAATCGTGTTCGAGATTATTGCAGATTCTGATTGTACTACACTCAAAACATGAAAAAAGGCGTTTTTCGAAAAGTGTCTGTGTGTGTGTCTGTAGATTTTTTCTAGTTTACCTGCAACGGTTTTTTTTTATCAAGGGTAATTTTTTTCTATGGCAAACGATAACAGCCGCAAATTCAAACAGAAACAAATAATGTTTTGGATACAGCCCTGAATTGTAGAGTTCTCAATTTCTGTTGGTTTTGTTGAAGATCGGTTAAGGGAAAGGGGTAGTTTACCAGCAACATTTTATGTTTTGACCAGGGTAATTTTTTTATGACGAAAGATTATTGCCGTGAATTCAAACAAAATCAACTACATTTTTTCATACCTTTTTGAATTATACAGAACTCAAGGTCTATTGATTTTATTGAAGATCGGTTAAGGGAAAGGGGTAGTTTACCAGCAACATTTTATGTTTTGACCAGGGTAATTTTTTTATGACAAAAGATTATTGCCGTGAATTCAAACAAAATCGACTACATTTTTGCATACCTTTTTGAATTATGCAGAACTCAAGGTCTATTGATTTTATTGAAGATCGGTTAAGGGAAAGGGGCAGTTTACCTGCACCGTTTTATTTTTAACAAGGGTAAGTTTTTCTATGACGAACGATAACTGCCGTAAATTCAAAGAGAATCAAATATTGTTTTGCACACAATCCTGAATTGTAGAGTTCTCAAGATCTGTTGATTTTGGTGAAGTTCGGTTAAGGGAAAGGGGTAGTTTACCAGCAACGTTTTATGTTTTAACAAGGGTAATTTTTTCTATGGCGAACGTTAACTGCCGCACATTCAACAGAATCGAATAATTTTTTGCATACATCTCTGAATTGTAGAGAACTCAAGGCCTTTTGATTTTGGTGAAGATCGGTTAAGGGGAAGTCTATAGCAAACGATAACAGCCGCAAATTCAAACAGAATCAAATAATGTTTTGCATACAGCCTGAATTGTAGAGTTCTCAAGACCTGCTTGTTTTGGTGAAGATCGGTTAAGGGAATAGGGTAGTTTACCTGCAACATTTTATGTTTTAACAAGGGTAATTTTTTCTATGACGAACGATAACTGCCGTAAATTCAAACAGAATCAACTACTCTTTGCATACCTTCTTGAGGTATACAGAACTCAAGGTCTGTTGATTTTGTTGAAGATCTGTTAAGGGAAAGGAGTAGTTTACCTGCAACGTTTTATATTGTAACAAGGGTATTTACTATGGCAAACGATAAGATCCGCAAATTCAAATAATTTTTGTATAAAGCCCTGAATTGTAGAGTGCTCAAGACCTGTTGTTTTTGGTGAAGATCGGTTAAGGGAAAGGGGTAGTTTACCAGCAACGTTTTTTTATCAAGGGTAATTATTTTTCTATGGTAAACGATAACAGCCGCAAATTCAAACAGAATCAAATAATGTTTTGCATACAGCCCTGAATTGTAGAGTTCTAAAGACCTGTTGGTTTTGGTGAAATCGGTTAAGGGAATAGGGTAGTTTACCGGCAATATTTTATGTTTTAACAAGGGTAATTTTTTTCTATGACGACCGATATCTGCCGTAAATGCAAAGAAAATCAAATAATTTTTTGCATACGTTCCTGAATTGTAGAGCTCAAGGGCTGTTGATTTTGGTGAAGATCGGTTATGGGAAAGGGGTAGTTTACCTGCAACATGTTGTGTTGTAACAAGAGAATGTTTTCATGACGAACGATAACTGCTGCACATTCAAACAGAATCAAATTTTTTTTTGCATGCATCCCTGAATTGTAGAGGACTGAAGGTCTATTGATTTTGGTTAAGATCAGTTAAGAGAAAGGGGTAGAGTACCTGCAACATTTTATGTTTTAACAAGAATAAAGTACGGTACTTAATTTTGATAAATAAAGTATCCTGATAAGAAGCTCATAATAATCCACTGTAGAAACGTAGATGAAATATCTATAAATGAAGAGGTTAGGTGAACGGGGTGGGGGTAATTTTCTATTAATGAAAATTATAGTTGAAGGGGGAGGGGAGATTTTTTTATATGTTTACTACGTTATCGGAAACAAAGAAGTACCGGTAGTTCTTTGTTCAAATTCCTTCCCGGGCTGTTTAGCCGTATTCCTATGTTTTCTGCAAAACTAGACTTTTCGGCAGTGCCATCGACTGCCATCATCAGTGAAAATCGAGTGCGAAAACGTGAGGTGGTATACGTTAGTGACCACCAGTGGCGAAGTCACATGGAGGCAATTGAGGCAATGCCTACCCTAAACAATTCTGTAGAATAAAAATTATAAAACGTATGAACTACATAAAATAAAGATTATACATTGTTACCGCGACTGTCAAATTTTTTAAACCGAAACGTGCTTTACTGAGCGACCGCTAGATGGTGACAGGTGAGATTCGGCATAGCTCGTTTAAAGCGTATGAGGCAACCTGAACTTGCCTCAGCGTTTTTTCTATACATCGTATGTAAGCAAAGTAGTGGTGTGATTGGGAAGTGAAGGGAGGGGGGATTGTCCCGCGCTGTACACATAGTATAGAGCGTTGAGGCATGCCTCACTTCTGTGGTCCAAACATTCAAGTTAAAGCGCGCTGTGTTGTTTATAAGTGTGTTTATTTTATGCGGTTATTAAAAGTGTCCCTGTTATTCCGCTGAACTAACAGATGATCAAGATTGTTATTTGAATTATTTGTAACATTAAACATATAGAAACTAATCAAGTTTAAAATTTTGAAGTTCAATCAGTTGTATTATTGTGTATCACTAATACAAGGATTGTTCAATAGAAACACGTATAGAGCTGTAAAGCATTTTTTGTTCAACGATTTTAAAAGAAGTCTCCATTAACATTAAGACATGAGTTTCACTGTTGCGCTAAGCTGTAGATTCCCTGCTAGTAAAATTCTTACGGCTGTTTGTGGAACCATTCGGTTACAGCAAACTCTACCTCAGCTCAGCGTCCGATTTGAACCACCGTCCTTTGAGTGATTCCTTAAAAAAATTTAAGATAAGATTTTTGCCTACCCATTCATTAACTACTAGCTTCGCCACTGGTGACCACAGTACTGTGGTTAAGGCTGAAGCAATAAGTAGAAAGAAGTAGTTTCTATGGAAATATTTCATTTCGAATATGATTTTATATATAAATCTTAGAACATGGAAGTCATGTATGGTTCTGCATACCGATTTTTATTTTTTATGACGAATCATAACTGCCGCATATTCAAAGACAATCAAATAATTTTTTGCATACGTTCCTAAAGTTGTAAGTACTTAAGGTCTTTTGATTTTGGTGAAAATCGGTTAAGGGAAAGAGGTAGTTTACCTCCCACCTTCAATGTTTTAACAAGAGTAATTGTTTCTATGACGAACGATAACTGCCGCACAATCGAGCAGAATCAAATAATGTTTTGCATGCATCCCTGAATTGTAGAGGACTCAAACGGTTGATTTTGTTGAAGATCGGTTACGGGAAAGGGGTAGTTTACCAGCAACGTTTTATGTTTTAACAAGGGTAATTTTTTATATGACGAACGGTAACTGCTGTAAATTCAAACATAATCAAATAATGTTTTGCATACTTCCCTACATTGTAGAGAGCTCAAGGCCTGTTGATTTTGGTGAAGATCGGTTAGGGGAAAAGGGTAGTTTACCTGCCACTTTTCATGTTTTAACAAGAGTAATTGTTTCTATGACGAACGATAACTGCCGTAAATTCAAACAGAATCAAATAATGTTTTGTATGCGTCCCTGAATTGTAGAGGACTGAAGACCTGTTTATTTTGGTGAAGATCAGGTAAGAGAAAGGTGTAGTTTACCTGCAACGTTTTATGTGATAACACGGGTAATTTTTTCTATGACGAACGATAACTGCCGTAAATTCAACATAATCAAATAATGTTTTGCATACTTCCCTACATTGTAGAGAGCTGTTGCTTTTGGTGAAGATCGGTTAGGGGAAAAGGGTAGTTTACCTGAAACATTTTTTGTTGTAACAAGAGTAAAGTACTTAATTTTGATAAATAAAGTATCCTGATAAGAATATCTTAATAATCCACTGTAGAAACGCAGATGAAATATCTATAAATGAAGAGGCTAGTTGAACGGGGTGGGGATAATTTTCTATAAATGAAAATTATAGTTGAAAGGGGAGGGTATAATTTTTATATGTGTACTACGTTATCGGCAACAAAGTAGTAGTTTGTTGTTAAAATTCCTTCCCGGGCTGTTTGGCGGTAGTCCAATGTTTTTTTGCAATACCAGACGTATCGGCAGTGCCATCGACTTCCAGGTGCGACTATCGAGTGCGATAACGTGTGGTGGTATACGTTAGTGACCACAGTACTGTGGTTAAGGCTGAAGCAATAAGTGGAAAGAAGTAGTTTCTATGGAAACATTTCATTTCGTAAATGATTTTAAATATAAATCTTATAACATGGAAGTCATGTATGATTCTCCATACCGATATTTTTCTATGGCAAACGATGACAGCCGCAGCTTCAAACAGAATCAAATAATGTTTCTCATAGAGTCCTTTATTGTATAGTTCTCAAGACCTATTATTTTTTGTGAAGATCGGTTAAGGGGAAGGGGTACTATACCTGCCACATTTTATGTTCTAACAAGGGTAATTTTTTCTATTACAAACGATAACGCCGTAAATTCAAACAGAATCAAATACTTTTCTGCACACCTTCCTGAATTATAGAGTACTTAAGGTCGTTGATTTTGGCGAAGATTTGTTACGAGAAAGGGTAGTTTATCTGCAACGTTTTATGTTTTAAAAGGGTAATTTTATTACTTCCATGTTCCTTAAGGAAATGGAAGTATGGTGATGGCAAAAAAAATCGTGTTCGAGATTATTCCAGATTCTGATTGTACTACACTCAAAACATGAAAAAAGGCGTTTTTCGAAAAGTGTCTGTGTGTGTGTCTGTAGATTTTTTTCTAGTTTACCTGCAACGGTTTTTTTTTATCAAGGGTAATTTTTTTCTATGGCAAACGATAACAGCCGCAAATTCAAACAGAAACAAATAATGTTTTGGATACAGCCCTGAATTGTAGAGTTCTCAATTTCTGTTGGTTTTGTTGAAGATCGGTTAAGGGAAAGGGGTAGTTTACCAGCAACATTTTATGTTTTGACCAGGGTAATTTTTTTATGACGAAAGATTATTGCCGTGAATTCAAACAAAATCAACTACATTTTTTCATACCTTTTTGAATTATACAAAACTCAAGGTCTATTGATTTTATTGAAGATCGGTTAAGGGAAAGGGGCAGTTTACCTGCAACGTTTTATTTTTAACAAGGGTAAGTTTTTCTATGACGAACGATAACTGCCGTAAATTCAAAGAGAATCAAATAATGTTTTGCACACAGTCCTGAATTGTAGAGTTCTCAAGATCTGTTGATTTTGGTGAAGATCGGTTAAGGGAAAGGGGTAGTTTACCAGCAACGTTTTATGTTTTAACAAGGGTAATTTTTTCTATGGCGAACGATAACTGCCGCACATTCAACAGAATCGAATAATTTTTTGCATACATCTCTGAATTGTAGAGAACTCAAGGCCTTTTGATTTTGGTGAAGATCGGTTAAGGGGAAGTCTATAGCAAACGATAACAGCCGCAAATTTAAACAGAATCAAATAATGTTTTGCATACAGCCTGAATTGTAGAGTTCTCAAGACCTGCTTGTTTTGGTGAAGATCGGTTAAGGGAATAGGGTAGTTTACCTGCAACATTTTATGTTTTAACAAGGGTAATTTTTTCTATGACGAACGATAACTGCCGTAAATTCAAACAGAATCAACTACTCTTTTGCATACCTTCTTGAGGTATACAGAACTCAAGGTCTGTTGATTTTGTTGAAGATCTGTTAAGGGAAAGGAGTAGTTTACCTGCAACGTTTTATATTGTAACAAGGGTATTTACTATGGCAAACGATAAGATCCGCAAATTCAAATAATTTTTGTATAAAGCCCTGAATTGTAGAGTGCTCAAGACCTGTTGTTTTTGGTGAAGATCGGTTAAGGGAAAGGGGTAGTTTACCAGCAACGTTTTTTTATCAAGGGTAATTATTTTTCTATGGTAAACGATAACAGCCGCAAATTCAAACAGAATCAAATAATGTTTTGCATACAGCCCTGAATTGTAGAGTTCTAAAGACCTGTTGGTTTTGGTGAAATCGGTTAAGGGAATAGGGTAGTTTACCGGCAATATTTTATGTTTTAACAAGGGTAATTTTTTTCTATGACGACCGATATCTGCCGTAAATGCAAAGAAAATCAAATAATTTTTTGCATACGTTCCTGAATTGTAGAGCTCAAGGGCTGTTGATTTTGGTGAAGATCGGTTATGGGAAAGGGGTAGTTTACCTGCAACATGTTGTGTTGTAACAAGAGAATGTTTTCATGACGAACGATAACTGCCGCACATTCAAACAGAATCAAATTTTTTTTTGCATGCATCCCTGAATTGTAGAGGACTGAAGGTCTATTGATTTTGGTTAAGATCAGTTAAGAGAAAGGGGTAGAGTACCTGCAACATTTTATGTTTTAACAAGAATAAAGTACGGTACTTAATTTTGATAAATAAAGTATCCTGATAAGAAGCTCATAATAATCCACTGTAGAAACGTAGATGAAATATCTATAAATGAAGAGGTTAGGTGAACGGGGTGGGGGTAATTTTCTATTAATGAAAATTATAGTTGAAGGGGGAGGGGATATTTTTTTATATGTTTACTACGTTATCGGAAACAAAGAAGTACCGGTAGTTCTTTGTTAAAATTCCTTCCCGGGCTGTTTAGCCGTAGTCCTATGTTTTCTGCAAAACCAGACTTTTCGGCAGTGCCATCGACTGCCATCATCAGTGAAAATCGAGTGCGAAAACGTGAGGTGGTATACGTTAGTGACCACCAGTGGCGAAGTCACATGGAGGCAATTGAGGCAATGCCTACCCTAAAAAATTCTGTAGAATAAAAATTAAAAAACGTATGAACTACATAACGTAAAGATTATACATTGTTACCGCGACTGTCAAATTTTTTAAACCGAAACGTGCTTTACTGAGCGACCGCTAGATGGTGACAGGTGAGATTCGGCATAGCTCGTTTAAAGCGTATGAGGCAACCTGAACTTGCCTCAGCGTTTTTTCTATACATCGTATGTAAGCAATGTAGTGGTGTGATTGGGAAGTGAAGGGAGGGGGGATTGTCCCGCGCTGTACACATAGTATAGAGCGTTGAGGCATGCCTCACTTCTGTGGTCCAAACATTCAAGTTAAAGCGCGCTGTGTTGTTTATAAGTGTGTTTATTTTATGCGGTTATTAAAAGTGTCCCTGTTATTCCGCTGAACTAACAGATGATCAAGATTGTTATTTGAATTATTTGTAACATTAAACATATAGAAACTAATCAAGTTTAAAATTTTGAAGTTCAATCAGTTGTATTATTGTGTATCACTAATACAAGGATTGTTCAATAGAAACACGTATAGAGCTGTAAAGCATTTTTTGTTCAACGATTTTAAAAGAAGTCTCCATTAACATTAAGACATGAGTTTCACTGTTGCGCTAAGCTGTAGATTCCCTGCTAGTAAAATTCTTACGGCTGTTTGTGGAACCATTCGGTTACAGCAAACTCTACCTCAGCTCAGCGTCCGATTTGAACCACCGTCCTTTGAGTGATTCCTTAAAAAAATTTAAGATAAGATTTTTGCCTACCCATTCATTAACTACTAGCTTCGCCACTGGTGACCACAGTACTGTGGTTAAGGCTGAAGCAATAAGTAGAAAGAAGTAGTTTCTATGGAAATATTTCATTTCGAATATGATTTTATATATAAATCTTAGAACATGGAAGTCATGTATGGTTCTGCATACCGATTTTTATTTTTTATGACGAATCATAACTGCCGCATATTCAAAGACAATCAAATAATTTTTTGCATACGTTCCTAAAGTTGTAAGTACTTAAGGTCTTTTGATTTTGGTGAAAATCGGTTAAGGGAAAGAGGTAGTTTACCTCCCACCTTCAATGTTTTAACAAGAGTAATTGTTTCTATGACGAACGATAACTGCCGCACAATCGAGCAGAATCAAATAATGTTTTGCATGCATCCCTGAATTGTAGAGGACTCAAACGGTTGATTTTGTTGAAGATCGGTTACGGGAAAGGGGTAGTTTACCAGCAACGTTTTATGTTTTAACAAGGGTAATTTTTTATATGACGAACGGTAACTGCTGTAAATTCAAACATAATCAAATAATGTTTTGCATACTTCCCTACATTGTAGAGAGCTCAAGGCCTGTTGATTTTGGTGAAGATCGGTTAGGGGAAAAGGGTAGTTTACCTGCCACTTTTCATGTTTTAACAAGAGTAATTGTTTCTATGACGAACGATAACTGCCGTAAATTCAAACAGAATCAAATAATGTTTTGTATGCGTCCCTGAATTGTAGAGGACTGAAGACCTGTTTATTTTGGTGAAGATCAGGTAAGAGAAAGGTGTAGTTTACCTGCAACGTTTTATGTGATAACACGGGTAATTTTTTCTATGACGAACGATAACTGCCGTAAATTCAACATAATCAAATAATGTTTTGCATACTTCCCTACATTGTAGAGAGCTGTTGCTTTTGGTGAAGATCGGTTAGGGGAAAAGGGTAGTTTACCTGAAACATTTTTTGTTGTAACAAGAGTAAAGTACTTAATTTTGATAAATAAAGTATCCTGATAAGAATATCTTAATAATCCACTGTAGAAACGCAGATGAAATATCTATAAATGAAGAGGCTAGTTGAACGGGGTGGGGATAATTTTCTATAAATGAAAATTATAGTTGAAAGGGGAGGGTATAATTTTTATATGTGTACTACGTTATCGGCAACAAAGTAGTAGTTTGTTGTTAAAATTCCTTCCCGGGCTGTTTGGCGGTAGTCCAATGTTTTTTTGCAATACCAGACGTATCGGCAGTGCCATCGACTTCCAGGTGTGACTATCGAGTGCGATAACGTGTGGTGGTATACGTTAGTGACCACAGTACTGTGGTTAAGGCTGAAGCAATAAGTGGAAAGAAGTAGTTTCTATGGAAACATTTCATTTCGTAAATGATTTTAAATATAAATCTTATAACATGGAAGTCATGTATGATTCTCCATACCGATATTTTTCTATGGCAAACGATGACAGCCGCAGCTTCAAACAGAATCAAATAATGTTTCTCATAGAGTCCTTTATTGTATAGTTCTCAAGACCTATTATTTTTTGTGAAGATCGGTTAAGGGGAAGGGGTACTTTACCTGCCACATTTTATGTTTTAACAAGGGTAATTTTTTCTATTACAAACGATAACTGCCGTAAATTCAAACAGAATCAAATACTTTTCTGCACACCTTCCTGAATTATAGAGTACTTAAGGTCGTTGATTTTGGCGAAGATTTGTTACGAGAAAAGGGTAGTTTATCTGCAACGTTTTATGTTTTAAAAGGGTAATTTTATTACTTCCATGTTCCTTAAGGAAATGGAAGTATGGTGATGGCAAAAAAAATCGTGTTCGAGATTATTGCAGATTCTGATTGTACTACACTCAAAACATGAAAAAAGGCGTTTTTCGAAAAGTGTCTGTGTGTGTGTCTGTAGATTTTTTCTAGTTTACCTGCAACGGTTTTTTTTTATCAAGGGTAATTTTTTTCTATGGCAAACGATAACAGCCGCAAATTCAAACAGAAACAAATAATGTTTTGGATACAGCCCTGAATTGTAGAGTTCTCAATTTCTGTTGGTTTTGTTGAAGATCGGTTAAGGGAAAGGGGTAGTTTACCAGCAACATTTTATGTTTTGACCAGGGTAATTTTTTTATGACGAAAGATTATTGCCGTGAATTCAAACAAAATCAACTACATTTTTTCATACCTTTTTGAATTATACAGAACTCAAGGTCTATTGATTTTATTGAAGATCGGTTAAGGGAAAGGGGTAGTTTACCAGCAACATTTTATGTTTTGACCAGGGTAATTTTTTTATGACAAAAGATTATTGCCGTGAATTCAAACAAAATCGACTACATTTTTGCATACCTTTTTGAATTATGCAGAACTCAAGGTCTATTGATTTTATTGAAGATCGGTTAAGGGAAAGGGGCAGTTTACCTGCACCGTTTTATTTTTAACAAGGGTAAGTTTTTCTATGACGAACGATAACTGCCGTAAATTCAAAGAGAATCAAATATTGTTTTGCACACAATCCTGAATTGTAGAGTTCTCAAGATCTGTTGATTTTGGTGAAGTTCGGTTAAGGGAAAGGGGTAGTTTACCAGCAACGTTTTATGTTTTAACAAGGGTAATTTTTTCTATGGCGAACGTTAACTGCCGCACATTCAACAGAATCGAATAATTTTTTGCATACATCTCTGAATTGTAGAGAACTCAAGGCCTTTTGATTTTGGTGAAGATCGGTTAAGGGGAAGTCTATAGCAAACGATAACAGCCGCAAATTCAAACAGAATCAAATAATGTTTTGCATACAGCCTGAATTGTAGAGTTCTCAAGACCTGCTTGTTTTGGTGAAGATCGGTTAAGGGAATAGGGTAGTTTACCTGCAACATTTTATGTTTTAACAAGGGTAATTTTTTCTATGACGAACGATAACTGCCGTAAATTCAAACAGAATCAACTACTCTTTGCATACCTTCTTGAGGTATACAGAACTCAAGGTCTGTTGATTTTGTTGAAGATCTGTTAAGGGAAAGGAGTAGTTTACCTGCAACGTTTTATATTGTAACAAGGGTATTTACTATGGCAAACGATAAGATCCGCAAATTCAAATAATTTTTGTATAAAGCCCTGAATTGTAGAGTGCTCAAGACCTGTTGTTTTTGGTGAAGATCGGTTAAGGGAAAGGGGTAGTTTACCAGCAACGTTTTTTTATCAAGGGTAATTATTTTTCTATGGTAAACGATAACAGCCGCAAATTCAAACAGAATCAAATAATGTTTTGCATACAGCCCTGAATTGTAGAGTTCTAAAGACCTGTTGGTTTTGGTGAAATCGGTTAAGGGAATAGGGTAGTTTACCGGCAATATTTTATGTTTTAACAAGGGTAATTTTTTTCTATGAGGACCGATATCTGCCGTAAATGCAAAGAAAATCAAATAATTTTTTGCATACGTTCCTGAATTGTAGAGCTCAAGGGCTGTTGATTTTGGTGAAGATCGGTTATGGGAAAGGGGTAGTTTACCTGCAACATGTTGTGTTGTAACAAGAGAATGTTTTCATGACGAACGATAACTGCTGCACATTCAAACAGAATCAAATTTTTTTTTGCATGCATCCCTGAATTGTAGAGGACTGAAGGTCTATTGATTTTGGTTAAGATCAGTTAAGAGAAAGGGGTAGAGTACCTGCAACATTTTATGTTTTAACAAGAATAAAGTACGGTACTTAATTTTGATAAATAAAGTATCCTGATAAGAAGCTCATAATAATCCACTGTAGAAACGTAGATGAAATATCTATAAATGAAGAGGTTAGGTGAACGGGGTGGGGGTAATTTTCTATTAATGAAAATTATAGTTGAAGGGGGAGGGGATATTTTTTTATATGTTTACTACGTTATCGGAAACAAAGAAGTACCGGTAGTTCTTTGTTAAAATTCCTTCTCGGGCTGTTTAGCCGTAGTCCTATGTTTTCTGCAAAACTAGACTTTTCTTCAGTGCCATCGACTGCCATCATCAGTGAAAATCGAGTGCGAAAACGTGAGGTGGTATACGTTAGTGACCACCAGTGGCGAAGTCACATGGAGGCAATTGAGGCAATGCCTACCCTAAACAATTCTGTAGAATAAAAATTATAAAACGTATGAACTACATAAAATAAAGATTATACATTGTTACCGCGACTGTCAAATTTTTTAAACCGAAACGTGCTTTACTGAGCGACCGCTAGATGGTGACAGGTGAGATTCGGCATAGCTCGTTTAAAGCGTATGAGGCAACCTGAACTTGCCTCAGCGTTTTTTCTATACATCGTATGTAAGCAAAGTAGTGGTGTGATTGGGAAGTGAAGGGAGGGGGGATTGTCCCGCGCTGTACACATAGTATAGAGCGTTGAGGCATGCCTCACTTCTGTGGTCCAAACATTCAAGTTAAAGCGCGCTGTGTTGTTTATAAGTGTGTTTATTTTATGCGGTTATTAAAAGTGTCCCTGTTATTCCGCTGAACTAACAGATGATCAAGATTGTTATTTGAATTATTTGTAACATTAAACATATAGAAACTAATCAAGTTTAAAATTTTGAAGTTCAATCAGTTGTATTATTGTGTATCACTGATACAAGGATTGTTCAATAGAAACACGTATAGAGCTGTAAAGCATTTTTTGTTCAACGATTTTAAAAGAAGTCTCCATTAACATTAAGACATGAGTTTCACTGTTGCGCTAAGCTGTAGATTCCCTGCTAGTAAAATTCTTACGGCTGTTTGTGGAACCATTCGGTTACAGCAAACTCTACCTCAGCTCAGCGTCCGATTTGAACCACCGTCCTTTGAGTGATTCCTTAAAAAAATTTAAGATAAGATTTTTGCCTACCCATTCATTAACTACTAGCTTCGCCACTGGTGACCACAGTACTGTGGTTAAGGCTGAAGCAATAAGTAGAAAGAAGTAGTTTCTATGGAAATATTTCATTTCGAATATGATTTTATATATAAATCTTAGAACATGGAAGTCATGTATGGTTCTGCATACCGATTTTTATTTTTTATGACGAATCATAACTGCCGCATATTCAAAGACAATCAAATAATTTTTTGCATAAGTTCCTAAAGTTGTAAGTACTTAAGGTCTTTTGATTTTGGTGAAAATCGGTTAAGGGAAAGAGGTAGTTTACCTCCCACCTTCAATGTTTTAACAAGAGTAATTGTTTCTATGACGAACGATAACTGCCGCACAATCGAGCAGAATCAAATAATGTTTTGCATGCATCCCTGAATTGTAGAGGACTCAAACGGTTGATTTTGTTGAAGATCGGTTACGGGAAAGGGGTAGTTTACCAGCAACGTTTTATGTTTTAACAAGGGTAATTTTTTTATGACGAACGGTAACTGCTGTAAATTCAAACATAATCAAATAATGTTTTGCATACTTCCCTACATTGTAGAGAGCTCAAGGCCTGTTGATTTTGGTGAAGATCGGTTAGGGGAAAAGGGTAGTTTACCTGCCACTTTTCATGTTTTAACAAGAGTAATTGTTTCTATGACGAACGATAACTGCCGTAAATTCAAACAGAATCAAATAATGTTTTGTATGCGTCCCTGAATTGTAGAGGACTGAAGACCTGTTTATTTTGGTGAAGATCAGGTAAGAGAAAGGTGTAGTTTACCTGCAACGTTTTATGTGATAACACGGGTAATTTTTTCTATGACGAACGATAACTGCCGTAAATTCAACATAATCAAATAATGTTTTGCATACTTCCCTACATTGTAGAGAGCTGTTGCTTTTGGTGAAGATCGGTTAGGGGAAAAGGGTAGTTTACCTGAAACATTTTTTGTTGTAACAAGAGTAAAGTACTTAATTTTGATAAATAAAGTATCCTGATAAGAATATCTTAATAATCCACTGTAGAAACGCAGATGAAATATCTATAAATGAAGAGGCTAGTTGAACGGGGTGGGGATAATTTTCTATAAATGAAAATTATAGTTGAAAGGGGAGGGTATAATTTTTATATGTGTACTACGTTATCGGCAACAAAGTAGTAGTTTGTTGTTAAAATTCCTTCCCGGGCTGTTTGGCGGTAGTCCAATGTTTTTTTGCAATACCAGACGTATCGGCAGTGCCATCCACTTCCAGGTGCGACTATCGAGTGCGATAACGTGTGGTGGTATACGTTAGTGACCACAGTACTGTGGTTAAGGCTGAAGCAATAAGTGGAAAGAAGTAGTTTCTATGGAAACATTTCATTTCGTAAATGATTTTAAATATAAATCTTATAACATGGAAGTCATGTATGATTCTCCATACCGATATTTTTCTATGGCAAACGATGACAGCCGCAGCTTCAAACAGAATCAAATAATGTTTCTCATAGAGTCCTTTATTGTATAGTTCTCAAGACCTATTATTTTTTGTGAAGATCGGTTAAGGGGAAGGGGTACTTTACCTGCCACATTTTATGTTCTAACAAGGGTAATTTTTTCTATTACAAACGATAACGCCGTAAATTCAAACAGAATCAAATACTTTTCTGCACACCTTCCTGAATTATAGAGTACTTAAGGTCGTTGATTTTGGCGAAGATTTGTTACGAGAAAGGGTAGTTTATCTGCAACGTTTTATGTTTTAAAAGGGTAATTTTATTACTTCCATGTTCCTTAAGGAAATGGAAGTATGGTGATGGCAAAAAAAATCGTGTTCGAGATTATTCCAGATTCTGATTGTACTACACTCAAAACATGAAAAAAGGCGTTTTTCGAAAAGTGTCTGTGTGTGTGTCTGTAGATTTTTTTCTAGTTTACCTGCAACGGTTTTTTTTTATCAAGGGTAATTTTTTTCTATGGCAAACGATAACAGCCGCAAATTCAAACAGAAACAAATAATGTTTTGGATACAGCCCTGAATTGTAGAGTTCTCAATTTCTGTTGGTTTTGTTGAAGATCGGTTAAGGGAAAGGGGTAGTTTACCAGCAACATTTTATGTTTTGACCAGGGTAATTTTTTTATGACGAAAGATAATTGCCGTGAATTCAAACAAAATCAACTACATTTTTTCATACCTTTTTGAATTATACAAAACTCAAGGTCTATTGATTTTATTGAAGATCGGTTAAGGGAAAGGGGCAGTTTACCTGCACCGTTTTATTTTTAACAAGGGTAAGTTTTTCTATGACGAACGATAACTGCCGTAAATTCAAAGATAATCAAATAATGTTTTGCACACAGTCCTGAATTGTAGAGTTCTCAAGATCTGTTGATTTTGGTGAAGATCGGTTAAGGGAAAGGGGTAGTTTACCAGCAACGTTTTATGTTTTAACAAGGGTAATTTTTTCTATGGCGAACGATAACTGCCGCACATTCAACAGAATCGAATAATTTTTTGCATACATCTCTGAATTGTAGAGAACTCAAGGCCTTTTGATTTTGGTGAAGATCGGTTAAGGGGAAGTCTATAGCAAACGATAACAGCCGCAAATTTAAACAGAATCAAATAATGTTTTGCATACAGCCTGAATTGTAGAGTTCTCAAGACCTGCTTGTTTTGGTGAAGATCGGTTAAGGGAATAGGGTAGTTTACCTGCAACATTTTATGTTTTAACAAGGGTAATTTTTTCTATGACGAACGATAACTGCCGTAAATTCAAACAGAATCAACTACTCTTTTGCATACCTTCTTGAGGTATACAGAACTCAAGGTCTGTTGATTTTGTTGAAGATCTGTTAAGGGAAAGGAGTAGTTTACCTGCAACGTTTTATATTGTAACAAGGGTATTTACTATGGCAAACGATAAGATCCGCAAATTCAAATAATTTTTGTATAAAGCCCTGAATTGTAGAGTGCTCAAGACCTGTTGTTTTTGGTGAAGATCGGTTAAGGGAAAGGGGTAGTTTACCAGCAACGTTTTTTTATCAAGGGTAATTATTTTTCTATGGTAAACGATAACAGCCGCAAATTCAAACAGAATCAAATAATGTTTTGCATACAGCCCTGAATTGTAGAGTTCTAAAGACCTGTTGGTTTTGGTGAAATCGGTTAAGGGAATAGGGTAGTTTACCGGCAATATTTTATGTTTTAACAAGGGTAATTTTTTTCTATGACGACCGATATCTGCCGTAAATGCAAAGAAAATCAAATAATTTTTTGCATACGTTCCTGAATTGTAGAGCTCAAGGGCTGTTGATTTTGGTGAAGATCGGTTATGGGAAAGGGGTAGTTTACCTGCAACATGTTGTGTTGTAACAAGAGAATGTTTTCATGACGAACGATAACTGCCGCACATTCAAACAGAATCAAATTTTTTTTTGCATGCATCCCTGAATTGTAGAGGACTGAAGGTCTATTGTTTTTGTTAAGATCAGTTAAGAGAAAGGGGTAGAGTACCTGCAACATTTTATGTTTTAACAAGAATAAAGTACGGTACTTAATTTTGATAAATAAAGTATCCTGATAAGAAGCTCATAATAATCCACTGTAGAAACGTAGATGAAATATCTATAAATGAAGAGGTTAGGTGAACGGGGTGGGGGTAATTTTCTATTAATGAAAATTATAGTTGAAGGGGGAGGGGATATTTTTTTATATGTTTACTACGTTATCGGAAACAAAGAAGTACCGGTAGTTCTTTGTTAAAATTCCTTCCCGGGCTGTTTAGCCGTAGTCCTATGTTTTCTGCAAAACCAGACTTTTCGGCAGTGCCATCGACTGCCATCATCAGTGAAAATCGAGTGCGAAAACGTGAGGTGGTATACGTTAGTGACCACCAGTGGCGAAGTCACATGGAGGCAATTGAGGCAATGCCTACCCTAAAAAATTCTGTAGAATAAAAATTAAAAAACGTATGAACTACATAACGTAAAGATTATACATTGTTACCGCGACTGTCAAATTTTTTAAACCGAAACGTGCTTTACTGAGCGACCGCTAGATGGTGACAGGTGAGATTCGGCATAGCTCGTTTAAAGCGTATGAGGCAACCTGAACTTGCCTCAGCGTTTTTTCTATACATCGTATGTAAGCAATGTAGTGGTGTGATTGGGAAGTGAAGGGAGGGGGGATTGTCCCGCGCTGTACACATAGTATAGAGCGTTGAGGCATGCCTCACTTCTGTGGTCCAAACATTCAAGTTAAAGCGCGCTGTGTTGTTTATAAGTGTGTTTATTTTATGCGGTTATTAAAAGTGTCCCTGTTATTCCGCTGAACTAACAGATGATCAAGATTGTTATTTGAATTATTTGTAACATTAAACATATAGAAACTAATCAAGTTTAAAATTTTGAAGTTCAATCAGTTGTATTATTGTGTATCACTAATACAAGGATTGTTCAATAGAAACACGTATAGAGCTGTAAAGCATTTTTTGTTCAACGATTTTAAAAGAAGTCTCCATTAACATTAAGACATGAGTTTCACTGTTGCGCTAAGCTGTAGATTCCCTGCTAGTAAAATTCTTACGGCTGTTTGTGGAACCATTCGGTTACAGCAAACTCTACCTCAGCTCAGCGTCCGATTTGAACCACCGTCCTTTGAGTGATTCCTTAAAAAAATTTAAGATAAGATTTTTGCCTACCCATTCATTAACTACTAGCTTCGCCACTGGTGACCACAGTACTGTGGTTAAGGCTGAAGCAATAAGTAGAAAGAAGTAGTTTCTATGGAAATATTTCATTTCGAATATGATTTTATATATAAATCTTAGAACATGGAAGTCATGTATGGTTCTGCATACCGATTTTTATTTTTTATGACGAATCATAACTGCCGCATATTCAAAGACAATCAAATAATTTTTTGCATACGTTCCTAAAGTTGTAAGTACTTAAGGTCTTTTGATTTTGGTGAAAATCGGTTAAGGGAAAGAGGTAGTTTACCTCCCACCTTCAATGTTTTAACAAGAGTAATTGTTTCTATGACGAACGATAACTGCCGCACAATCGAGCAGAATCAAATAATGTTTTGCATGCATCCCTGAATTGTAGAGGACTCAAACGGTTGATTTTGTTGAAGATCGGTTACGGGAAAGGGGTAGTTTACCAGCAACGTTTTATGTTTTAACAAGGGTAATTTTTTTATGACGAACGGTAACTGCTGTAAATTCAAACATAATCAAATAATGTTTTGCATACTTCCCTACATTGTAGAGAGCTCAAGGCCTGTTGATTTTGGTGAAGATCGGTTAGGGGAAAAGGGTAGTTTACCTGCCACTTTTCATGTTTTAACAAGAGTAATTGTTTCTATGACGAACGATAACTGCCGTAAATTCAAACAGAATCAAATAATGTTTTGTATGCGTCCCTGAATTGTAGAGGACTGAAGACCTGTTTATTTTGGTGAAGATCAGGTAAGAGAAAGGTGTAGTTTACCTGCAACGTTTTATGTGATAACACGGGTAATTTTTTCTATGACGAACGATAACTGCCGTAAATTCAACATAATCAAATAATGTTTTGCATACTTCCCTACATTGTAGAGAGCTGTTGCTTTTGGTGAAGATCGGTTAGGGGAAAAGGGTAGTTTACCTGAAACATTTTTTGTTGTAACAAGAGTAAAGTACTTAATTTTGATAAATAAAGTATCCTGATAAGAATATCTTAATAATCCACTGTAGAAACGCAGATGAAATATCTATAAATGAAGAGGCTAGTTGAACGGGGTGGGGATAATTTTCTATAAATGAAAATTATAGTTGAAAGGGGAGGGTATAATTTTTATATGTGTACTACGTTATCGGCAACAAAGTAGTAGTTTGTTGTTAAAATTCCTTCCCGGGCTGTTTGGCGGTAGTCCAATGTTTTTTTGCAATACCAGACGTATCGGCAGTGCCATCCACTTCCAGGTGCGACTATCGAGTGCGATAACGTGTGGTGGTATACGTTAGTGACCACAGTACTGTGGTTAAGGCTGAAGCAATAAGTGGAAAGAAGTAGTTTCTATGGAAACATTTCATTTCGTAAATGATTTTAAATATAAATCTTATAACATGGAAGTCATGTATGATTCTCCATACCGATATTTTTCTATGGCAAACGATGACAGCCGCAGCTTCAAACAGAATCAAATAATGTTTCTCATAGAGTCCTTTATTGTATAGTTCTCAAGACCTATTATTTTTTGTGAAGATCGGTTAAGGGGAAGGGGTACTTTACCTGCCACATTTTATGTTCTAACAAGGGTAATTTTTTCTATTACAAACGATAACGCCGTAAATTCAAACAGAATCAAATACTTTTCTGCACACCTTCCTGAATTATAGAGTACTTAAGGTCGTTGATTTTGGCGAAGATTTGTTACGAGAAAGGGTAGTTTATCTGCAACGTTTTATGTTTTAAAAGGGTAATTTTATTACTTCCATGTTCCTTAAGGAAATGGAAGTATGGTGATGGCAAAAAAAATCGTGTTCGAGATTATTCCAGATTCTGATTGTACTACACTCAAAACATGAAAAAAGGCGTTTTTCGAAAAGTGTCTGTGTGTGTGTCTGTAGATTTTTTTCTAGTTTACCTGCAACGGTTTTTTTTTATCAAGGGTAATTTTTTTCTATGGCAAACGATAACAGCCGCAAATTCAAACAGAAACAAATAATGTTTTGGATACAGCCCTGAATTGTAGAGTTCTCAATTTCTGTTGGTTTTGTTGAAGATCGGTTAAGGGAAAGGGGTAGTTTACCAGCAACATTTTATGTTTTGACCAGGGTAATTTTTTTATGACGAAAGATAATTGCCGTGAATTCAAACAAAATCAACTACATTTTTTCATACCTTTTTGAATTATACAAAACTCAAGGTCTATTGATTTTATTGAAGATCGGTTAAGGGAAAGGGGCAGTTTACCTGCACCGTTTTATTTTTAACAAGGGTAAGTTTTTCTATGACGAACGATAACTGCCGTAAATTCAAAGATAATCAAATAATGTTTTGCACACAGTCCTGAATTGTAGAGTTCTCAAGATCTGTTGATTTTGGTGAAGATCGGTTAAGGGAAAGGGGTAGTTTACCAGCAACGTTTTATGTTTTAACAAGGGTAATTTTTTCTATGGCGAACGATAACTGCCGCACATTCAACAGAATCGAATAATTTTTTGCATACATCTCTGAATTGTAGAGAACTCAAGGCCTTTTGATTTTGGTGAAGATCGGTTAAGGGGAAGTCTATAGCAAACGATAACAGCCGCAAATTTAAACAGAATCAAATAATGTTTTGCATACAGCCTGAATTGTAGAGTTCTCAAGACCTGCTTGTTTTGGTGAAGATCGGTTAAGGGAATAGGGTAGTTTACCTGCAACATTTTATGTTTTAACAAGGGTAATTTTTTCTATGACGAACGATAACTGCCGTAAATTCAAACAGAATCAACTACTCTTTTGCATACCTTCTTGAGGTATACAGAACTCAAGGTCTGTTGATTTTGTTGAAGATCTGTTAAGGGAAAGGAGTAGTTTACCTGCAACGTTTTATATTGTAACAAGGGTATTTACTATGGCAAACGATAAGATCCGCAAATTCAAATAATTTTTGTATAAAGCCCTGAATTGTAGAGTGCTCAAGACCTGTTGTTTTTGGTGAAGATCGGTTAAGGGAAAGGGGTAGTTTACCAGCAACGTTTTTTTATCAAGGGTAATTATTTTTCTATGGTAAACGATAACAGCCGCAAATTCAAACAGAATCAAATAATGTTTTGCATACAGCCCTGAATTGTAGAGTTCTAAAGACCTGTTGGTTTTGGTGAAATCGGTTAAGGGAATAGGGTAGTTTACCGGCAATATTTTATGTTTTAACAAGGGTAATTTTTTTCTATGACGACCGATATCTGCCGTAAATGCAAAGAAAATCAAATAATTTTTTGCATACGTTCCTGAATTGTAGAGCTCAAGGGCTGTTGATTTTGGTGAAGATCGGTTATGGGAAAGGGGTAGTTTACCTGCAACATGTTGTGTTGTAACAAGAGAATGTTTTCATGACGAACGATAACTGCCGCACATTCAAACAGAATCAAATTTTTTTTTGCATGCATCCCTGAATTGTAGAGGACTGAAGGTCTATTGTTTTTGTTAAGATCAGTTAAGAGAAAGGGGTAGAGTACCTGCAACATTTTATGTTTTAACAAGAATAAAGTACGGTACTTAATTTTGATAAATAAAGTATCCTGATAAGAAGCTCATAATAATCCACTGTAGAAACGTAGATGAAATATCTATAAATGAAGAGGTTAGGTGAACGGGGTGGGGGTAATTTTCTATTAATGAAAATTATAGTTGAAGGGGGAGGGGATATTTTTTTATATGTTTACTACGTTATCGGAAACAAAGAAGTACCGGTAGTTCTTTGTTAAAATTCCTTCCCGGGCTGTTTAGCCGTAGTCCTATGTTTTCTGCAAAACCAGACTTTTCGGCAGTGCCATCGACTGCCATCATCAGTGAAAATCGAGTGCGAAAACGTGAGGTGGTATACGTTAGTGACCACCAGTGGCGAAGTCACATGGAGGCAATTGAGGCAATGCCTACCCTAAAAAATTCTGTAGAATAAAAATTAAAAAACGTATGAACTACATAACGTAAAGATTATACATTGTTACCGCGACTGTCAAATTTTTTAAACCGAAACGTGCTTTACTGAGCGACCGCTAGATGGTGACAGGTGAGATTCGGCATAGCTCGTTTAAAGCGTATGAGGCAACCTGAACTTGCCTCAGCGTTTTTTCTATACATCGTATGTAAGCAATGTAGTGGTGTGATTGGGAAGTGAAGGGAGGGGGGATTGTCCCGCGCTGTACACATAGTATAGAGCGTTGAGGCATGCCTCACTTCTGTGGTCCAAACATTCAAGTTAAAGCGCGCTGTGTTGTTTATAAGTGTGTTTATTTTATGCGGTTATTAAAAGTGTCCCTGTTATTCCGCTGAACTAACAGATGATCAAGATTGTTATTTGAATTATTTGTAACATTAAACATATAGAAACTAATCAAGTTTAAAATTTTGAAGTTCAATCAGTTGTATTATTGTGTATCACTAATACAAGGATTGTTCAATAGAAACACGTATAGAGCTGTAAAGCATTTTTTGTTCAACGATTTTAAAAGAAGTCTCCATTAACATTAAGACATGAGTTTCACTGTTGCGCTAAGCTGTAGATTCCCTGCTAGTAAAATTCTTACGGCTGTTTGTGGAACCATTCGGTTACTGCAAACTCTACCTCAGCGTCTGATTTGAACCACCGTCCTTTGAGTGATTCCTTAAAAAAATTTAAGATAAGATTTTTGCCTACCCATTCATTAACTACTAGCTTCGCCACTGGTGACCACAGTACTGTGGTTAAGGCTGAAGCAATAAGTAGAAAGAAGTAGTTTCTATGGAAATATTTCATTTCGAATATGATTTTAATCTTAGAACATGGAAGTCATGTATGGTTCTGCATACCGATTTTTATTTTTTATGACGAATCATAACTGCCGCATATTCAAAGACAATCAAATAATTTTTTGCATACGTTCCTAAAGTTGTAAGTACTTAAGGTCTTTTGATTTTGGTGAAAATCGGTTAAGGGAAAGAGGTAGTTTACCTCCCACCTTCAATGTTTTAACAAGAGTAATTGTTTCTATGACGAACGATAACTGCCGCACAATCGAGCAGAATCAAATAATGTTTCGCATGCATCCCTGAATTGTAGAGGACTCAAACTGTTGATTTTGTTGAAGATCGGTTACGGGAAAGGGGTAGTTTACCAGCAACGTTTTATGTTTTAACAAGGGTAATTTTTTATATGACGAACGGTAACTGCTGTAAATTCAAACATAATCAAATAATGTTTTGCATACTTCCCTACATTGTAGAGAGCTCAAGGCCTGTTGATTTTGGTGAAGATCGGTTAGGGGAAAAGGGTAGTTTACCTGCCACTTTTCATGTTTTAACAAGAGTAATTGTTTCTATGACGAACGATAACTGCCGTAAATTCAAACAGAATCAAATAATGTTTTGTATGCGTCCCTGAATTGTAGAGGACTGAAGACCTGTTTATTTTGGTGAAGATCAGGTAAGAGAAAGGTGTAGTTTACCTGCAACGTTTTATGTGATAACACGGGTAATTTTTTCTATGACGAACGATAACTGCCGTAAATTCAACATAATCAAATAATGTTTTGCATACTTCCCTACATTGTAGAGAGCTGTTGCTTTTGGTGAAGATCGGTTAGGGGAAAAGGGTAGTTTACCTGAAACATTTTTTGTTGTAACAAGAGTAAAGTACTTAATTTTGATAAATAAAGTATCCTGATAAGAATATCTTAATAATCCACTGTAGAAACGCAGATGAAATATCTATAAATGAAGAGGCTAGTTGAACGGGGTGGGGATAATTTTCTATAAATGAAAATTATAGTTGAAAGGGGAGGGTATAATTTTTATATGTGTACTACGTTATCGGCAACAAAGTAGTAGTTTGTTGTTAAAATTCCTTCCCGGGCTGTTTGGCGGTAGTCCAATGTTTTTTTGCAATACCAGACGTATCGGCAGTGCCATCGACTTCCAGGTGCGACTATCGAGTGCGATAACGTGTGGTGGTATACGTTAGTGACCACAGTACTGTGGTTAAGGCTGAAGCAATAAGTGGAAAGAAGTAGTTTCTATGGAAACATTTCATTTCGTAAATGATTTTAAATATAAATCTTATAACATGGAAGTCATGTATGATTCTCCATACCGATATTTTTCTATGGCAAACGATGACAGCCGCAGCTTCAAACAGAATCAAATAATGTTTCTCATAGAGTCCTTTATTGTATAGTTCTCAAGACCTATTATTTTTTGTGAAGATCGGTTAAGGGGAAGGGGTACTTTACCTGCCACATTTTATGTTTTAACAAGGGTAATTTTTTCTATTACAAACGATAACGCCGTAAATTCAAACAGAATCAAATACTTTTCTGCACACCTTCCTGAATTATAGAGTACTTAAGGTCGTTGATTTTGGCGAAGATTTGTTACGAGAAAGGGTAGTTTATCTGCAACGTTTTATGTTTTAAAAGGGTAATTTTATTACTTCCATGTTCCTTAAGGAAATGGAAGTATGGTGATGGCAAAAAAAATCGTGTTCGAGATTATTGCAGATTCTGATTGTACTACACTCAAAACATGAAAAAAGGCGTTTTTCGAAAAGTGTCTGTGTGTGTGTCTGTAGATTTTTTTCTAGTTTACCTGCAACGGTTTTTTTTTATCAAGGGTAATTTTTTTCTATGGCAAACGATAACAGCCGCAAATTCAAACAGAAACAAATAATGTTTTGGATACAGCCCTGAATTGTAGAGTTCTCAATTTCTGTTGGTTTTGTTGAAGATCGGTTAAGGGAAAGGGGTAGTTTACCAGCAACATTTTATGTTTTGACCAGGGTAATTTTTTTATGACGAAAGATAATTGCCGTGAATTCAAACAAAATCAACTACATTTTTTCATACCTTTTTGAATTATACAAAACTCAAGGTCTATTGATTTTATTGAAGATCGGTTAAGGGAAAGGGGCAGTTTACCTGCAACGTTTTATTTTTAACAAGGGTAAGTTTTTCTATGACGAACGATAACTGCCGTAAATTCAAAGAGAATCAAATAATGTTTTGCACACAGTCCTGAATTGTAGAGTTCTCAAGATCTGTTGATTTTGGTGAAGATCGGTTAAGGGAAAGGGGTAGTTTACCAGCAACGTTTTATGTTTTAACAAGGGTAATTTTTTCTATGGCGAACGATAACTGCCGCACATTCAACAGAATCGAATAATTTTTTGCATACATCTCTGAATTGTAGAGAACTCAAGGCCTTTTGATTTTGGTGAAGATCGGTTAAGGGGAAGTCTATAGCAAACGATAACAGCCGAAAATTCAAACAGAATCAAATAATGTTTTGCATACAGCCTGAATTGTAGAGTTCTCAAGACCTGCTTGTTTTGGTGAAGATCGGTTAAGGGAATAGGGTAGCTTACCTGCAACATTTTATGTTTTAACAAGGGTAATTTTTTCTATGACGAACGATAACTGCCGTAAATTCAAACAGAATCAACTACTCTTTTGCATACCTTCTTGAGGTATACAGAAATCAAGGTCTGTTGATTTTGTTGAAGATCTGTTAAGGGAAAGGAGTAGTTTACCTGCAACGTTTTATATTGTAACAAGGGTATTTTCTATGGCAAACGATAAGATCCGCAAATTCAAATAATTTTTGTATAAAGCCCTGAATTGTAGAGTGCTCAAGACCTGTTGTTTTTGGTGAAGATCGGTTAAGGGAAAGGGGTAGTTTACCAGCAACGTTTTATGTTTTAACAAGGGTAATTTTTTCTATGGCGAACGATAACTGCCGCCCATTCAACAGAATCGAATAATGTTTTGCATACATCTCTGAATTGTAGAGAACTCAAGGCCTTTTGATTTTGGTGAAGATCGGTTAAGGGGAAGTCTATAGCAAACGATAACAGCCGCAAATTCAAACAGAATCAAATAATGTTTTGCATACAGCCTGAATTGTAGAGTTCTCAAGACCTGCTTGTTTTGGTGAAGATCGGTTAAGGGAATAGGGTAGTTTACCTGCAACATTTTATGTTTTAACAAGGGTAATTTTTTCTATGACGAACGATAACTGCCGTAAATTCAAACAGAATCAACTACTCTTTTGCATACCTTCTTGAGGTATACAGAACTCAAGGTCTGTTGATTTTGTTGAAGATCTGTTAAGGGAAAGGAGTAGTTTACCTGCAACGTTTTATATTGTAACAAGGGTATTTACTATGGCAAACGATAAGATCCGCAAATTCAAATAATTTTTGTATAAAGCCCTGAATTGTAGAGTGCTCAAGACCTGTTGTTTTTGGTGAAGATCGGTTAAGGGAAAGGGGTAGTTTACCAGCAACGTTTTTTTATCAAGGGTAATTATTTTTCTATGGTAAACGATAACAGCCGCAAATTCAAACAGAATCAAATAATGTTTTGCATACAGCCCTGAATTGTAGAGTTCTAAAGACCTGTTGGTTTTGGTGAAATCGGTTAAGGGAATAGGGTAGTTTACCGGCAATATTTTATGTTTTAACAAGGGTAATTTTTTTCTATGACGACCGATATCTGCCGTAAATGCAAAGAAAATCAAATAATTTTTTGCATACGTTCCTGAATTGTAGAGCTCAAGGGCTGTTGATTTTGGTGAAGATCGGTTATGGGAAAGGGGTAGTTTACCTGCAACATGTTGTGTTGTAACAAGAGAATGTTTTCATGACGAACGATAACTGCTGCACATTCAAACAGAATCAAATTTTTTTTGCATGCATCCCTGAATTGTAGAGGACTGAAGGTCTATTGATTTTGGTTAAGATCAGTTAAGAGAAAGGGGTAGAGTACCTGCAACATTTTATGTTTTAACAAGAATAAAGTACGGTACTTAATTTTGATAAATAAAGTATCCTGATAAGAAGCTCATAATAATCCACTGTAGAAACGTAGATGAAATATCTATAAATGAAGAGGTTAGGTGAACGGGGTGGGGGTAATTTTCTATTAATGAAAATTATAGTTGAAGGGGGAGGGGAGATTTTTTTATATGTTTACTACGTTATCGGAAACAAAGAAGTACCGGTAGTTCTTTGTTAAAATTCCTTCCCGGGCTGTTTAGCCGTAGTCCTATGTTTTCTGCAAAACCAGACTTTTCGGCAGTGCCATCGACTGCCATCATCAGTGAAAATCGAGTGCGAAAACGTGAGGTGGTATACGTTAGTGACCACCAGTGGCGAAGTCACATGGAGGCAATTGAGGCAATGCCTACCCTAAACAATTCTGTAGAATAAAAATTAAAAAACGTATGAACTACATAACGTAAAGATTATACATTGTTACCGCGACTGTCAAATTTTTTAAACCGAAACGTGCTTTACTGAGCGACCGCTAGATGGTGACAGGTGAGATTCGGCATAGCTCGTTTAAAGCGTATGAGGCAACCTGAACTTGCCTCAGCGTTTTTTCTATACATCGTATGTAAGCAATGTAGTGGTGTGATTGGGAAGTGAAGGGAGGGGGGATTGTCCCGCGCTGTACACATAGTATAGAGCGTTGAGGCATGCCTCACTTCTGTGGTCCAAACATTCAAGTTAAAGCGCGCTGTGTTGTTTATAAGTGTGTTTATTTTATGCGGTTATTAAAAGTGTCCCTGTTATTCCGCTGAACTAACAGATGATCAAGATTGTTATTTGAATTATTTGTAACATTAAACATATAGAAACTAATCAAGTTTAAAATTTTGAAGTTCAATCAGTTGTATTATTGTGTATGACTAATACAAGGATTGTTCAATAGACACACGTATAGAGCTGTAAAGCATTTTTTGTACAACGATTTTAAAAGAAGTCTCCATTAACATTAAGACATGAGTTTCACTGTTGCGCTAAGCTGTAGATTCCCTGCTAGTAAAATTCTTACGGCTGTTTGTGGAACCATTCGGTTACAGCAAACTCTACCTCAGCTCAGCGTCCGATTTGAACCACCGTCCTTTGAGTGATTCCTTAAAAAAATTTAAGATAAGATTTTTGCCTACCCATTCATTAACTACTAGCTTCGCCACTGGTGACCACAGTACTGTGGTTAAGGCTGAAGCAATAAGTAGAAAGAAGTAGTTTCTATGGAAATATTTCATTTCGAATATGATTTTATATATAAATCTTAGAACATGGAAGTCATGTATGGTTCTGCATACCGATTTTTATTTTTTATGACGAATCATAACTGCCGCATATTCAAAGGCAATCAAATAATTTTTTGCATACGTTCCTAAAGTTGTAAGTACTTAAGGTCTTTTGATTTTTGTGAAAATCGGTTAAGGGAAAGAGGTAGTTTACCTCCCACCTTCAATGTTTTAACAAGAGTAATTGTTTCTATGACGAACGATAACTGCCGCACAATCGAGCAGAATCAAATAATGTTTTGCATGCATCCCTGAATTGTAGAGGACTCAAACTGTTGATTTTGTTGAAGATCGGTTACGGGAAAGGGGTAGTTTACCAGCAACGTTTTATGTTTTAACAAGGGTAATTTTTTCTATGACGAACGGTAACTGCTGTAAATTCAAACATAATCAAATAATGTTTTGCATACTTCCCTACATTGTAGAGAGCTCAAGGCCTGTTGATTTTGGTGAAGATCGGTTAGGGGAAAAGGGTAGTTTACCTGTCACCTTCAATGTTTTAACAAGAGTAATTGTTTCTATGACGAACGATAACTGCCGTAAATTCAAACAGAATCAAATAATGTTTTGTATGCTTCCCTGAATTGTAGAGGACTGAAGACATGTTTATTTTGGTGAAGATCAGGCAAGAGAAAGGTGTAGTTTACCTGCAACGTTTTATGTGATAACACGGGTAATTTTTTCTATGACGAACGATAACTGCCGTAAATTCAACATAATCAAATAATGTTTTGCATACTTCCCTACATTGTAGAGAGCTCAAGGCCTGTTGATTTTGGTGAAGATCGGTTAGGGGAAAAGGGTAGTTTACCTGCCACTTTTCATGTTTTAACAAGAGTAATTGTTTCTATGACGAACGATAACTGCCGTAAATTCAAACAGAATCAAATAATGTTTTGTATGCGTCCCTGAATTGTAGAGGACTGAAGACCTGTTTATTTTGGTGAAGATCAGGTAAGAGAAAGGTGTAGTTTACCTGCAACGTTTTATGTGATAACACGGGTAATTTTTTCTATGACGAACGATAACTGCCGTAAATTCAACATAATCAAATAATGTTCTGCATACTTCCCTACATTGTAGAGAGCTGTTGCTTTTGGTGAAGATCGGTTAGGGGAAAAGGGTAGTTTACCTGAAACATTTTTTGTTGTAACAAGAGTAAAGTACTTAATTTTGATAAATAAAGTATCCTGATAAGAATATCTTAATAATCCACTGTAGAAACGTAGATGAAATATCTATAAATGAAGAGGCTAGTTGAACGGGGTGGGGATAATTTTCTATAAATGAAAATTATAGTTGAAAGGGGAGGGTATAATTTTTATATGTGTACTACGTTATCGGCAACAAAGTAGTAGTTTGTTGTTAAAATTCCTTCCCGGGCTGTTTGGCGGTAGTCCAATGTTTTTTTGCAATACCAGACGTATCGGCAGTGCCATCGACTTCCAGGTGCGACTATCGAGTGCGATAACGTGTGGTGGTATACGTTAGTGACCACAGTACTGTGGTTAAGGCTGAAGCAATAAGTGGAAAGAAGTAGTTTCTATGGAAACATTTCATTTCGTAAATGATTTTAAATATAAATCTTATAACATGGAAGTCATGTATGATTCTCCATACCGATATTTTTCTATGGCAAACGATGACAGCCGCAGCTTCAAACAGAATCAAATAATGTTTCTCATAGAGTCCTTTATTGTATAGTTCTCAAGACCTATTATTTTTTGTGAAGATCGGTTAAGGGGAAGGGGTACTTTACCTGCCACATTTTATGTTTTAACAAGGGTAATTTTTTCTATTACAAACGATAACTGCCGTAAATTCAAACAGAATCAAATACTTTTCTGCACACCTTCCTGAATTATAGCGTACTTAAGGTCGTTGATTTTGGCGAAGATTTGTTACGAGAAAAGGGTAGTTTATCTGCAACGTTTTATGTTTTAAAAGGGTAATTTTATTACTTCCATGTTCCTTAAGGAAATGGAAGTATGGTGATGGCAAAAAAAATCGTGTTCGAGATTATTGCAGATTCTGATTGTACTACACTCAAAACATGAAAAAAGGCGTTTTTCGAAAAGTGTCTGTGTGTGTGTCTGTAGATTTTTTCTTGTTTACCTGCAACGGTTTTTTTTTATCAAGGGTAATTTTTTTCTATGGCAAACGATAACAGCCGCAAATTCAAACAGAAACAAATAATGTTTTGGATACAGCCCTGAATTGTAGAGTTCTCAATTTCTGTTGGTTTTGTTGAAGATCGGTTAAGGGAAAGGGGTAGTTTACCAGCAACATTTTATGTTTTGACCAGGGTAATTTTTTTATGACAAAAGATTATTGCCGTGAATTCAAACAAAATCGACTACATTTTTGCATACCTTTTTGAATTATACAGAACTCAAGGTCTATTGATTTTATTGAAGATCGGTTAAGGGAAAGGGCCAGTTTACCTGCAACGTTTTATTTTTAACAAGGGTAAGTTTTTCTATGACGAACGATAACTGCCGTAAATTCAAAGAGAATCAAATAATGTTTTGCACACAGTCCTGAATTGTAGAGTTCTCAAGATCTGTTGATTTTGGTGAAGATCGGTTAAGGGAAAGGGGTAGTTTACCAGCAACGTTTTATGTTTTAACAAGGGTAATTTTTTCTATGGCGAACGATAACTGCCGCACATTCAACAGAATCGAATAATGTTTTGCATACATCTCTGAATTGTAGAGAACTCAAGGCCTTTTGATTTTGGTGAAGATCGGTTAAGGGGAAGTCTATAGCAAACGATAACAGCCGAAAATTCAAACAGAATCAAATAATGTTTTGCATACAGCCTGAATTGTAGAGTTCTCAAGACCTGCTTGTTTTGGTGAAGATCGGTTAAGGGAATAGGGTAGTTTACCTGCAACATTTTATGTTTTAACAAGGGTAATTTTTTCTATGACGAACGATAACTGCCGTAAATTCAAACAGAATCAACTACTCTTTTGCATACCTTCTTGAGGTATACAGAACTCAAGGTCTGTTGATTTTGTTGAAGATCTGTTAAGGGAAAGGAGTAGTTTACCTGCAACGTTTTATATTGTAACAAGGGTATTTACTATGGCAAACGATAAGATCCGCAAATTCAAATAATTTTTGTATAAAGCCCTGAATTGTAGAGTGCTCAAGACCTGTTGTTTTTGGTGAAGATCGGTTAAGGGAAAGGGGTAGTTTACCAGCAACGTTTTTTTATCAAGGGTAATTATTTTTCTATGGTAAACGATAACAGCCGCAAATTCAAACAGAATCAAATAATGTTTTGCATACAGCCCTGAATTGTAGAGTTCTAAAGACCTGTTGGTTTTGGTGAAATCGGTTAAGGGAATAGGGTAGTTTACCGGCAATATTTTATGTTTTAACAAGGGTAATTTTTTTCTATGACGACCGATATCTGCCGTAAATGCAAAGAAAATCAAATAATTTTTTGCATACGTTCCTGAATTGTAGAGCTCAAGGGCTGTTGATTTTGGTGAAGATCGGTTATGGGAAAGGGGTAGTTTACCTGCAACATGTTGTGTTGTAACAAGAGAATGTTTTCATGACGAACGATAACTGCTGCACATTCAAACAGAATCAAATTTTTTTTTGCATGCATCCCTGAATTGTAGAGGACTGAAGGTCTATTGATTTTGGTTAAGATCAGTTAAGAGAAAGGGGTAGAGTACCTGCAACATTTTATGTTTTAACAAGAATAAAGTACGGTACTTAATTTTGATAAATAAAGTATCCTGATAAGAAGCTCATAATAATCCACTGTAGAAACGTAGATGAAATATCTATAAATGAAGAGGTTAGGTGAACGGGGTGGGGGTAATTTTCTATTAATGAAAATTATAGTTGAAGGGGGAGGGGAGATTTTTTTATATGTTTACTACGTTATCGGAAACAAAGAAGTACCGGTAGTTCTTTGTTCAAATTCCTTCCCGGGCTGTTTAGCCGTAGTCCTATGTTTTCTGCAAAACTAGACTTTTCGGCAGTGCCATCGACTGCCATCATCAGTGAAAATCGAGTGCGAAAACGTGAGGTGGTATACGTTAGTGACCACCAGTGGCGAAGTCACATGGAGGCAATTGAGGCAATGCCTACCCTAAACAATTCTGTAGAATAAAAATTATAAAACGTATGAACTACATAAAATAAAGATTATACATTGTTACCGCGACTGTCAAATTTTTTAAACCGAAACGTGCTTTACTGAGCGACCGCTAGATGGTGACAGGTGAGATTCGGCATAGCTCGTTTAAAGCGTATGAGGCAACCTGAACTTGCCTCAGCGTTTTTTCTATACATCGTATGTAAGCAAAGTAGTGGTGTGATTGGGAAGTGAAGGGAGGGGGGATTGTCCCGCGCTGTACACATAGTATAGAGCGTTGAGGCATGCCTCACTTCTGTGGTCCAAACATTCAAGTTAAAGCGCGCTGTGTTGTTTATAAGTGTGTTTATTTTATGCGGTTATTAAAAGTGTCCCTGTTATTCCGCTGAACTAACAGATGATCAAGATTGTTATTTGAATTATTTGTAACATTAAACATATAGAAACTAATCAAGTTTAAAATTTTGAAGTTCAATCAGTTGTATTATTGTGTATCACTAATACAAGGATTGTTCAATAGAAACACGTATAGAGCTGTAAAGCATTTTTTGTTCAACGATTTTAAAAGAAGTCTCCATTAACATTAAGACATGAGTTTCACTGTTGCGCTAAGCTGTAGATTCCCTGCTAGTAAAATTCTTACGGCTGTTTGTGGAACCATTCGGTTACAGCAAACTCTACCTCAGCTCAGCGTCCGATTTGAACCACCGTCCTTTGAGTGATTCCTTAAAAAAATTTAAGATAAGATTTTTGCCTACCCATTCATTAACTACTAGCTTCGCCACTGGTGACCACAGTACTGTGGTTAAGGCTGAAGCAATAAGTAGAAAGAAGTAGTTTCTATGGAAATATTTCATTTCGAATATGATTTTATATATAAATCTTAGAACATGGAAGTCATGTATGGTTCTGCATACCGATTTTTATTTTTTATGACGAATCATAACTGCCGCATATTCAAAGACAATCAAATAATTTTTTGCATACGTTCCTAAAGTTGTAAGTACTTAAGGTCTTTTGATTTTGGTGAAAATCGGTTAAGGGAAAGAGGTAGTTTACCTCCCACCTTCAATGTTTTAACAAGAGTAATTGTTTCTATGACGAACGATAACTGCCGCACAATCGAGCAGAATCAAATAATGTTTTGCATGCATCCCTGAATTGTAGAGGACTCAAACTGTTGATTTTGTTGAAGATCGGTTACGGGAAAGGGGTAGTTTACCAGCAACGTTTTATGTTTTAACAAGGGTAATTTTTTCTATGACGAACGGTAACTGCTGTAAATTCAAACATAATCAAATAATGTTTTGCATACTTCCCTACATTGTAGAGAGCTCAAGGCCTGTTGATTTTGGTGAAGATAGGTTAGGGGAAAAGGGTAGTTTACCTGCCACTTTTCATGTTTTAACAAGAGTAATTGTTTCTATGACGAACGATAACTGCCGCACATTCAAACAGAATCAAATAATGTTTTGTATGCGTCCCTGAATTGTAGAGGACTGAAGACCTGTTTATTTTGGTGAAGATCAGGTAAGAGAAAGGTGTAGTTTACCTGCAACGTTTTATGTGATAACACGGGTAATTTTTTCTATGACGAACGATAACTGCCGTAAATTCAACATAATCAAATAATGTTTTGCATACTTCCCTACATTGTAGAGAGCTCAAGACCTGTTGCTTTTGGTGAAGATCGGTTAGGGGAAAAGGGTAGTTTACCTGAAACATTTTTTGTTGTAACAAGAGTAAAGTACTTAATTTTGATAAATAAAGTATCCTGATAAGAATATCTTAACAATCCACTGTAGAAACGTAGATGAAATATCTATAAATGAAGAGGCTAGTTGAACGGGGTGGGGATAATTTTCTATAAATAAAAATTATAGTTGAAAGGGGAGGGGATAATTTTTTATATACGTACTACGTTATCGGCAACAAAGAAGTAGTTTGTTAAAATTCCTTCCCGTCCTGTTTGGCCGTAGACCAATGTTTTCGGCAAACCCAGACGTTTCGCCAGTGCCATCGACTGCCATCATCAGTGAAAATCGAGTGCGATAACGTGAGGTGGTATACGTTAGTCACCACAATACTGTGGTTAAGGTTGAAGCAGTAAGTAGAAAGAAGTAGTTTCTATGGAAATATTTCATTTCGAAAATGATTTTAAATGTAAATCTTAAAACATGGAAGTCATGTATGGTTCTCCATAGCGATATTTTGTTACTATATGAGAAGAAATTTCACACTTAAAAATCCATTATATCTCTCATCTCTTGAACGCAGTGTAGTGGGCTAAATTGTTATTTTAAAATAATAGGTATGAAAATACCGTTCAAAAAAAAAACAGGTACAAATACCTGTTATTATATACTAATTATACATAACCTATATTATTCCTTTGTAAGTAATTCGTTGAGTTTCCTGCAGGTCTCCTATGTAATGTCTTCAAATAAATACACTGCAGTTAGGTTTATTTTCACCTAGATACACCTATTAATGTGTTAATAAACCTGCTTGCAATGTATTTATTTGAAGATATTAGATAATCTATATTATATAATTTGTTATAAGAAATCAATTGAAACTAAAAGTATTAACAGTGTTACTTTACACTATGACCTTATTAAACTATTACTGTTTAAAAGAAAATAAGAAACAAGAGAATTTATAGGCCTGTCTCCCTTTGGGATTACTAATTTGTGTTCACTACGAGTAAACAAGGTAACATTGGTTAGACAAATCAGTTGCGAAACTCAGGCAATGAAATTTAGAATAATGTGAAAAAAACATCAAAAACATAATAACAACATAACAGTAAGCTACAAGAGTGAATGAGAATAAACATGATTTAAACCGATTACCCTTATAAAAACATAACCTAAACAGTTTGCAGTAAATTTTCATTAGATATCTGCTCTTAGCAGCCTATCAACTATTATCAGCCACTCTGTAGGTTATAACATAATATAATTTGTTTTTCAAAATTTACCAGGTTGGTGACTAGTATAATATACTGTATAATTTATAATAATCTGTATCATATATCTACATAACACACGAGAATAAATGTAACGTCAGTATGAATTTTGTTCATTTATTAAAAATAGCTTCGTCTCTTTGCGCAGAATGAAGTATTCAGGACCAAAAAGTGGCTTTGTACTATAAAGTGGCTTTGTGTAGTTAGTACTCGAAATACTCGTGATACTAGTTGTTCCTAAAATACTAGTGTTCCTCGTGATACGCCTAGTATTTGTAATACTCGTTTACTTGTTGTCTCTTGTGTATTGGTGATATCCCTAGTATTTGAAATACTCAATTACTTGCTGTTCCTTGTGTACCAGTTATACGCCTAGTATTTGGCCTTGGCGTATTCGTTTACGTGTTACTTGTGTATAGTAGGGGCGTAGGAGCGTGCCGCGACTCGGAACAGCGAGGCCACGAATAACAGGTATTTCAACATTTCAGTCACTGTTACATCCGTTCCACAAAAATATCGTTGCAAAATACCTGTTACAGGTATATCGGCCCACGTCTAGCAGTGTATAAAAAACTTTTAATTTGGAGTAAATTTAGTACATTAGTTATCTAGTTATGTACAAATATTCTTCTGTATTTTTGATAAGTAAATTTTATGTGAATTTGAATTCTTTTTCTTTTTTTGTTCACCCAAAAACGATAAAACATGTAATCTTAAAAAAATAAATAAAAATTATTCATTAGAAAGGTATATTGTCCAGTAAGTGGGAAGCATTACATAAAATTTCTGGCAGAAATTATAACATAACAAATCATTACAGTTGTCAGTTATAATCATTTTGCCATACTGCTTTGGGCACTATGCCATAATACCTGGGCATTTTTCATATTGCACTGTTAATTGCTTTGCCCATAATAGACACATAGTTTCAACTCTCGATAAACAGGTTATAAAGGTTTTTCTCAAGAAACCTACAAAACAAACATGTTAAAGCTTGGAAAAATCTATTAACACACAATGTTAATTGAAACAGTCTCACACGGTATAAAGTATACCAATATCTTTAAATATTTAATATTAAATATTGTAATAATTACAAAATATTGTTATTTTGATCAATAAATTAATTATTAGTTATCATTAGAAGACATTGAGACTAGTCTAGATAATGTAAGGGGTTCTCTAATGTACAGGTTGAAATATGAATATTATACATAACACACTAATATCTGTTTGGCACTATGGAATATTACACAAAAACAAAATTCTTGATGTTATTTGTTTCAGCATGTTTCTACATTGCTGTGACGTCACCTCATTAAATCTGTTCATTCTGAACTGGCAACTTGATATAGAGTTTGTGGTTTTGGTTTGATCACAGAAACATCTTTTTCTAATGCAAGAAAACTTTTACGGACACGAGATTGTCTTTTTCAACTAGTGTGCCTTCCAAAATACGACATCTTGTGCAACTTCCTTTAGAACACGTTGACTTTACCGCTTAAGATTCATCTCCTCTGCACTTGCTTAGTCAATTATTTCAGTAACATCAACTGATTATGGAGAGTATCACAAAAACAAATATCACAACTGATCTTCATAAAACAATTCACTAACTCCTTTGCTTCCATCACACTTTATACAGGCTGCACACAATCATTGTCACCTGTGATGGTCAAGGTATCTCTGTCCTAAGTTTGTTTTGTCGCATCTTTGTATAAGTTTAGGGAGTTTTCAAATCTACTGAAATGTGCTTAAGAGCTTTTATAAGTAATAACTTTATAAGTTATTCATATTCCTAAATTAAATGTGTTTATAAGCTATTATATGTTACCTATTTTGTTATTACTGTCCATTACACTACTGACAACATCTCTGACATTTGTTTTACCGTGCTTGTTACTTCACAGTGACAATCATTTTATATGTGCATCAGTTGTATGCCAGTTTTTATTGGAGTATAAAGTGAAAATAAGTATCAACACAAATGTTGTTTAGTATAAAAAAAACCTTATAATTGACAACTGACGAGCCAGCAGAATTCTAATTATTAGGCATGAATGTAGCTAGGTAAAACAGAAACACTATAGTGTTAATTTGCATCGTTTATTCACCAACAGCTGTAATATAAAGAACAACAAAAAGTTGAATAGAAGTAAAACTTAATTCTACATTACAATAGACTGTGTAACACATTAAGTAAATATAAATCACAATTAAATGTCCTGTATACTACATATTTTTTGTTACACTTCCTTTGTATGGTTATATGAATTTATATAGTAACTTGCTGTATTTTTACTTTTTATGTAAAAATAAATTTAACACTGTATATACTTTATAATTGCAAATATGTGAATACAAACAGCATAAACAAACATTTAGGCATATTCATTGTGGTCAATGTGAAAAATAGTACTGACAAAATCTTGAAAGAATTCGTGTACGGTACTAATGTTTTTACATAGTGACATTTACAACATTCAGGTACAACAAAAAATCTTAGCCACTGAATCAGCTTTGTGGATACAATATGGTCACAAATGATAGTGTATGTGTACTACCATGATGCAAATCTCTTCTTTAGACAGTTGCATTTCTGTTTAGACAGGCATGTGCAAGTGTGTGTGTGTGTGTGTGTGTGTGTCCACGCACACATGCACATGTGCTTGCACATGTCCAAAGACATTGGCATTTCTTAAAATCTCTTTACTGTTTACCTTAACTGAGTTACTTGAAAATACGAAGATAGTGGCACTTTCATTCACCCTCTCTTCTATGAATTGTCAGCATCATTTAGGTTGATTCACAGACTTATATTAAGGACATGGATGTCTAAAACTAATAATCAGACAAAGGAAATCAGATGTGTAGAAACTATCAGAAGTATATTTGTGAGAAATAAAAACAGTATTTTGAACATGAGATGCACTTTAAATCTATAGTAATAAAATTGTATTGCAAGCTTAGAATTTATAATGAACCACACTACAGAACTATAATTATTAGAATGGTGTTTATATTAAAGGATGTTGAGTCTGTCTTGATTATACTGCATTATGGTATCCAGTTGCTCTATAAGAAAAGATATTGACAATACTTATAAAATATTAAGCCTGCAAATACTTTCTTCCTTATTACATTACAATCTTTTGCTTCACCAGACTAGACAGTAGCTCAATATCAGTGTATATTAAAAGGACTCATTACAAAAATTTTTAAATTTGATTAAGAAATATTTAAAATACTTATGCTTCCTTTAAAAAGAACACAATTGTAACTTAAATCATTTATAAAAAAAATTATAGCCTAAAAATGTGACCAAAAATGTTAACCTACACAAAATTGGATAAGGATTTTGTCAACAATGTGCAAACATACACACAATCGTTTTGATGGTAATTATGGTTTATTTGTCAACTGTTCAAAAAAGCACACCGAATGATGGTATCTCCTACATGCAGCAGCATTATGTAATGCCGCATGCAGCAGCATTATGTATACTACTAGTATATTCTAGGCAGACAACTTAACGAAACTAAAATTATTAATAAAACTCTCTTGTAACCTACATGGTAAAAAGAGCAGGCCTACAGCCATAGTACAAATCAACTTTTGAAAATGCTCGCATTAACTTTGTGTTATGTTGAATGATGGTTTTGTATGATTATTCAGACCAGCTCAAATACAATGAAATTAATCAGTAACTAATATTTTATGTTTATTAAAAAAAACATACATAATCATAGTGGCATGCGGTGAAGGGAAGCAAGTGAAGCACTGCTTCAGTAATGATTCACGACACACTAACTCTAATTATTTAGTGTTGATGTTATTGAATCTAATTTTAAGTAACCATAATAAAAAATTCGCTGGCATTCTCAAACGTGACTAAGTAGATTAAGCGGACTGACAATACATGCTGGCACTTCTAGTGTAGGTGAAGCACATCTGTTACAGCTTGAGTTAGCTTAGTGTAGAGAGGTTCGAGCGCACGTAGAGTGAGATAGAATATTGCCGCTGCCAGTGTTCGGTAATCCCTGATAGCTTCAGTTGAGTTGGACTGCATGTGTTGAGTTTGCGGGTATCGCTGTGCATGTTACGTTTCATTTAAACCATATGCGTTATTCATTTTTAACATCTGAAGTTTAAGTTATACCTTTTTAAGTAGTGTGTCTTACGTTCTATTTACGTAGTATTTAAACAATACGCATTATATTTGAAGTTATAATTATATATTTTGAAATAGTTTCAGTGTTGGTTTAAATGCTTTCTACGATGCCGGTTTGTATAATAAAAGACCTTTTGGCAAAACCCTTTTCTTCCCGGTCATTTAACGAAAAAACTGAAATTATAAAAACTGGTAGGCCGACCCCGGATCTTTTAAACTTAACCCAACAGTCTGGAAAGTTTACTAGGCATTTCCAATCTAGTATGTGCAGCAAAGTGAGTGGTTGGCTGGTAGTGCTGAACTAAATGCTCTATTTTGCTGGTGCTGTTTGTTGTTTGGAAAGGATAGGAACACTAGCTGGGCCAAGACTGGATTCAGACATTTAGGAAACCTAGTTAAATCTGTTGCCGGCCATGAAATTACTGTAAATCATCTTCGTTCATCATTGTGTATTGCTGCTTTCAGTTTGAGTAGAATAGAAACTGCGTTAGATGACCAACTTAAATTAGAGATATCGGCTCACAACCAGAAGGTTCAACGCAATAGAGGCATTCTTAGGAGATTAATTAATGCTGTGCGTTTTCTAGGTAGACAAGAATTAGCATTTCGGGGACACGACGAAACAGAAAATTCAGTTAATCGAGGCAACTACGTAGAACTTCTAAAGTACACAGCCGAATATGATCCTCTCCTTGTGGAACATATGGAAACATCTACTGTATTTAAGTGACTGTCTAATCGCATACAAAATGATCTCATTGAAGCGGTTAGCTCAGCTCTTTTAAAGGCTATAAAAAGTGAAATAAAGGAGGCACACTTTGTAGCTGTATTAGTTGATGAAACCACAGATGTTTTAAATAAAGCACAGTTCTCTATAGCTCTGCGTTATGTGTACAATGGACAAGTCAATGAGAGATTTTTAGGATTCACTGACGTAAGTTATGATCGACATGCCCAAGCTATTGCAGAGCTCATTCACCAGTTTCTAACTGAATTTGAATGCAGTGAAAAACTCGTTGCTCAATCATACGATGAGGCAGCAACAATGGCAGGAAATTTAAATGGAGTACAGTCCATAATTAAAAGTACTAATCCGCAAGCTCTCTTCGTCCATTGCTATGCTCATGTTTTAAACCTTGTTTTGTCTCAAAGTATCAGCCAAATACCCAAGTGCAAAGTATTTTTTAGCACACTTAGTGGTATTGCAGCATTTTTTTCGAGATCTCTGAAACACACTAAATTTTTAGAAGAGTTTGTACAGCGGCAACTTCTCAATGTGTGCCCAACGCGGTGGAATTATTCCTCTAGACTTGTAAATACCATGTACAGGAACAGAAGTCAATTGTGTGATGTATTCAGCGCTATGTTGGATCACCCTGAACAAACTGAGTCTGAAATTTTAGCTCCCGTTAGTGGATTTTTGTCAGCTTTAGAGGACTTTAAGTTTGCGTTTTTCCTCATTGCTTTTGATAAAATATTTTCACATACTGACACACTATTTAATATTCTTCAGAATCAAGCCAGCGACATTTTGTACTGCCGAAAGAAAATAGCGGAAACTCGACAAAGTATAGCAACTCTCCGTGATGACTTTGAAGAAGTTTTTCGGCAAAACCTATCTGTAGTAGGGGAGCCATCAAAGAGAAGGAATTTGAACTTCAAGCAAATTTATTGTGAAGTGTTTGATAACATTGACAATCATTTGGATACACGGTTTCAAGATTACTCGAAACTCCAATTTTTATACTTGCTTTCAATTGAAAATTATGGGCAGTATAAGAAAGATTTTCCCTTTTGAATGTCCTTTTCAAAGCCTCTTGGAAACATATGGCAAATTCTTTGACAGTGTGCATTTACAAAACGAACTTATTGTGTTGTGCAGTAGTGAAGAGTTTGAAGGAAAAAGTGTGTCTGAACTTAAAGATTTTAAACTCTAATACGATGATGAAATCTAGTTTTCACAAATAACTTTGTTGACATTATTAGTATATATAATTCCTGTGAGCATAGCCCCTGTAGAAAGATCCTTTTCGGCACTGAAACGAATAAAAACCATGCTAGAAATTCTACCGGGGAAAAGAGACTTCCTAGTTTAGGTATAATGTCTATTGAATCTAGACTTCTAGAAAAAATAAGAAATGAGGAGCTTTTTTTTAAAGAAGTGTGAACAAATTTGCGTTTCACGAAAGAAGAATGGACTTTAAATTTTGTTAAATGTTTGTACATTTATAGAAAATATGTTCACATACAGAATAGTTGTTATTATGTTTTAATAATGTATTAGTTAAATATTTATTGTAATTATTAATGTATTAAAGTTTTAATAATGTATTCGTAAAAAAATTTACATTTTACCACTGCATATGTGTTATTGCAGTATTTATACTTACACACATCTGTTTTAAACAGACTCTGCATCTCAAGTTAAAGCGTGTATTGTGCCAGTGTTTTAAAAGCGTTAGTAACTCGGTGTTAGAGATGTCCAGTTGTGGGGTATATGTGTTCCATGTATTCTGTGTTGAACATAATATTTTATCATTCTACAAAACATTAAGATATTAAACTTGATAATTTTATTAAACTAAAATTAAATCATAATCGTGTGTGCCGCCTACTGACAGGAAGACAGATTAGAAATTAAGCCATCATAATATTTACGTTAATTTTAATGATAAACTGGGCTTCCGCTATCTTTTTAAAACAGACTGAAGTATGGTATCGGATAAGTCAGCTTCACCAAAAGTTTTACGCACCGCACGCCACTGCATAATCATAATGCCATAGTACAATACACACCTTTTGTAAAACACAATTCAAGCAACTAATACTAAATGACGAGAACTAAATATATTCTCCCATTGTTGAACTTCACTATTACAAGAGGAGACGAAGGGAGTCATGTAGCAGATATCAATGTCTGAAAAATAAAACTATTCCACATGCTATGAAAATTATTTTTATAACATTAATATATAAAATGGAAAAACACTGTGATATTACAAAATACTGATAATTTATTCAACGATAATGATACTAACAATACAAAGAGTTTGTACACTTATCATGTTGAAATAACACAATCTGTCACCTTTAACAGTCAGTATAATCAGTAAGATAAAAAAAGATTGTTTACTGAGTTAATTTTAAATGATGTAGTTGTGAATACTTAGGTTTCTGTTTTTTAGTGTCAGTATAACTTTTTTCACGCCTAATAAAGTTAAATTTCTGAAGTTAATATGTACAGTGATCTGAAAGAAACTTTAATAATATTCCTTACAATTTTATGCTGAAATGACAATTACATTATATTGTAATGAACAAAAGGACTTCTGATCTGTCAATAATGTATTTAACAGAACTTACACAACCTCGGATCATCTTATTTATTATAATATTGCAAAGTTTTCTGCTAAAAATATGGGAAATTATTGTTTAAAATAATTTTAATGTAAACATTAATTTATTACAGATATAAATGAAACTGAAGTATACTCACACAAAAATGTAACATACTGAACAAATGTAAATAAAACTTAACCAGTCTTTAACAAATGACAAAAATGGATTTCCACAGAAGCAAGTAAAATATAATCAACTGACTACAAACCATCTTCTAAACACAGAGTATCATTTAACATTAAATTCACTAAGGTATAATGAATACTAATGGAGGAGGAAATAAATTAACATATCTTAATTATTGGAGTAGGTACATATGATCTTTTTATAGTTACAAGATAGTATAATTTACAATTCGAGTAATGTTTTTATCAAAGGTCAGTGTTACATCCAACACAAACATGGAGCAACAACTAGTCTTTCTTTTTTGTTCATTCTGTCTCAAACTAGGAATACTATATAAAATAGAAAGACTTTTTATAAACTAGGACTACTTACAGTCAGTAATATCATTGTATTTTTTTCAAAGAAAGATGCAACAACTAAGCAAAATATTTACACCAAAATGATATAATTTAAATATTATTTGAAGTACTTCCCTACAAATTAATTTTCACATAAACAGTGTTTTATCTAATGTAAGTCATTATCTTATTTGCCTGTCTACAAAAACCAACTGTAGCAGTACACAGTACAAAAAGAAATGTTAGTGATATTTAGTCACTTTTAGCTTTTATAGAGATTTACTGACATGTCTAATAACTTCATTTGTCAAGTATGCTAATGAAGATAAAACTAAACCATCTCTTTCAGACCACTCATTATTTAAAACTTCATAGGAAAATCGTGAATCATAATTGCTGTAATTAATATTTTGAGGAGTTTGTGGTGGTGACTTATTTTCCTGATTTTCTTTATTTAAGCTAGAAAGCTTCCATGGTTTTTGTATAACTCTGCTTTCTAAATCTGCAACAGTACGTAACAACTCTCTAATCTGAGCATCCTGACGTTCTGCTTGGAAGTATAATTCTTGTATTGTATAATTTAATGAACTAATCTCTTCTTGTCGAGCTGCTTCTTTTGCTGTATCCTTCCTTACCTGCCGACTGTATTCCATAAATAGAAGACCAGCAGCAATTATGAAAATAATTCCTTCACCAAGCAGATTTGCTCCTAATTCAATAGCCATAGTTTCATTCAAACTTGGAACATTTACTGGTTTCCCTAGATTCAATATCCACATTTTCATCTTCACTTCACACCAGTTGTAAACTATAAACATTAATCACAATTAAGGTTTAGAAACTTTTAAGTGATAAATTTTAATTTTACTATTTACATTAACTTTTAATTTTTTCAATAAGGTCAGCCTACTTTGTAGAATCATTGTTTATGTGAATTTAAAAAAATAAGCCTATTATAATAATTATGTATATATAACACTTGGTGGTCCACATAAATCTGACAATTTTAAAAGGGACACAAGTTGGCAACCCTGGTGTGCAGGCAGGAATCGGAGTGGCTGTGGCCTTGCGTACCTGATAACATTTCAGTTACACACTGTGTTTGTAGTAGAAACTTATTTTAAAAAATTGATTCAGTTGTGATTACACAGTGATTATTCCGCCAATACTTTAATGTTCTGTGTCATGATGCTGTTCCTAATCGCAACACAATAAAGTTCTGGATAAACAATTTCTGAACTACTAATTCTGTAATGAACAACATACCACCAGGTCCTGTGCACACCATGAGGATCCCTCTAAACATCGACAGACAGGCAGGGGATGTTAAGAAGCCCTCAACGCTCAGCGAGAAAGCACACGGCAGCCCTACGTTCACCCCACAGCAGTATTGTAAGAATTTTACACAAAGATTTGAACTTTCATCTGTATAAAATGATAGTGGTGCAAGCATAAAATCACCATGATAAAGCAAATTAGGCAGTAATCTGCAAACTTTCTGAACTTAGTAACTGATGAAATAATCCTGCTAAATAATCCTGAGTAACAAAGCACATTTCCACTTATCAGGTACAATGAACAAACAAAATTGTCGTTACTGGTCCGATACAAATCCTTAACCGCTACATATGTGTCCTCTTCACAGTCCATATGTAACTGTCTGGTGTCCTGTGGTAAATTTTGGGATCATAAGCCCTTCTTTCTTTGAATAGGAACGACAAACTGCGACAGTCACTTCTGCTCAATACACATTGAAGTTACGGAAATTCTTATCAAACCTAACGACATTAACGAACTCGAGGCCTCCACACAGGAAGGAATCGCAGCCATACCAAACAACATGGTGCAAGCAGCAATGCAAAATCTATGGGACTGACTCTACCAGTGAATACAAAACGCTAGCGGACATTTGAAATGTCTTATTTATTGACATGTAAATAATTTACTGAAAAAGATAAATTTAAAGACCTTATGCCTGTAAATGTCATCAAATTTGCTGTAATTACATAATAAAATAAAAGTAAATAAAATATATTTTATTGTATTTATTTTATTTTTAAAATCGTCAGATTCCCGTGGACCACCAAGTTTGTATACATATAAATCTATACATACTATATGCATACTATCTAAAAATATGAGTGTTACAGTAAATTTGGATATGCATATGGATGTATAAGTGTTTCAGTGTGTGTTATGAAACACACAAAAGATATGAAGAGTGCACGTTTGATATTATGTATGACGTTCCATATACTGTAATTGTGACTATTAATTAGTACTTATGTTATGATTAAAGTACGAGGAGCATGTTGTGATTAAATGTAACATATATATATATATTAGAAAAACACTGCTATAATCACTTATTCCTTTCTAATCTGTGATTCACATACAGTCTAATATTTGTTACAGTAAAATAACAGGTCTGTTCAGTAACCACAGTAAATTATTCAGACCCTGAACACAATTATCTTAAATACAAATTTCTAAATTTGTTTTACCTTACTGCCTGAACTAATTTTTGTTCTTTACGAGCTTCATCAGTGGCTGCTGCTAGGGGTGCTGTCCATCCTGTTTCTGTTTCTGGTGACTGTGCCATTGTACAAAAGACCGTTGTTGTGCACGTGTTGTATAATATTGTTACGTAATGCGGAAAAAGTGTTACACCATTACGGAACGTTCTGGTACATTGGAGAATGTTGTTCTACTCTTTTCTCAGCTATTCCCCCAGCTGTAATGCGTATGTGATGCTTGACATGCGAGGCAGTATTATGTAATGTGGAACGTCTCATGTGTTGGAGTGTTGGATGGTGTCGTTCTAGAAGCTTCTTGACTAGCCCAACGGTGTGTGTTTCTGTCATGGCCGCGCTGAAGTATTCTCTAGAATTTTCACGTGTTTGTTAAAGAATGGAACCCTACAGACTATAAATAGCCCATACCTGCCGCTTAAAGTTCAGTGTTATATCGGGCGATTTACACAGTGCATCACAAGTGGTGTGTTAGTGAAAAGTGATTATAGCGTGGAATTCTTTATATTTGACAAGATTATTGCGTGTAGACAAATCTAACTGGAATTATTGTACGAGTTGATTATAAACTGTTATTTGTGATAATTAAAGCTGGTTTTTAGTGACTTCATTGGTGTCTTGTATTTTGTTTTCCACTGTACCATACGACGATCAGTAGACCATTGTAACAATATGTTCAGGCAGTATTTGCGATTTAAATTGTGTCTGTTTGTTTAGAATGGTGTTTCTACGCGTTTTTTTTTTTTTGTATATTTCTAGTTGTTCGAGAGTATCACTATAACATTATGGGGGATGTGTAACGTTATATTTGCCTCTTTTGACATAATAAGCCCATACACAAACATTCTTACCTCTGAAACAATCATCATCCTATATGACATACTCAAACAGAACAACACAGCAGAAAAACTAACTGAGACTCTCAACCTAATTACAAAACAGAATTATTTCACCTATAACAAAACATTTTATACACAGACTGGCAGACTACCCATAGATTCACTCATATCTAGCTGAAATCATTCTACAACACTCGAAAAAAACGAATCCTTCAAAACATTGACAGGTACATAAAATATTATATTGGCATAGGTATGTTGATGACATCTTACAACTATAAAAGAAAACATAAGACAACATGAATAGCTACTAACCCACATCAACAAAATCCACAAAAAACATAACCTTCACTGCTGAATACAAAAATAACAATAGCATAATTTTTACAGACTTTACCATTACAGAACTAGAACACAGACACACATTCAGTATATACAACCACATAAAGACTATCAAGACGAATTAAACACAATGAGATACCTAGCAAAAACCAATGGCTAGAACAGATAATAATTAACAAACTCCTACGCAAAACACAAAACAAACAACAAATTCATAACACTAACATATACCAATAACCACAAAAAAAGCCCGCAAATTTTAAAAAAGGAGGATACTGCATTGCATACAGAACTGCAACCCAAAACAAAACACACACTGTCAAAAAACACAAACAGCTGAACAAATTTTATTTACCTGGTGTTTATAAATTAACCTGCTCAGAAAGTAACAAATTCTACATAGGCCACACAGGACACAGCTTTAAACAGATACATTGAACACATAAAAGCATTACACTCCACCACCAAATCCACCTTTGCAAACCATCTCATTCAGACAGACCACTACTAAATTAACAAACATGGAAATTCTACACATATACACTAAAGTCCAAAAACTAGACACTCTCCAACAACTAGAAATATATAAAAACAAAAACGCGTAGAAACACCATTGTAAACAAACAGACACAATTTAAATCACACATACTATCTGAACACATTACACAACACATGCACAACAACGATCTTTCGTATGTTGCCACTGTCACCAAAAATAGGACGGACAGCGCTCCTAACAGCAGCCTCTGATGTAGTTCGTAATCAGCAAAAACTAGTTCAGGCAATAAGGAAAAAATTTAAAAATTTTTATCTAAAATAATTGTGTTCTGTATTGGAATAATTTACTATAGTTAGTGATAACACTCAGACACATCAAGGACAACAAATCCAATAAAGTTCAGTAATTCAGTAAGTTTTGTTCAATAATTGTAAGTTGATAACCAAGTCATCCAATAAATTTTGGCCCACACAAATAGAATCTTTTTTCAAAGTAAAAGAACATTTTATTGAATTAGTGCATTAACATAACATTTTAAAAATAGAAACTCTATAAATGGTATCAGAAAGTACAAAAGATAGGAGTCTTTAATGCACCTTAATTATCTGTACCATGACTCAGAATTTCTTTAAAAAAAAAAAATGTTTCAGTGCTTGAAACATTCAGTTTTCCTTAGTATAACGATTATACTAAGAAATACATGATGAATATTAATTGCAACACTTTCACATGTGAAACTTACTTTGTTTATTTTCCTCGTACGCGTTTCAGCATGATGTTCGCCTTCCTCAGCGAGGTGTGTTCATTGACAGTGTTGCAATTAATATTCATTAAGTGCTGTGAATGAAGAGGATGAACATTCAAAATAACATTAAGAAATACAACATGAAACTATATTTTTAATTGAAACAAAATATATGATGACAACATAGATCATTATATTAACCAACACAAAGAGAATTATGTGATACATAACTCTGAAAACTGTACTTCACTTCAAGGAACTGTAGTTTGACTTCATCTCTCAAAACTTTTTTTTGTATGACTTGTATTTAAATATTTACTTCACTATACCATGGTCATCTGCTTGCTGTATCTATAGTTATTATTATGTTTCTATATTCTTCTACCAGCAAAAAATCAATCTAATGGGTGTTTGAAAGTTATGACAAAAATGCACGTATTTGTATTTGCTTAACGTTAACAATATTCAAAGATTAATCTACTAACACCTATAAATAAAATGATCATTGATTTTGTTAAAACATTATTGCGGCCATAAATCACAAACAAATCTAGAAACCTATTTTATCTGCTATAAATCTGGATATTTTACAATACACCAGCTAGCTCCTAAATAAAATAATCAAACGATGTTATCATGTACGTAAATAAATTTTTACTTATTTTCCATGGGGAATTCGATTACTCCAACTTGTCTAATCCAACTAGAAACTATTTATAAAATGAGACTACTTGTTGAACTTGATCAGAATCAGAGCACTAGCTACAAGGAAGATTTCAGTTCTGTTAGGGCACCTCAACTTCATTCATACTAACCCTGCTATGATAACAGTGTTGTCTCACTCTGCTTCTACCATCAACAGAAGACAGTTGTGAATGAACCATACGAATTGATATAAATCAGTATGCTTAAAACTGTCATTTTCTAAACAAAGAATACAAACTGAAAGATCTAAGATCAACTGATGTATGCTGAGAAGACCAAATGTATTATTCTTGGAATACACAATGAAAAGCAGCTTAATAAAAATGTTTGTTTCCTTAGAAGGTGAAGGAAGTTTGAAGAGCTTACATCTTATATAATTATGTATAAGGCAGAGGCGGCTCATTCTTAGGGCGCTAAGGCGCGCGCCCCCCATTTAAATCATATCACTAAACAATCCATTATCACTACTCGTGGAAAGTCATTATATCTTTCTTTAATACTTGGACGAGAAAATGTTTTAGTATTAGGTAATAGCAGAAATGTTTTCGGAACAGCACGCATTATGGCGCTTCAACAGTCGCGCCCATTTCTCCATCCCCTGCTCTGTCAAACGTTGAATGAACATGTAAGCTTATAGGCGGTATTTCCACTGGCAATTGGCGCATCTCCTATCGTGTCTCATTGAGCAGAAAGTGACGTGATTCACTCCGTACAACTAATAACTAATCGCAGACTATTGATAATGTGAGATTTGCTCTTTTAAGTGTTAGACTTTCTCTTGTATGAATAATTCAGTGCAGCCACTTGTTTAGGGTTTAGGTTTTGAGTGTGTGTATTTTTTTAATAGCTTCACGAACAATTTAGGGAAAATTTGTAGTGTGAATTATTAGGTTTTGTTTTGTCGTTTTACCCAAGTGTCTGCAGGGAAGAAGCTTCTGAATTTGTGGCAATCGAATGTGATTAGACAACCGATGTGACAAACATTTCTCAGTCCTGAAGGTAAATGTAAAGAAACCTTACCAAAGTGCATAATGGACAACATCAATCATCTTCTGCACACATCACAGGAAACGTTAGTAGCTGAGACTTATGATGGCACTAATGTTATGTGTGGTTCTGTTGGAGGTGTGCAGCCAAAAATTAGAGAAGTGTATCCGCTCGCATATATTGTACACTGTTACACTCGTCAACTTAATTTGGTTTTAGAAAAAGGAACAAGTGTAAACAACATAGTTAAAGTTTCTTCTCAAATCTGTCCGCTATTCCAGCATTTTACGAACGGACGTTTTGGACGAAGTAGTGCAAACCAGGTTACCCAGAGTTTCTATAATAAGATGGAACTACAACATTCATACAGTCAACGTTGTGTACGAAAACTTATATAATTTGGAAGAATGTTTCGAAGTTCCTGAAGACAAGTGTACAAACAAACTCGCAGTTAATGAAGCAAGTGGTCACAGAAGGGTTCTTTAGAAACCAAAATTTTATGTTCTGGCTAACTTTTTTCTATAGAATTCTATCCCAGTTGAACATACTGTACCAACAACTAAAAAGTAGGAACAAAGACAGTGTAGTGTGGCCAAGTGAAGTAGGAATTTTTGAAAATGAGATGCAGAAAGAGAGGGAGAAAATAAATGAAATAGAAACACAAATAAACGACGATTCCCTGAGCAACCAAGAAGAAGGAACAATAATGTTGGATGCAGCACTAGAATAGCGGATGCAAAAGAAGTATGTGACATCATTATAACTCACGTAAAAGATAGGTTTACTTACACAGGTCACCTAGAAGCAGCTTCATTGATGTCCAATGACGACTTATTTCCACTGCTGTGAAACTGTATATTTGTAATATCTTCTGATATAACAGTAAATTTACTTTATATGCTAATTGCTTTTCTAATTTATCAAGCCTCAACATACTGTGCTCCCATCTACCAATTTCATTTTCATTCACAGCATAAATGACTAGAATGTATATCTTCTCCTGTATACATGAAGTTTGGTCACAAGTGTAGACAATTTTTTAATCTTCCACATAAAAAAATCCAATGCAAAAACTTGTTTTGTAAAGTTTCTGTTTAATTTCTGTCTAAATTATATGGAACTATATACTAGAATGCATGATTTAGATTGACAGCTAATTGAGTTAGTTGTGTTTTGGTGTCTTTGGCAGTTTTTTTTAGAAACTAGCAACAGTTTTATACTGCAAAGTCAATGAATTTGCTTTAAATTTTGTGTGTGGAATGAAGAAAAGTGCTGTAACGTGGTGAATCCATTGAAGATGATACCAAGGTGTACATCACAGTATTGCACTCCATGAATTTTCAATACTAAATGATACAGTCAACAAACAGTAATTATATATGTGATTTGTACCTCTCTTATCCTGAGGAGTAGAAGCAACCCTTTATTAGGTCAGTTGTTAGGCAACTACAGCACGAATATCATAGACTGGTGAGTGTAGCGACTATAGAAGTCAACTTATATAGTTTATGTTCTCATTGTGTAAATCTGTATCTCTGTTTTAATACAAATGTACATGACTTGTGATGCTTTGCCATCATTTGATGTATATATGTGTAAATAATATGATTCTACTGACAACTCAATTAAAAAAAATTAACTTATGCTGTTTCTGATCTCACAAATTCAATTATTTTAGCTGTTTTTCTGGGTACTAAAAAAAAGGCAATCAATACTAAAAATATAAAAATAGTAATCTTAGTAGTCAATAAACAGTAAATATATTTGGAATTTTTACATAGTGAAAAGCAATGACAAAATTTTCAATGCCTTATAGTAGCTTGTTTGAAATTATTGATAAAAAACTTAGATTTATTGAAAGACAATTTATGGAATTTGGATCAAGACAGTCTAATGCAACAGCTGATACATCACTGCTTGTTTACAAATATGTTATTTAGTTTTCATATTAATAACAAGAATTATTATTTATATGGTTTTAATTAACACTGTATTGGTGCCATAATCAACATATTTGTTAGATACAATCCCATATGAGATTTCTCCTTCCCAAGAATACAATTCTATAAAAGGACGAAGTTTTTAAACATAATAAACAACAAAACAAAATTTGTTGAGCAAGTTCAAAACTAAACTGGAAAACAGTCCAGAAATGTTTTGAACACTGGAAAAATGCTGACATAAATCAGTTATCTGGTAGACACTTTTTGAAGGGGATAATATAAATATCATCTTTCAGTCCCTACTCTGAATAGAACATGGTGAAATTATATGATGTTGGCACTAACTATGTTTCTCCAAGCCTCTCGATCTTGTGCTGCTTGGACGGTTTTGTGCTTAGTATGCCCAATAGGTGGTTTGACTTGATCCATCCAGTGACTTGGACGTCTCCCTCATGGATGTATAGCATCCATCTTCCCTAGCCTAATTAATGCTACACTCCAGTCTTGTGGTTATGTGTCCAAAGTATGTCAAGCACAAGTTGCTCTATTTTCTTGAATAAATATGCAGAGACCTTCACGTAATGTAAAATAGATTTGTTAGTTTGATGCCGAGTCCAAGAATTCTTAGCATCCATTGGTACGCCCATATTTGTAAGTCATCAATTTTTTGTGATGTAATGTTCATGGTCCAGATTTGAGAGACATAAGTAGCTGACTTCGATTTGATGTTCTGGAATATCATTGTGTCCTTCTAGATTCTAGTTACCTTGATGGTTGCATTCCAAGCCAAGTTTTGATAAATTCTGGCACCAGAAGAAATATGCCAGAAGAGAGTTACTGAAGTGTTTATGTCTTCATTAGTAAAGTATATTATGAATTATATATTTTGTAATACTTGAATTTTTAGTTCTTTTTAAATTTATTTTAAAACACATTTTTATATACTTTGGAACTAATTCATCAGAGGCTATAAGTGACAGCAAGATTAAATTTTTGCCATATCATCTTCATTTCTTACTTTACACACAGGCTAAATAAAATGAAATAAATACAGATGTCAATGCTAAAAATTGTAGTAACTGCTTTAAATGAATATTACTTTGAAAAACCCATAAAAAAATTAAATAAAATAATAACTGGCATATCTTATAACAAATAATTTATAATGCTAAATAATTTGTTTCCTGGTTTAAAGCTTATTCTAAAGTATTAGCTAGAAAACATTAAAACACACACACACACACACACATCTGGGAAACAAAACAGAGAAATCTCTAACATGTAAACCCATTGTGGTTTTGGGTTTGTTAAATGACCTTTTTACAGGGAACCAGAGAGAATGTTCAAGTCTATTGCTTTGGCTACAGTCTATTAACAGTCACCTTGCAGACATTGTCGATGAAGTGATTCTTGCCACAGACATTATGAATGAGATACATTGCAGACTTTAAGAGAGAATGTCCTGAGGGTTGTCCAAGAAAAGATAAAGCTCTTCTTGGCAGGGTCTGCCAACCATTCAATCAAGCAAGTGACACTGAAGAAGAAGTAAACAGGTCTGGTCAAGAGGAACTGTTCCTATTGCGTGCGGAAATGGAAGAAGAACTAGCAGAGAAAGTATAAATACATATAACAGCCAAAGAAGTGATTGGAAAGCCAACTATGGGTGTCAAGGAAAACCCTTGTTTGTTCCTGAGTTAATAGAAGCACCCAGAGGAAAAGTTGCTGAAGATGAAGTTGCGCGGGAGAACCAATCAGACTTGGACCAGTTAATGGCGTATAGGTCATCAGTAAATGACACAACGGGAGTGACGCCAGCAAAACTAGTGGTTGAGCGGAAGACTCATATTCCTGGGAACTTGATGTTTGGGTCACACGACACTGAATTCAAAGAGCCGGAGAATTATCTTTCGCAAGTAGACCAGCTATGTAGATCGCCCGGCAAAGTATTACTTCAGAGATGGTTTCCCAGTTCGGGATGAACAGACTTAAGGAAGGGGCAGTGATAGGCCATTACAGAATGTTTTACATGTTTCTCGGCTATCCCAACAGAGTCCAGCTATAATGTTTGTATGTGACACTTAACATGCGTCAACAAACGAAGCTATTCCAGACGATACTGGTTGGCGCAGTCTGTTCAAGGCCGCAATCAATTACGTTCTAGTGTTTTTGAGTAGTGTTGACGCATATTATGGATTATTCTGGAACAGTTGTGCTATCTATTTAAACAACGACAGCTGCCGCTTAGAGTCAGTTTTACACCTACGATTACACAGTGCGTCTCAAGTGGTGTTAGTGAAAAGTGATTATTGTGTGGGACTATATTAATTAACATTATTATTGCGTGTGAACAAGTTTAACTTGGATTATTGTACAAGTTGATTATAAACTGTTATTTGTGATAATTAAAGCTGCTTATTAGTGACTTCATTGGTGTCTTGTATTTTGTTTTCCACTGCACCATACAAAGGTCAGGGAGACCACTGTAAGAATATCTTGAAATTGTGCCTACATAATAATTGAACCTCACAACACTTTACATCATTTATTAATTCACCATCATTTTTAAACTAAGGATAACTTCTTGTATCAATCAACATATGATCTACCATATATATCAGAATAAAAAGGTCATGACTTCAAAAATAAATCTATGGCTATCCGTGCTTTAGTAAAGCATGCTATCCATAAGTCTCCATGCTGTTAGCAAAAGCATATCATTACACACTTTCTGAAACATTATTGGCTTTAAATATTATTGGCAACATGCCGAGGGGTTAGTGGTAAAACTACCCAAGTTTTAATTTTGATCTAAGATGTTTCAAAAACGACATTTTTATGCACTTCTCTTCTTCTTTTTACTTTTTGACAGCTATATAATCAATAAAAAACTCTATTAATAATAAAAATTACTTTGAAAATTAGTTTTATGACTTATCTTTGCACTTGAAAACCTTCAATTTCAGTTTTCTGTAAATTCAGCTGAGTGGACTTGGGTAGTTTTACCACTAACCCCTCGATGCATATGCAAAGCCTCACCTCTGAAAGCCACACACACATGCACGCATCTGCATAATCCTACAGGAAATTATATACACACTGAACTACATAATCCATACAAGAAAATTATAGCCATTCAGTTAAGATTTTCTGACCCATCAATTCAAAGACAGTAATTCCATCCAAATGACACTATAACATCTTCAAAGTTAACAAAATGATTTTCCCCATCAACCATTATAGTACACAAACATCAAAAAATAGACTGTGTTTCTAGTAGCCAACAAGAAAGTTATGCTAACTTGTAATATTATTATAACTAGCACAATATTATTACAATTATGGTACTGAAAGACCAGTTCAGTTTCATTCATAACTAAGTATTTCGTATACAATAAATAAACTTTTTTGTACAACTGAAGTTTGTTTAGAACAGCCTAAGTTCCTATGTAAGCCACTGAGGAGCAAAATAGGAAAACACTGAGATGTAGCCGGTACTAAGCTTTATCAACAAATTTCACCTCAAGGGATAAAAAAGGGGACCTTAAAGGGATCCGCCACCTCTAAAACTATAATTTTTATTTTTGATCAAAACTTCCTTATCACCATGGAAATTTCTTTCAGTATGTCTAAGTACAGCAAATATGCTGTCAGAAGACATTTTTCCCCCTATTTACTGCAATTTTTGAGTTTTTAATTTTTGTAATTTCAAAAAATTTGAATAATTTTTTTGATTACCAACCAATTTAAAAGTTCTTGTACCATTTTATTCCTCATCATGTAACAAAACTTTCTGTGCATACAAACCATGATAACCCTAACACAAACTAAACTAGAGCATTTTATTTAAAATTTCAAAATTTTTACGAATTAAAAAAACAACAAATTTTTTTAAATTAGACAATTTTTTACATACATGGCTCTGCATACACAGAAATCTTGTAAATATCATCAGGAAGAAGTGGTGAAAAATTCAGTAGTTTACCTCAAATAGTTAAAATTTTATTCAACAGTTTGTAATGACAAAACATGAAAAGTTCATTTCCAGGAAATCGCCCGAGAAGTTTCTTTTATAACAGGTAATATGACATTAAAACTCTCCTGCACCATACAAGGTGGCTTCGCTGACCTTTTTAACTCTTCTTCTCTGAGTTGACTTGATTGCAGTAGCTTTCTATACTTCTTGTATGTTTCTGTAAATCTTGTTTTTTTTCCAGGTGTACGTGATGAGAATCCTTTTTTTCAGCATGATGTGCAGTGTTGTTGCCTGGAGATACTCCAACTTTTGCCTGCAACTCTATAATTGTGAATAAATGCCCTTTAGTATACACACAGATGCCTTCACCAAATGCAGTTTCAACTTTTATTTTTGCTGTGAAAGTGGTTTTAGGGCATTTACTCCAAAAAAAGGATTCTCGTCGCTTACGCCTGAGGTACCGGTATCTAAAAATTAGGTGAAACCAAACACTAGAGTATACTATGACCAAGTTTACTAAATTGGCTCTGTTTGTAACTTAGAATAAACAAACATGAATAAATACCTCCCAGTAAATGTAGTTATGGCAAAAATCCATAATATTTACCTGTGCTCCACCATACAATCTTGAAGTGACATTTTTTTTTTTGATTCTTCTATGTTATATAAACACGCGAAAATTAATTTTAAACGGGGGTCGAAGCTATTTACGAAGAAAAAAAATAAAATAAATACTCCCATAAGGATGCATGCAAAAGTGAATGATCGCCATATTGACTGTGTAGACGGTGAGCCGAATTTGACTGGAAATCATGTTGATGCGTTTCCAAAACAAAATTTACATGATTCTTACATGTTCAAAATTGCGTTGAGCCCAAACGGCGGTTTAAAGCTTTGCGTTGAGCCCACCGCGAGTTTATTATTAGTAACCTCGGAGGCGCCGTAGACTAAAGCATGTGCGGTGAGCCGGCTACCCAAAATCACTCTCAGCGGTGGATACTGTAGGAAACTGATGAGTCGGCCACCCACGAGTCTGAAATGTAATGCTTTGCGTTGTAGGCAATTGAATTACGTTAAGGCAAAATGTAGTGGTGATCCCACTAACTACTCAGTTAATATGGCGTATGGTGTAGCACAGGTAAATATTTACCATTTTTTAAATATGCCATTTTAGAGGTGGCGGATCCCCTTAAAGCATTCATTTTCACAAACTCAGTGGACCAAAATATGCAAATAGTTTCACGTCAATTAAAAGTAAGGTTACTATACTACATAATATAGAGTAGAGTACTCTACTTTTATATTATAAAAGTATGCATCCTGATATAAAGTGATTATTTGGGATCGAATCCATGACATAGTCTAGCTGCTGTGCTGCATACCCTCTAGTACAGCATACCTATTTCTTTTGTGTACAGTTATTTACTTAGTCCCACTACATGCCATATCGCACACGCTTTCAGAAATAACTAATTCTGCAATTTACGCTCACTTCAGTCACTCACATACTTCCAAAAATTATATTGGAAGATATTAGAAGATACTGTACATAACCTATGTGACTTACATTGCGCTGGTGGCATACATATATATGTCCTGAAAAACGGGCTTTGTTTGGCTCTTTCTTTCGCGAAACTCGCTATCGGTTTACTTATTTGTCGTAACACTAGAGCCCCTAATTTCGCTACTGGAAAAGCTGCAACTACCATTTTTGCTTAAGATCAAATCTTGATTACGAACAAACTATATATATTGTGCCATGTTGTGATATTCCAATTACTATTTCTGCTAGCTCAACAGTACATAGTGTTCCTAACAATCAACAGTTAAAAATAAATAACACACAATAAAAACGTAAACTCTAGTAGAGGTTATATTACATTAGATTACAAGGTTACAATAAAATTTCAAAATCCTACTGAGGCGGGTAATTTGAATTTATTCAGCATTTGGTTACAAGGTCGAATGGAAGGATCCCAGTTTCATTAAAAATAATAATTATGTTTTATAAAGTTTTTAAAGTTAATTTCAGTCATAATTTAGTTAAATCGTAAATAATATTTTACTTCTATCAAAACTAACGTTTTTCCAAAAGCTACCATTCCATACGAAACCCTGCACACATAAAATATAGGTACTTAAAAAAAAGTTTCATAAAACAGCTGATCCGGAGTGAGTGTGATAAGCGGTTATCAGCTCAGCTGTTCGTTTTAAACTTTCGCGCAGGGAAGTTTAAAATTGATATCTACCAGGTGGTTTTAGAATTTAGAATTTTTCATACTGTTGAGCTTCACTAACTTTTTTAGTTACATAACCTGTAGCCTATATGTAAATTAAAAGTGAGATGAAACAATATATAAGAAAAGTTGCAACTATTCCCTCAACTGGAAACACCTCTGGAGCAGTAATTTTTCTTCATGGATCAGGTACTTATAATAAAGTATTTATTTAATGAAATCAAGGCTTCGAATTCAGATAATACAGATTTTATGTTTTTATACGTGCACTGTGACCTAAACAGCACATGGTTGTTGAAAAATGCTTTTATTTCAAAGTAGAAAAATGCGTTTTCTAAGTGAAAGTAGAAGGTGTGTTTAGTCATATGGAGTCGCATACCAACACTGTTTGCCCATCCATTTAAACAAAAGTCTGATTTGCATCCAACACTTGCTTTTGTTATTTTGTGCAACTAACAATTTATTGATTTTTTTTCTGTGTGTACAGATATTTGTTCTTTTACAGCTACAAGATAAAAGAAAAGAATATAGTAAGTGAGCGATTTAATTAAAATATTTACTTATATTTTGTTGTTAAATATGTTGTAGGTGATTCTGGTCCAGAGTGCAAAAGATGGGTTAAAGTATTACTTGGATTAAATGCAGCATTCCACCACTTGCAAATCATATTTCCAACTGCCCCAAGACGACCGTACACAGCAGCTAGTGGTCTTGTATGTTTAATAAATTACAAATTGTGTGTATTAAGCTATCAGTATAAATACAATATTTAGTTCTGGGCATTTCATTGTTATGTTGATGAACAGCTTTTATATTCAAAGTGTTTTGATGCTGATAAGTATCTTATCTTTGGAATCTAAAATTTATTAATCTGCGTAGCAGTTTAGATAAACGAAACTGCTTGCTATATCACACAACTAGAAAGTATATACTGTTTTTAAATAATGAAAGTAGTTTTTAAGGTTCAGATTATTAGTTTTCTGTATAATACAGTCACTGACCTACTTACACTGTTATGTGTAGGGGAACTCCTATACACACACACATACATACATATTTTAAAGACAATAAAACTGTAGATCATGATTTTTTGTAGTTATTAGATAAAAATGGTAATCATTAATGCTTAATGATGCTAAGCTTAAATACCAGTAATACATAATTAAATAATTTTTATTTTGAACAAATAAGTACATTTTAATATAATTATAATGTGTGTATTGATAATGTACTTTTTATAATATAATAATACATAACTGATATTTCAAACTAAGTTATGTAGGCTGCAGTTGTAGCTCATCAGACAGGACAGGACAGAGGTCAGATTGTTGAAGGACAGGTCAGGGTTGGTGAAGGACCATCTTAAACAAAAAGTATAGTAAAATAAAAGGCAAGACAATACTTCATAAGACAAATTTGTTATGAATATAAAGAGCAAATGTGAATGACTTTCCTTGGCAGTATCCAGTCGTCAAGTGAGCGAGTGGCATTCTTGCCAACACACATACACTGCGTGTGTGCATGCGCGTGCTCATACACACACACACAATCTGCACAAGAGTGATAAACACACAGAGAAGAAACCTGAACAGCACAAAAAGTTCCAAATGTTAGTTACTTAAATAAAATAAAATTTGAACTTATATAGTGGTGGCAAATACGTGGGAAAATGAATTCTACTAGGATTTATATACTTTACACTAGCAATAAAATATTTGTTTAGTTCAGAGATTTTTTTACTAGCTTATCGTACTTTCTGAATGGCCCTTGTATACAAAGAAGTGGTATTTGTTTATAATTTTCTATGTGAACAGTAACTTTAATAGAGCCTTCTTTATTATTCAGTTCAAAAATGACCCTACTATGTAGCCAACATTTTGTATATCACATGTTGACAGAGTGCATTGGAATATTACAGCCATAACCTAGCTTTCCTGAAAATTCTATTTCCAAACTACTCTATATAGAATACAGAAGTTTCTGTAAATTCTTCTTAAGGGTCTGAAAATTATATGTTAAACTGTTCTCTAATGTTTAGTTACATTTAAAGCCAGTATGTGAGGTAGAAATGAACCGATTAATAAGTCCTCTTTTTGCCCATATTAATTATCCTTGTTCTGTAATTAAACTTAAATAAAGAGTTCATATTATAATTTACTTGTACTAATTCTTTTTATTGACAACTATAATTTGAATATTATACTCGTAAAAAATATAGGACCTGTGATAACCGTTAATATATGAGGGTGGTTATTAAATAAAGACACTGACTTTATAAATGTGGTTTATTTATAAAATATTATATTTTAATATTTATCCCTTTTAAGGTACTCCCATTCCCTTTTCACTTGATGTTTCATTTAAATTTTGCATTGTTGGAAGTAATGCAGCAGTTATCTGTAAGCTCCTTTAGTAGGTTTGCCATTTTTGCCTTAACTTCTTCTAACTTATTTCAATGTAGTGAAAGTGGGTCCCTTTTAGCTACGCTTGATCAGATAGAATAGATTTGTGAGAACAGCTTTTTCACATGCCATGTTATGACTCTTCAGAAAGTTGGGCTGCTTTTGAAGTTTTTTTTTTATTTAAAAGTTGAAACATACATTCATTTCAATCTCCTTGTATTCAAATTTTAGCTTTTTTTGAACAGTTTTAGCACAGGGTTTACTTATATTTAAATTTTCATGCAATACTTACCTGATTCTTGTCAGTATTCACCTTTCAGAGATATAATAACACTCAAGTGATGGTCATTTCATACAATTTCACTAATTTTGTTGTGTGTTTTCATCAGTTCTTGTTGTGGTTGTTGGCAGACCAGGACACTCAAAATCTTTTGTACCATTCAAAATCTTGGGTGTGTGACATACACTTCTTTCAACAAACTAAAACTCTCTGTTGTATTCTTTTTTAATTTCATTAGAAACGTGACATTACATTGCTGTTCAGTTTTCATGCTAACCATTATTCTAACCTTTTCAGGTTAACCATGGTTTGTAGCACAGCTACAAACAATGTTTTTCTAACACCCTTCACAATATTAGTGACTCCCCACCATGACTGTTTCGAACATGCACATTAATTCGGAACAGCTGAAGGTTAATGACTCATCTCTCTGGTCACTGACTTGTGCTTCATATAGTGCTCACATAGTCTGGTTATTTAAGAGTCACATCTCGTACACCTGCACTGTAAATGATTCTAGTAATTTGTACAGAAGTGTGTAGTCAGACTGCTAAAGTAAAATTAACACTTGATGAGTGTGAGTTACAGGAATATGATTTTCAATGAAAAATTTGTATCACAAATAAACAGCATAAAAGACATTGTAACAATAGTTACGGTACTTCTATTCTCTAAGATTAAGGGTTTGCCCAGTGCATAATGCATGCTGTTTAAATTCAGTTGTACATGGGTAGTATTACACAAGTAACTGTGAACTCTGGGCTTTGGTTATCTCTGGCAAAGTATATGTACTCACACATAATATCTTGACAAAACTTTTGACTACATACTAAACAGTCTGTAGTTGACCATAATAGACCATGCTGAGTGTCTTTGATTGTTGTATTTATTAAACCTGTATCATTGTTACTTATTGCTCACATAGGCACTCATTTCATATCATTAGGTGAACATTGTATCTACTCAGAGGCACACCCATGATTTTTTTTGTGGGGTGGGGTTCTGAAACCTTAAGAACAAGTTGCACAGTTTTTGTTTTCTCGTTCTTTTTTCTACAAGCAGGGCTTTTTCCTGGAGAAACAATAATACACAACTTATAGAGTGACAGTGTTACAAGAACGGGTGAAAATGATCTGTGCTTCATAGAATTTCTCTCATGTATAGTCCTCCTACAGTGCCCACTGATAATGCCGCAAAGACCCCTTCATACACACATTGCATGAGTCCAATCTTTGTAAGAATCATGAGTGAAAATGATGGAAGCACAGGCTTACTAATTTGCATATGCTTACTGAACAATTGAAATTACTTAATCATTAGTTGCTAATTTTGTTGAGATAATAATACAATAATACGTTGTTGTGTCTCATTTTGTTTTTTCTTTGTCGTTGTTGTTGAACATAGCTATTATTTCTGTTCTTTGATCTTATTCTTGTCCTTATTTTACTGTCACTATGCCTGGGTGTTCTGTAGCCAGTTGTAATTCATAGACAAGAAGAACAACGGGGGCAGGTATTATATATATCATACATTTCCGAAAGACCCTGAAGCAATAAAAATATGGATTTTGAAGTGCTACAGAAAAGATAATTTAAATATTTCAAATGCTAGGATTTGTTCAAAACACTTTTCTGCAACAGATTATGTTTGTAACTTACATGCTGAGGTAATGAATTTACCATCAAGAAGAGTTCTCAGAAAAGATGCTGTCCCCCATATGAATCTTGCCGTCGTCATCACTGCTTGTAATGATAGTATCCCTTGCCGCAGTGATGATGATACAGGGGTATCAGGGGTTCTTGAAAGTAATAAAGTAAGTGCCAGAACAGAGAGATGTCATGCGAGAGAGGGCAGGAAAAGAGCCCTTAAAAACCTATAGGTTTTGTCACCCCAAAAAATTAAAATGGACGAGAGCACGGTTACAAACTGCGACATTCAGCTCCAGGATGTACAATCACTGCTTACGAAGCAGGTAAAAAGTTGGAAAATGAAAACCGCATTTTGAAATGTATGTGTGCTACATTGAGGTAGAGAAACACACTTCTGAAGGAAGAGACAAAGGCTGCTCATAAAAATTTTAAAAGTCAAGACGAAAATCTGAAAAAACTTGAAGATAAGGTAAAAACGTTTTAGGAAAAATGTTTACTGGAATACAAAATAAATGTTTACTGTCAAATAAAAACCATGCAAAATAAAACTCTGAAGACATTGCAAAGGCAGTTACACTATGTGCTGTATCAAGAAAAAGTTAACGTATTTTGAGAAATAAATGTGGTTTTCCCTTACCAGGACTATCAACTTTGAAAAGATTGGACATCTGTTTCATTTTGCTGTCAGCTGGGCATACTCCATGCTTTCATGAAGCCCCAGGTGATCTCATTGAACAGTGCTGAATGGATGTGTATTATTTCTTTTGATGAAATGAATGTGGATTGTAGCATCAGTTACGATCAGAAGGAAGATTGTGTTGTAGGGCCTCACAGCAATTGTCAGATTGCCAATTTATTTGATTTTGATGTCCAAATGTCGGCTGAATTGTTAAAAAACATTATTTGTTGCATGGAAGACGTAGGGTACAATATTGTTGCCACTGTAGCAGATCTAGGAACAAAAAATCGAGGAGTGTGGAATGAACTAAATGTAACATATACAAATTCGTGCTTCCTAAACCCACATGATGTAGAAAAAGTCATATGAGGTTTTCAGATCTTTGCCACCTTTACAAACTTTAACGAAACCACGGGCTGAGACTCTCCAACAATAAACACATCACAAAGACGACTGTTGTAAAATTGTTGGCAATGGATAATGGTGAATTCAGATTGTGCCCTAAGCTCTCACACATCCATCTCACCGTCAAAGGTAGGGAACGTCAGCGCATGTTTTTGGCAATGCAGTTAGTCTCAAATACAACGGTTGAAGCGATTCATTATTTGTTACCTGAAGAGGAACCAGTGGCGGCTCGTCAGAGGAGGCAACGGAGGCCTGGCCTCCCCAATAATTGAATAACTCCCAGCAAACTAAAAAATATATAAATAATAATATAATTTAACTTATATTTGCAAAAGGGCACTACAGGTTCACGCATTATCTTAGAAAAAAACATTTAAAATAAAGTGTATCACATGCACACATTAGCAGCGGAATGCACCAATAATAAAAATGTGTCGGAGGCCGATATTCGCTGGCCGCCCGCCATGGTCATGCAATGCCGTATAAACTTGGTCAGACGTGCGTGGTGGAGGACCGCGCAGTGTTTTATACAGCGCTTGAGGCCAACGAAGCCTTGGCCTCTCGCACTTGTTACAGTACAGAGCGCGCCAGATTTTGTCGCTTTGCGTGTGTTTTAATCGCGTGTGTCGTGTGTTTGTGCTATTTTGGATTACCGCCTGACCTCTATGACATGGATTTACAGCAGATGAGTAGTAGTTCTTTAACAAACAATGACATTTTAGTATCTTTACTTAATGTCCCGTTTTCAAGGCGTAGTGATATTGAAAGGAACGAAATACTGAAATGTGGACGACCCACACCAAAGTTATCTATTTTAAAAAAGTATAAAGACCGCAGTAGATCTTTTCAGTCGTCATGGTATGACCAACATAAATGGCTATGTGGTAATGAGGAAAAGTCAAAATTATTTTGTTGGCCTTGTTTATTGCTGACCACAAAGAAGACTGTATGGTCTGCTGAAGGGTTTGATGACTTAAAAAATTTATCTAGAGCTTTGGTGAGGCATGCATCCTCTAAGGATCATTTACATGCACACCTATCATTAAATAACCTTTCAAATCAAGTTTTCAAAATATCTGAACTGTTAAATGAACATAGCAGATTGCAAAAAATAAAATATAACGAGGAAGTTAAAAAAAAAAAAAAATGGGAGGTTTTTAAGATTTTAGTTGATGTTACTAGTTTAATATGTAAACAGGAGCTTGCTTTCAGAGGGCATGACGAATCGGAAGATTCACTTAATCGTGGGAATTTTAAAGCTATTTTCAACCTTGTAATAAGCAGGAATCCAGAGTTAAAACAACACTGAGATAACATGGGATTTTTTAGAGGATTGTCTAAAACCATACAAAATGAACTAATTGAATGCTTTCAAGATGAGTTAAGAAAAGTTATTGAAAGTGACATCAATCTAGCTCCATTCTTTGCGTGCATGGTAGATAAAACTACAGACATTTCTGAGAAAACGCAGTTCTCCATAGTTGTAAGGTTAGTGGATTCTAACGGTGAAATTCAAGAGTACTTTTTGGGATTTTATAGCGTTAATGAAGACAGAACGGCAGATGGTTTGTGTAATGTTTTGTGTAAGGCTCTTGAAAAATTCAATATAAAACACAAGTTAGTTGCTCAAACTTATGATGGATGTAGTGTTATGTCAGGTGAATTAAATGGTTTACAGGCTAAAGTTCGGGAAATCGCACCTCAAGCTATATTTACTCATTGCTTTGCACACCGCCTAAATCTTGTTTTACAGCAGAGTTGCTCTAAAATAAAACCTGTTAAGGTGTTTTTTCTACCCTTCAAGGAATACCTGAATATTTTCATCGTTCGTCGAAGCGAACAGCAGTTTTAGATAGAGTTTTGGGCAAACGTGTTTAACAAATAGTGAGGTTCGTTGGAATTCTAATTCCAAAATTATCAGTGCAGTTCATACAAATAGACTGACATTGATTGAGGTTTTCAGAGAGTTATTAGAATCATCAGATGCTGTAAGTGTTTGAGAAGCACAAGGATACTTAAATAATTTAGAAGATTTCACATTTGTTTTTCTGCTGTCGGTATTTCAAAAGATTTTTGAAAAAACCGATTTACTATTTAAAACCCTTCAAAAAATTTCAAATGACACACAATTCTGTAATAATTCAGTTGTGGAATGTATTTCTTATATGAGAAAACTGAGGAATGATAAGAAATATGACGAGTTCATCCAGCTGACTGAGTCTGCTACTGGCTCCAGATCATCAGTTATGAAACGCCACCAGTTCGTAAATAAGGATGTCGCTTCCTCAAATTACTACAAACAAATTTATTTTGAAGTGTTAGACAACATTATAACACAGCCAGAGATACGATTTTCAAGATGTGAGGAATTAACATTCCTTAAGTTGGGTGAGACGAAAAACTTTGCACAGTATGATAAAGAATTCCCAAGTGATGCTTTGACTTCCTTAATAAACACATATGGTGAGCATTTCAACAAAGAAAAATTAAGAACAGAACTAGAAACTATTTTTTCCTTTAAACACAAAGATAAATTTCACAGTTTAAGACTCAATAAATTGATAAAACAGATGACTAATGATGACACAAAAGAAATCCTTCCGGAAGCATTCAAATTATTCACCCTTATAGCAACAATACCTGCGTCTAGTTCTTCAGTAGAAAGAAGTTTTTCATGTCTTACAAGAATTAAATCCTACTTAAGGAACACTATGACTCAAGACCGCCTCAGTGCTTTAGCTTTAGTTTCAGTTGAAAAGGAAACCCTGCAAAAATTGGAACGCAGACCTTCGTGGTACGATGATGTAATCGATTGTTTTGCAAAGAAGAAGGAGCGCCGAGTGAATTTATTGTATAAATAAGTTCAGACAATCAAACTGTATCGAGTGTGCATCACTGTTTTGCAGCTGTTCACATAAACTATAAATACAAGTAAGTTTTAGTTTAAGACGCTATTAGTTATTACCAACACAAGGCCTGTATTTTGAGTTACGTGGACGGTCAAGGCGTAGAAGAGAAAGAAAGACAGCGCGAAGCGTGAAAATTTTCTATGCCCAGTACTATTTTACGCCATGTTTACTAACAGTTCGAGCGATTGAAAGTTTATAACTATTATTTGCTTCATCGCGCGTTCTGTTGATATTTTCTTTGTGCAGGCATTTCTCGAATTTGCGTCGACATCGATGTGTGCCATGGGGTCTCGCGTATTGTCTCTCGCCTCTACGCCTGAAGGTCTCTACACTTTGACTCTCACTGTAGATACTTTCCCTGAACAAAACATTCAGCTTCAAATCATTATTTGGAAGTTAAAAATTGGTTTGAAATGTTCAAACAAAAACTACTCGATTCTTTGTTTATTTAATTATACCTAAAATTAATACCATTTCATTTTAAACCAACTTTAACATCAGATCAACAATACAAAACCAATAACTCTGCTAGGAAAAGTAAGCTTCCAAGAAATTGGGCAGCGCGTGCGTATTTAAAGGTGAGTTGACAAGGGGGGAGGGGGAGGACGCTTCCGTTCGTAGAACTGATAACATTCTTGGGACAGTTCCGGCCTCCCCTCCCCCATGACTCACGAGCCGCCACTGGTACACACATGCTTTGTTGTTTTAATCGTGGCAATCACAGTAGCAAATTTTCCAACTGGAATATATTTGCAATGAGGTAGTACAGCCAGGGATGAACTTATTGCAGAGACAACACATAAAACAAATTATATGTTCTGGACTACTATTCGACTAAATAAATGTATCTGGTGGACGAACTTTTAACAACATATAGAACTTTTAATAAATATGTCAACAGAAACTAAAAATTTTATTTATTTGTTAATTCATTTAATATACTGCAATTATAGGTAAATAAAAAGAATATCCTGTTATTGGTATTTCCAGAACGTTGCACATAAATATTTGTATTGCACAACTACAGTGTACTACAGTTCACAGAGCACAGGTTTTAATATAGATGGACTGAAGGAAACCCATGGCTCACTAACCACGTAATAAGGTCTGCCTATTTTGTTAATGATCTTGGAGGTGGACTTATTTGTACATTATAGTAGGAGACATCATCTGTTACTATTACAGTGTTGTTATTCTAGTTCGAAATAATCACTTCAGTTATCCACTTTTTATCATTTTCATAGTTCATGACGTTGTGATAATTGCCTTTTTTGGAACCCGATTTAGACATTAGGAGCGCATTAGTTACAAACGCATTTTCAACACTAGCGTAAACTATAAACACCCGCTGTCCTTGTTTTGTGGAGTTTTCAGGCACTTTTATCATTGTCTGTCCATGTTTTTGTAACTGGCATTGAACTGTGGAAATATGTTTCTTCCGTACTTACTATGGGCCGCCATTCCTCTCTGTATTGCCGTAATTTTCTTTTAAATCAACTCTAGTTTTGTCGTGTGTGTCTTTTTAAAGTTTCCTATTGCTTTCGGTAGGTTTCCATCGAAATCGAATTTGACAAATAATGTGTCTCAAATTATGCTACCATTATAATTAATTCGCACTTTAAAAATTTTGAAATGACTTTTAATGTTGGTCTTTCCCCTTGAATGGAGTGACATTCATGAATAATTCATCGAATCAGGGGCGTGTTACGGGTGGAGGGACGAACAGAACCGGACCCCCCCCCCCACGAGGGCCGAAAAAACTTCTGTTGGGCCGACGAATTCTGTTAATCTCTTAATTTTTAGACTGTTTTTATTGTTTTTGTTTTAAGTATGTACGCTAATAAAGTAGTAACTCTTTCTTAAATAGACAAACAGGTTTATTACACAGCATCAGAGTAGGGCCTATACAAAAAGTAGTATTAAACAGACATGAATCAGCGCGCAGGTTGTAGTGGGGGAGAAGACTGCAGCAGTGAAAGGCACGAGAGAGGAAAATGTCTACTAACGCAGTTGAAAATATTGGTCTACTCTCTGAATTGTTAATAAGATGCGAATGTGACAAGAGTAGTCTATTTTGACACGGGTTGACTTTTTATACCTAATGTGCCGAAGTTTGCTTCTTTAATAATTAAAGATGAAAGATAATAGTTAAATTTACGTTTTTCTCTGTAAAAGTAGTAAAATTTGAAAACTGATATCGCTTATATGACAGCTGAAATAAACCAGTTACACTGCTTTGTCGATTCACAATTATTTTCGTTTTATTATATTTATAACTTTATTTATATAGTTTTCTATTGTCTATGATTCTTATAGTGTTTTCAATTGTTTATTTTTTAACGTTTTTATGTATTTATTGTTTTTTACATTTCATTAGCTACATTTTTAATTATATTACTAAATACTTTACCAAACTAAATTTTACAGCCCTACCAACACGCACGCGTGCGCGCGCACGCACGCATATATGTAACTTACTTTTTACTAACTTACCTAACTTTTTACTAACCAATTATTCTTATAATTTGAAAATTCTTTTGTTATTCTTTTAATTGTTTTTAAGGTTTTTACCTAAAATTTAATTACCTACAAAATTTTGTTGTAGGTAAAGTTTTGATTTCGATTACGACAGTAAACGTGGACATTTTGTAAGACGAAACAAGCGCAGACACAACAGAAAGAGACAATGTAGGCCTAATAAAGATTTCCATTATTTTGTAAACAGTGATTTGGCGTGTTGTGTCTGTTGCAATGTTTCTCGAAAGTCGAGGCTAGACATCAACAATCGTTGTATATTTTGGAATGTGTACACTTTGTGTACATGTTACGATTCACAAAAAATGTAGTAATACATGATACACATTGCTCTGGCATCTTAATTTGTTTGAATAAGTACATTAATAACAACCTCGTACGTGAAATGATTGTGTGTGTGTGTGTGTGTGTGTGTGTGTGTGTGTGTGTGTGTGTGTGTGTGTGTGTGTGTGTGTGTGTTATAGAGCAGATAATGATCTAATATATATATATATGTGTTGATTAGAAGTTAGATACTCAAATCGAGTATGTGATGTTATTGTTGATGATTATTATTAGATATGATTATTATTATTATAGTTGATTATTAGAATTGGGATTAGTGTTCACGTTTAAAGTTTGTGGTTTAAAAGAGTATTTATCACTTCACTGTGTCAACCTCCCCACTTACCATACGTGGATGTCTTCACTATTCTCGATGGCGACTTCTTTTACTGTAAAAACACTTGACATACATACATAGATATTCCTTTTGAATATCACAAAGAATGCACATAAACAATAAAATAAATTAAATGTTCAGTTGTAATTTGAATGATATCAGTCATTCAAATACTACCGCCACCTTATGAGAGAACTGTTCATAAAAAAGTTAAACTACTTCTTCTATTGTATAGAAATCAAAACTCTGTTTCCACTGATAATAAATTGAGGATTTATTGACAATGATTAAATTCAATAAACTCTTTTAAAAACAATTAATAATATCTTTTTACAAACAATAACAAATTTAAACAAATACTGAGATCTCTGTATCTCAAGGCTGGTAACACTGTTGTAAGGTACAATATTATTGTGAACGAGGTTAGGTTCACTTTATTTAATTATATTACCAAATTAGTGAGTTCTTTGAAGATACATGATACCAGATTACAAGATGTGAGTTTAATTAACAATATTTAATTATCTATGGTTATAAAAAAGAACAAAAAATTAAAATTATTAAATTCGGTACGATAGCCGATAATATCGTACTATCGTATGCTATGCAAAAGTATATAGCAGTTAAGGTCGACACGTGCTCTGGGATTTGCACTGTTAAAAATATTATTATTATTGACTCATTAGCTATTAGAACCATGTACTGGAAAGAGAAAAAATCTAGAGAAAAAAAACTCTTGTTATAGCTTTCGTTTCAGTAAAATTATTCAAGAACAGAATTGTTTCTTTGTGACAAAATTATATTCTTCGGTTCTAGGTTAGTTTACCTAGTAACAAGTAAGTGGCTATTTAGAATAAGTTATGTTATTTATAAAATTCTTAATGATATAATTACAAACATTTTATTTATAATTCATTTGATGTGTAATTATCAGTCATAAAAATATTCGCACAAGAAAATAATTATTTGTTAATTATTACCACTTAAAAGTGATAGTCAAGTAAGCGACTATATACTATATACTGATGAGCGGTATCTAAGTTAATTCCGCCTTTCTCAATTATTCTTTAATTGTAAAATAATTATTTTTGAATTAATTATTGATATTAAACCGTGCTACAATTTATTTATTAAGTTCTGATAATTGTCCATCATCGTTTAAGCACTCAAGCGTTATGACTAGTACAGTCCAAACAATATTTTTCGTTCATTAACGAAAAATTATTATTTTCATTAATTTCTTTAAAATAATTAAAACATTGTACTCCCTGATTGAATACACAAAACATGACCCTTATTATACACTGGTCGTGTTATTTCACTGTTCACTTAATTCACTGGACACTCGGTAATATGTTGTTGTGTATAGGTTAATGTCTGTTTATGTATTACTGTAGGTGACGCGCACATTTCAAAAATATCTTGCTGACTTTTTCGGCATAGACCTCTCGTGGTGAGTGATGCAGAACGAATGATACATTTCGCTAAACCGTCTCTTTCTCGTCTGGTCATTTTAAGCTATTTGATTGGTTCAAAAGGTCAAACTCTCAACCCCAAAACACTTTGGTCAAATAAAACTTTTAATTTTTGAGAACTCTAAGCGTGGGTTCGAGATTATTTGTGACGTATGCATGGATACTCAAAATGATTGAAAAACTTATAATGGTCATAAGTTTCTTATCTTTTGTCCTATCGTCGTTTGGGTAGTGGCATTAAATCGCGGACACTTGTGGCTTTATTTTAAGTCTAAACAAGCACTAAATCCGTTCATTATTAATTCACTTGGCCATCTCAAAAACTCATATGGTGATTCTTAATATAAATAAGTCTGTTTCACCATATTTCGTTATAATTACACTGTAATACTTATTACTAAACATCTCGAGTCCATTTCTCCTTCATGTTAGTACATAAAATAGTTATATTTACAGTTTAAACAATATCTGTTAATGGCGTCCATACCAACCATGTTCGATTGTTTATATTTACATGTAACGCTATTATTCCTTATCCTATTACATATGTTTGACATCCTAACACTAATATGTACATTTATTTACATTTGTTCACATTTTATTTTGCTAAAAATGTTATTTTTTATATACTTATAGTATGATCAAAATACTTTCTGTTCTCATTTCTCCATTTTGTCACTTATTTAGTTATTTTAGTACACAAGAGATGTATTGTTAGTAATTAAAATAGTGTACAATTGTTGTACATTGTTGGTTCAATGTATCTATTAACTTTTCGTTATCTGAAAGCTCTTTATGTTATAGTATGGTGTTTATTTACATCTGGTTTTATAATTGTAGTTAGTTAGTTTATAATATTTCAATTATTAAACTACTAGTATTACATTTGTGAGGTGTTCTCATAGCAGTATTAGACATTTCTCTAACTACTGGTAACAATTGTCACATTCTTTTGATAAGTTTTGATAATGCTTTTTGACTAACTATCTTGTCACATTGGGGTTCTGTCCATTTAACTTTATGATATCATATTCAATCTGATTCATTTGCTGTGTCCTTCAGTACATATGGTATTTATTGGCTTGCATTATTATTCTTAACTAGTCTTTGTTTGAAACAATTGTGGATAGTTGCTTGGTTTAACTAATGTACATGATTTTATGTAATAGGTTCACTTTCTGTGAGGTTATGTGTCAGTTGTCTGACAACAATGTGCAACATACTTTTATGCAGTATTTGACTCAACTATTTCCATCTTATTATGGCATTCTACTACAATGGTTTATCATTAAGTTATACACATTTTTACACTATTTGTTGAAACAATAACACAAGTATTCTCAGTCTAATAAGTTTACATGTTCTGGTGGGTTGCACCTAGTTGTTGGTACATTGATTGGTTTACACATAACAAACTAGCTTATTTGCTACTATCTGTTCTGGAATTCATTTATATTTTGTCCTGTCTTGCTATGGTATTCAGGCACATTTCATATTAAGGCTTACAAAGCTTTTATTATTAGTCCCTATGAACAATTAATTTACTGTTCTGTCTCATATTTCTTTTGGTGGTCTTAACGATTATCTATGTGATGTTACAATCTTGATTAAACTTGTCACACTAATTGTCTGTGCATTTTAACTAGTTAATCTTGGATTCTTTCACTTATAATGGTTAATCATTTTTCTCCGTTATAAACATTTTCACTTGTATTGTTTGTGGTGTTTATTTGGGGCAAAATGGTTATCATATCACAGGTTGTTACATTTATATTCAGTTTTCACTGTTATTGTTCGTGATCACTCAATGATGCTAAACACTGGTTTCTTTGTCATTGATATTCGAATAATCATTACACTTCTTCCGGTCACTATATTGACTTTAATTCCTTGTATATCTTGTAAATGTTGATGGCTTGTACTGGTTATACATTATCTTCATTCTTCATGGTATGTTTCCTTTCCTCTTCTTCTTCTTTTCTCTTAACTAAAAACTCTTGTTATAGCTTTATATCTTGTGAATGTTGATGGCTTGTACTGGTTATACATTATCTTCATTCTTCATGGTATGTTTCCTTTCCTCTTCTTCTTCTTTTCTCTTAACTAAAAACTCTTGTTATAGCTTTCGTTTCAGTAAAATTATTCAAGAACAGAATTGTTTCTTTGTGACAAAATTATATTCTTCGGTTCTAGGTTAGTTTACCTAGTAACACGTAAGTGGCTATTTAGAATAAGTTATGTTATTTATAAAATTCTTAATGATATAATTACAAACATTTTATTTATAATTCATTTGATGTGTAATTATCAGTCATAAAAATATTCGCACAAGAAAATAATTATTTGTTAATTATTACCACTTAAAAGTGATAGTCAAGTAAGCGACTATATACTATATACTGATGAGCGGTATCTAAGTTAATTCCGCCTTTCTCAATTATTCTTTAATTGTAAAATAATTATTTTTGAATTAATTATTGATATTAAACCGTGCTACAATTTATTTATTAAGTTCTGATAATTGTCCATCATCGTTTAAGCACTCAAGCGTTATGACTAGTACAGTCCAAACAATATTTTTCGTTCATTAACGAAAAATTATTATTTTCATTAATTTCTTTAAAATAATTAAAACATTGTACTCCCTGATTGAATACACAAAACATGACCCTTATTATACACTGGTCGTGTTATTTCACTGTTCACTTAATTCACTGGACACTTGGTAATATGTTGTTGTGTATAGGTTAATGTCTGTTTATGTATTACTGTAGGCGACGCGCACATTTCAAAAATATCTTGCTGACTTTTCCGGCATAGACCTCTCGTCGTGAGTGATGCAGAACGAATGATACATTTCGCTAAACCGTCTCTTTCTCGTCTGGTCATTTTAAGCTATTTGATTGGTTCAAAAGGTCAAAGTCTCAACCCCAAAACACTTTGGTCAAATAAAACTTTTAATTTTTGAGAACTCTAAGCGTGGGTTCGAGATTATTTGTGACGTATGCATGGATACTCAAAATGATTGAAAAACTTATAATGGTCATAAGTTTCTTATCTTTTGTCCTATCGTCGTTTGGGTAGTGGCATTAAATCGCGGACACTTGTGGCTTTATTTTAAGTCTAAACAAGCACTAAATCCGTTCATTATTAATTCACTTGGCCATCTCAAAAACTCATATGGTGATTCTTAATATAAATAAGTCTGTTTCACCATATTTCGTTATAATTACACTGTAATACTTATTACTAAACATCTCGAGTCCATTTCTCCTTCATGTTAGTACATAAAATAGTTATATTTACAGTTTAAACAATATCTGTTAATGGCGTCCATACCAACCATGTTCGATTGTTTATATTTACATGTAACGCTATTATTCCTTATCCTATTACATATGTTTGACATCCTAACACTAATATGTACATTTATTTACATTTGTTCACATTTTATTTTGCTAAAAATGTTATCTTTTATATACTTATAGTATGATCAAAATACTTTCAGTTCTCATTTCTCCATTTTGTCACTTATTTAGTTATTTTAGTACACAAGAGATGTATTGTTAGTAATTAAAATAGTGTACAATTGTTGTACATTGTTGGTTCAATGTATCTATTAACTTTTCGTTATCTGAAAGCTCTTTATGTTATAGTATGGTGTTTATTTACATCTAATTTTATAATTGTAGTTAGTTAGTTTATAATATTTCAATTATTAAACTACTAGTATTACATTTGTGAGGTGTTCTCATAGCAGTATTAGACATTTCTCTAACTACTGGTAACAATTGTCACATTCTTTTGATAAGTTTTGATAATGCTTTTTGACTAACTATCTTGTCACATTGGGGTTCTGTCCATTTAACTTTATGATATCATATTCAATCTGATTCATTTGCTGTGTCCTTCAGTACATATGGTATTTATTGGCTTGCATTATTATTCTTAACTAGTCTTTGTTTGAAACAATTGTGGATAGTTGCTTGGTTTAACTAATGTACATGATTTTATGTAATAGGTTCACTTTCTGTGAGGTTATGTGTCAGTTGTCTGACAACAATGTGCAACATACTTTTATGCAGTATTTGACTCAACTATTTCCATCTTATTATGGCATTCTACTACAATGGTTTATCATTAAGTTATACACATTTTTACACTATTTGTTGAAACAATAACACAAGTATTCTCAGTCTAATAAGTTTACATGTTCTGGTGGGTTGCACCTAGTTGTTGGTACATTGATTGGTTTACACATAACAAACTAGCTTATTTGCTACTATCTGTTCTGGAATTCATTTATATTTTGTCCTGTCTTGCTATGGTATTCAGGCACATTTCATATTAAGGCTTACAAAGCTTTTATTATTAGTCCCTATGAACAATTAATTTACTGTTCTGTCTCATATTTCTTTTGGTGGTCTTAACGATTATCTATGTGATGTTACAATCTTGATTAAACTTGTCACACTAATTGTCTGTGCATTTTAACTAGTTAATCTTGGATTCTTTCACTTATAATGGTTAATCATTTTTCTCCGTTATAAACATTTTCACTTGTGTTGTTTGTGGTGTTTATTTGGGGCAAAATGGTTATCATATCACAGGTTGTTACATTTATATTAAGTTTTCACTGTTATTGTTCGTGATCACTCAATGATGCTAAACACTGGTTTCTTTGTCATTGATATTCGAATAATCATTACACTTCTTCCGGTCACTATATTGACTTTAATTCCTTGTATATCTTGTGAATGTTGATGGCTTGTACTGGTTATACATTATCTTCATTCTTCATGGTATGTTTCCTTTCCTCTTCTTCTTCTTTTCTTCTTCTGGTTAGTTGTTTCTCACTATCGGTGTTCTCCTGGGTTACACATTATTTGTGATAATCAGTGTTCCCTTAATCTTGTCATACTCTTCCATATTTATATTCGTGGTTACGGTAATCATTGTTCCATATTATCTCACACTAATAAACAAATTCGTTTGTTTTATTACCATTGTGGTTGTACTTGATTCGTATCCTTTTTATCTTAGTAATTATTTTCGTCGTATCCCCTCACTATTTTGGATCTATTGGGCCTGGATGCTAACATATTATATTGGCTCGTTGGTATTTTCTCTCTCTTCTATACTCGATGATATCCTTATTACTCTTCCTTTTTCTTTGTTGGGTTGTTTCAATAATATTCCTTCGTAGATACACACTTCATTTATATTCTCTTGTTCCTTCTTTTATGCACGATGAAATATTTTCATGATATCCTTTTATTTGACATATTAGGTAGTTATTTTATGTAACTGCCAATTTGGCACGTTACATATGCCTTCCTATAAGAATTGATTAATTCTGAATTCATATATTGATTCTTATTGAAGAATTCATCAATTGTTGTACATTTCCACGTTGATTCTTATGCTTTTTTATATCCCTTCACTTCCTTCTATTTGAATCATAATTATTTTCTTTCTATGTAATTATCTCCCTTGTTTATTTAATTCCCTAATTCCCTAACATAATTTTAGCTGGGGCAGTTCAGAGTGGCTCACTTTGGCATACAACTCCACTGGCCATACTAACATCAATAAATACAGAGGCACATCATCTCTGTCAATAATATAAATGATTGGTGGAACATTTCATCAGTCAATTCATCTCAAATTAATTCAAAATATAAAGTGGTCGTTCTTTCGACAAATAATAAATATCCTTGGGATCATCTCACGCATCTGCGGTTTATACATTGTTATATTCTCTTCTTCTTGATTCAACTTAACTAAATTCTTCACATTTTACAGGGATAGTTTGTTTACATTTCATCACTGGTATACTCTCATGATCATCTTCGTTAATATATTATTTTTTCATTCTTCTTCGTCATCAATTAATCTTTTCTCTTGGTATTACATTAAACGTCATTTCATAATTTTCTTCATTTTCATGATTCACTTCTTTGGGTTATATTTCATTTGGCATAGGCTCTCTTCTAGTGTCTTGCCTCGTGTTTGTGTATTATCTATCATCTATATCAATAATATTTATTTGCCTTCATTCCTCCAACTTCTTGTTTTGCTTGTTCTGTATATCATCTGGTACATCGTCTCATCTTTATTAGTACGGGTATGTTGTTCTTTACTAGTTGACTTGGCTCTTGGAAATTATTATCTTGCCATGGTTGTTGTTTGTCGGCCTCGTATATATTACACTTGTAGTATTATATGTCTGTACGGGTAAGTTGGTATTTACATGTTGACTTGGCTCTTGGAATTTATATTTTGCCATGGATGGTGTGTGTCTTTCTCGTATTGTTATATACTTGTAGTAGTACGGGTAAGTTGTTCTTTTACTTGTTGACTTGGCTCTAGGAAATTTCTTTTTGTGCCGTGGGTGTTGGTTGTCCTTCTCGTATTGTTTTTTTTTTTCTTTTATGTACGGGTAAGTTGTTAATAACTGGTTGACTAGGCTCTTGGAATTTATATTTTTATATTAGTGCCATGGATGTTATTTGTCTGTCTCGTATAGTTCTATCTCTAGTAGTACGGGTAAGATGTTCTTTAACTGTTGACTTGGCTCTTGGAAATATTGGTATTTTTGTGCCATGGATGTTGGGTGTCGTTCTCGTATTGTTTTTTCTTTTCTTTTATGTACGGGTAAGTTGGTATTTACATGTTGACTGGCTCTAGGATATATTAATTCATGCCGTAGATCTTGGGTGTCTGTCTCGTATAGTTCTATTTGTAGTAGTACGGGTAATTACAATTTTCTTCATCCTTTACATAATTTCTTTGGATCACATTTTTATATTACAAAATTACAATATAGTCAACATTTATTCTCACAGTTATATTTTCACTTCTTACTTAGTATTAATAACAAATAGTCTTCATCGCAATATTTCACTCTTTCTTCATTATTTAATTTTCAATATACCGTTTCATGGAAGTTTGGTTGTAGTTGCCTTTTATTTTCTTTGTCACAGGGTCTTGTAATTCATAAGTGTTGTTCATGTTATTCTTGGTAACAGTATATGGGCCTGTGTATAGCAGTAACAATTTTTTAGCAATTCCTTCTATTGCACTTGGGAGTTCTCGATTTTTTAAGAGTACCTTGTCTCCCACTTCGTATGTTATGATCTTAGGTTGTGATTTCTGATATTTGAGCCTAAGTTTGTCAGCTCGTTCGACTGCACTGTTAAAGAATTTGGTTTTGTTAAATTTAAATTAATTTTCTGGTGGAAAATTTATAATTTCTGTAATTTCCCGGGGTGGTCTTTGCTCAAACATAGCAGTATAGGGCGTTTCATCAGTTGATTGGTGGCAAGCTAAGTTAATGAAATCTTCAGCTGGGGATAAATATTCTTCCCATCTTCTTTGTTGGGCGTGACAGTAGGTTCTTAAAATCCTTCCTACTTCTCTCAACACTCTCTCAGCAGGGTTGCTGTTAGGGTGATACACTGACGTTTTGTATGTTTTCACACCTTGATTGATTAGAGTATCTCGCCATTTTCGGCCTCGAAATTGCGTTCCGTGATCTGTGATTATTGACTGGGGTTTTCCTATCTCGGGTATGTATTTTGATATTATAATGTCCAAAATTTTGTTGGTTGTTGCCCTGTTTATGGCATAAAGTTTCGTGAATTTCGTATAGTGATCAAAGATTATCATCACATATTTGTATTGGTGTCTGCCACCACTTCGTGGAAATGGTCCACAAATATCTACGAACACTTTCTCTAATTTTTCTGCCGAAGTAATGGGTATCATTACCCCTTCTCTCCTCTCATTGCCGCATTTGACTAATTGGCACAAATGACAATGCTGTATATATTTTCTTACCCTGCGGTTCATATCTTTGAAGTAGACATGTTCATGTAGTGCCTTGACTACTTTTACTGCTCCCATATGACCATAGCGCACATGGTAGTCAACTGCAATTTCTTTCTCGATAATCTTTGGTATAACAACCTTCCACTGTTCACTAGATTTTTTGGTTTTAGTGAATAGTATATTGTTGTGGGTACAGTAATATTGCATGATTCTTTCATCGTGTTCTGCTAATCGTTGTATGATTTGTAAAATTTTAGGATCATTTCGCTGCTGAATTTGCATGTTAGATAATATGTCGGCCAATTCAGACTTGCTTTTTAAAATATGGTAAACCTTGGCGATGGTTTCTTTTTCTCCCTCGAAGGTTTGGGCCACTATGTTCACTCTGGACAACACGTCTGCGGCTATGTTGCTTTTCCCAGGGATGTATTCCCACTGTATGTTATATTCTTGGAGTGTTAGTGTCCATCTCGTCAGTCTGCCATGTTTTAATTTACAATTCTTCAGGAAAGATATTGACTTATGATCTGTGCGTATTGTAATAGGGTATCCTAAAATGTATGTTCTAAATTTTTCACATGCGAACACTATACTCAGAAGTTCTTTTTCAGTAGTGTGATAGTTGCGTTCACACTTGTTGAGTGTTCTGCTCGCAAAACTGATCACTTGATGGTTGCCTTCTGGTCTTCCTGATACAATATTGATCCAAGGCTTACATCACTTGCATCGCAGTTCATATAAAAATGTTTGTTAAAATTCGGATGATGCAACATTACAGTTGTAAGAAATTTTTCTTTTATTAATTCAAAGGTTGTGTCCTGTTCAGGTCCCCATCTCCACTTCTCCTTCGATGATAATTGTTGGGAAAACTTAACTGTCTGTTGGATATATGCAATACATTTATATTGTATAATATATGTAATGCGCGTGAGCATGTATAAGTTTGTTAGTTTTCAGTTTGTAACAAGACGCCGTGAGTGAAGCACGTGTCGTAGTACTGTGTATTAAGTATGTATTGTGTATGGTTTAATAAACTTTATTATACTCTGAAAACTCTTATATTTCTTCAATCCACACTTTAACATGATAGCAGAGGTGCGTGGTTTAATAAACTTGTGGTCAAGAGTTTAAGTGAGTATAGTATCGTTTTTTTGTGCTGTCGCATGCTGTGATACAGAAAAATGGCGAAGTACAATGACATTACAATTCCAGTGTTTGATGGAGAGGACTATAGTATGTGGAGAAAACGTATTGTGTTGTTTTTGAAATTTAAAAAATGTGATGAAGTGATAACACGAGCAAAAACGGCGCAGGATAAAGACCCGTGGGACGATAATGATTTAAAGGTTATGAACTATATATACAGTAATATAACGAATAAGCAATTGGAATTTATTAGTGATAAAACAACGGCGTATGAAATAATTCAAAAGTTTGATGAAATGTATTTGAAAAAGTCTACGGCATTGCAAATTGTATATAGAAATAAATTGGAAAAATTAAGACTTAAAAATTATACTGATGCAGCGACATTCTTCAGTGATTTTGAAAAAACTGTGAACGAGCTTAAAAACGCGGGTGCTACTGTGTCAGAAAAAGAAAAATTAAATTATATGTTAAATACGTTGCCGGATTCATACAGTTATATAGGCGATTTAATAGACTCATTAAAAGAAGAAGATCAAACTGTGGATTATGTGAAAAGTAAAATTCAAATGACTGAAATAAAGCATCAAAAAGATGAATATCCTGGACGAAAATCTAACGCATTCATGGCGGATAAAAGTCGACAACTGCGAACATGCTTTCAATGTGGCAAAACTGGTCATATCAAGAGAGACTGTAAATATGGTGGCCAAGCGGCAGGCAGCAGCAATACATGGCGAGCACCACGAGGCAGACAAGAAACCGAAAAAAGTAACTACGCCAGACGGCATGGCAATTTTCGAAGTCAGCGAGGTGCAAGAGCACATCAAGCAACTCAGTCGCAGCAGAAGAATCCAGATACGAGCGCATGGGTTATAAGAGTCGACTATCACACGGCGCATAATAGTAAGGTAGATAAAGATAAGTTTAATAATTGCGAGATTAATTGGTTATTAGATAGCGGTTGTACTGACCATATAATAAATAATGATAAATATTTTGATAAATGTATGATACTTAAAGAACCTGTTAATGTTTATTTGGGAGATAATAGAGTTGTAAAAGCAACTAAAATTGGTAATGTGGTAAGTTACTTTGATCTTTTTGGTAAGAGAAATGAAGTAAACATGCAAAATGTATTTTATGCTAAAGATATGCATACAAATTTAATAAGTTATGGTAAAATAACGGAAAATAATACTATTATTTCTAAAGGTAAAATGACAAAAATTATTGATAAGTTTGGAAATACTACAGCTGTAGCTTGGAAAGAAAATGGTCTATATAAGATGAAAAGTAAATTAAAAAATGTAGAGTCATTGGTAAATGTTGCAAATAAAAATTGTGATAATATGAGTAAAAAAGAAAGGTGGCATCGTATGCTGGGCCATGTAAATTTTAATTATTTGAATATTTTGTGTAAACATAAATTGTTAAGTGGTATTCCAAATGAACTTGAATCAGAATTCATGAAGTGCAAAATATGTGTTGAAAATAAAATGCATAATATTCCATTTGAAAATAATAGAAAAAGAGCAAAAGATATTTTAGAAATTGTTCATACTGATGTGTGTGGACCTTTTAAAACACCTGGTCTAAACGGGGAAAAATACTTTATTTCCTTTATTGATGATTACAGTAAGATAGCTAAAGTTTATACCATGATGTCTAAAGTAGAAGTTTTCAATTGTCTTGTTCAATATGTAAATGAGTGTGAAAACTTAACGGGTAAAAGAATTAAATTTTTGAGGTGTGATAATGGGAAAGAATACTTAAATGGTAATATTTATAATTTTGCCAAAGAAAAAGGTATTATAATTAATAATTGTCCTGCTTACATACATGAATTAAATGGAACCGCAGAACGGTTTAACAGAACGATAATGGATATGTCACGTTGTTTATTAGCTGAAGCACAAATCCATAAAAAATATTGGCCTGAAATAGTTTGTGCTGCTACTTATTTGAAAAATCGTACGTTATCAAATACTATAGAAAAGAAAACTCCTTATGAAATATTTTTTGGGACGAAACCGAATGTTTCAAATTTACATTTATATGGTAGTAAAGTTTTTGTAAGAAAACCGGAACAAAAAAGATTTTCTAAGTGGGATAAAAAGGCTGATATGGGAATTTTGATCGGTTATAGTGAAGTTGGTTATAGAGTGCTAATTAATGGAAAAGTAATAGTGGCTAGACATGTTGATATTGTTGAAGAAAATGTAAATTGTATTGGCTTGAATGAATGTGAGTCTGATGAAGAAGTATATGAATCTTCAGATAATGAATCTCTTGATGATAGCTTTAAAGGTACAGATGAAAATCCAGGGGATGAAAATGAAAATAAAATAAAAAAATCTGAGCGCATAAGAAACCCACCAAAAAGATATGAAGATTATTATGTATATAATAGTAATATTTTTGCAAATTATTGTAGAGCAGATACTCCTAGTACATTTGAGGAGGCGCTTGAGAGCAATGAAAGTAAGTATTGGTCAAAAGCTATGGATAAAGAAATTGATTCGTTAAATAAAACTAAGACTTGGCAATTAGTTGAAAATGTAAATGGTAAAAAAATATTGGATGTAAAATGGATTTATACAAAAAAGTCTGACAATGCTTATAAGGCCAGGTTAGTTGTAAGAGGTTTTCAGCAAACCGATAAAATTGATGATGTTTATTCTCCTGTTGCGAGAATGCAAACTTTAAAGATTTTATTATCATACTGTTGTCAAATGGGTCTAATTATTGAACAAATGGATGTAGAAACTGCATTTCTAAATGGTAAAGTAAGTTCTGAGGTATATGTCCATCAACCAAAAGGTTATGAGGATGGTACAAATAGAGTGTGTAAGTTAATAAAAGCTTTGTATGGTTTAAAGGAAAGTCCCAGAGCTTGGTATGAATGTCTTGATAAATTTTTAATAAGTTTGGGTGTTAAGAAAAGTAATTTAGATTATTGTTTATATACTTTTGGAAATGGAAAAGATACTATTTATTTATTAATATTTGTGGATGATTTATTAATTTGTGGACGTAACAAAGAAAAAATGCAAAATATTAAGAAACTTTTATCAGAAAAATTTAAAATGAAAGATCTTGGTAAAATTAAAGAATATCTTGGTATTACCGTAGAGTATGAGTTCCGTAAATGTGAAATAAAATTAAGTCAAACAAAATATATTGAGTCATTAGTAAGAAAGTATAATTTAGAAAACAGTAAGATGTATAATACACCTATGGAGGTAAATTTAAAAGTTGAAAAGTCTGATATTTGTGGAAGGAATATTCAATATAGAAATTTAATTGGTGCATTATTATATATAAGCTCAGCTACAAGGCCTGATATAAGCTTTAGTGTAAATTATTTAAGTAGATATCAGAATTGTTATAATGAAACACACTTTAAATATGCTTTGCGAATATTAAAGTACTTGTATTTAACGAAAGATTTAAAATTGACTTATAAAAGAAATGATAATTCTGAAATTATAGATTGTTATGTTGATGCCGATTGGGCTGGTGACCATTTGGACAGAAAATCTACAACTGGTTATGTAATTCGATTATTTGGTAATGTAATTTATTGGAAGTCGAGAAAACAAAAGTGTGTAACAAAGGCTTCGACATATGCAGAGTATGTAGCGTTGTCGGAAGCTGTGAGTGAATTGAAATTTGTGAAAGAATTGCTAAAATTGTTTAATGTAACTTTAGAAAAACCGATTAATATTTTTGAAGATAATTCGGGGGCGATAAGTTTAGCAAAGTATGGAAGTTTTACGAAAAATTCTAAACATATTGAAGTTCATTACCATTATGTACACGAATGTATAAAAGAAAATATGATTAATGTTGTGAAGGTAAACTCTGATGATAATATTGCTGATATATTTACAAAGTCATTGTGTAAAGAAAAGTTTGAGAGATTTCGAACTATGCTGAACTTGAAAAGTTGAACTTGAAATGTGTATTTGTAAAAATTGAATTTGTAAATACAATATAAATGTAAGGAGGCGTGTTGGATATATGCAATACATTTATATTGTATAATATATGTAATGCGCGTGAGCATGTATAAGTTTGTTAGTTTTCAGTTTGTAACAAGACGCCGTGAGTGAAGCACGTGTCGTAGTACTGTGTATTAAGTATGTATTGTGTATGGTTTAATAAACTTTATTATACTCTGAAAACTCTTATATTTCTTCAATCCACACTTTAACACTGTCAATTCTGAATAGTTGTGTTGGAATTTCCTATAGTAATTACAGATACCAAGAAACGATTGTAATTGCTTCTTGTTCTTTGGTACTGGGAAACGCTGTATCGCCTCCATCTTTTCTTGTGCTGGGGTTATGCCAGTTTCAGACAAGTTAAAGCCCAAGAATTGCACTTCCTTTGCTATTAATTTGGATTTTTCTAGCTTTAGTGTTATATTATTTTCCTCTAATTTACATAATACTTGTGCCACCCGGTTGCAGTGTTCCTCCCAATTATCTGAGGTAATCAATAAATCATCTACATACACTGTAGTAAATTGCAGTGTACTTTGGCCTAAGATCTTGTCCATACATTTCACGAAAACTGCTACAGAATTTACAAGGCCGAAGGGTAACCTTTTAAATTGGTAGTTACGCCCTTCAAAAATAAAGGCCGTATATTTTCTGCTGTTGGGGTGTAACTCCACCTGCCAATATCCACACACTGTGTCCCATATACTGATATACCGTGTGCCATAAAATTTCTTTAAAATTTCATCGATTTCTCCAGGCGACGTCCTGTCATTAATTATGGCTTTGTTTATCTCCCTTGCGTCCAGACAAATCCTCACTGCGCCATTTTTCTTTGGTACAGCTACAATAGGATTGGTGTACGGGGAGTTGCTTATTTCGATTATGTCATTTTCTATTAATCGCTGTATCTCTAGACGAACGGCTTCCTTCAGTGAAAAAGCGATCGGATACGATTTCCTTTTAAATTCAGTCTGATCGTGGAATTTTATCTCGCACTGGAAGTTTTTAATTTTGCCTGGTGTGTCAGAAAATACATGTCTATAACGAATATAAATTTGTATCAGTCTTTCTATTTGTTTGTCAGTTAACATATGGTCAACGTTATTCGTTTGGAATTTTCTAATCTCAGCTATTTTCTCCATCCATAATGTATCTTCTTGGCTATTGCGAACCTCTCTGTTGATGGACATCTTCTTCCCCTGGTCATGGCCTTCCCGTATGTAGTATATTATGTGTTCTGGGGGTGCCTTCCTATTTTCAATCAGAGCTGCTGTCCATTCAACTTCATTTGATTTTAATGATACTTTAGCTTTATCCATATCTATGATAGCTGCATATTTCCGCAGTATATCACATCCAATTAATAGGGTAAATGGTAGCCCACTCGCTACTAAGAAAACCATCGGAATTGTTTCTCCGTTGCTATATACTTCTAATTGTACCTGGTGTCAGATGGTTTTGTTCTGTCGACCCGTGGCTCCAATTAGGATGATGTTATTTATGGGTAGTGTTGGTATGATTGTTTTGTTTCCCAACTGTATACGATTTAATTCCATTTTGTCAATTAAGGATACATTTGCTCCTGTGTCTATCATAGCTGTTGTATTGATTCCATTGACCTTGACTGATATGTATGCTATTTCGTTGTGGGCGGTGTCGCTGATGCTATCTTCCTTCTCTTCCATAAGGTCTTGTCTAATGTTTTTTAAGTAGTTGTTTCGACGGATTTCGATCGATGCCATTTTATTTGCCAATATGTCAGACCCAATAGTCCGGTTCAGTGAGGGTGTTATCGTGCTTTTCACTGCCGGTGCCCATTTAAAGGCAGGTCACCACTGTCTGGGTGCCTGTCCGATGAGGTTGATGCGTTCGGTTCCTGGGACCCTGGCCCATTCCCATTGTGGTATACTTCTGTGTTTCTATTTGTCGGCCGATTATCTTCATCACTATTACTCCTGTTGGATCGGTAACCTGATTCTCGTTCCTCTCCATCACTGTTACTTTGATTGTTATTGTTATTAGGGAAACTTCGTCGACCCTGGTAATATGGTCTCCTGCCTCCCCCTCTGCTGGCATGAGTGTAATGCACTCTTCTAAACTGGTTATTATTATTATTACCATTACTCTGCCTATATTGGTTATTTGGATGTTGGTTATTAGGAGGTCGGTAGTAATTATTACCTTGTCGATAATTATTGTTCCCTTGATAGCCATTCGGCCTAGGATTGTTTATATTTCCTCGGTCTGCATGGTTATTGTTGTTACCACCATCATTCTGTCTTGGTCCCTGGTGATTATTGAAACGTGGAGGGTTATTAAAATTTCTCCCATAATTATTCCGGTCAGTATTATTGTTTGGATTAACGTTGCCTGGCCCACTCCGATCATATGGCTGTCCGGGACCCTGGCTGTTCCTCTGATAGTAACGCTCCCTCTCATGGCTTTCTAATAGAGTACACATACCTTGTATTGTTTTGATCTGAGCATTAAGTCTCCCCTGTGATACTCCCTGGCTAAAATGGTAGGCCAGTTTCGTCACTAAGCACTCCTCTGGTATGGCCGGTTCCAAATTTCTGGCTAAGCAGATCTTCCCTAAAAAGTAGGTTGTCATCGACTGTCTGCCATTGGGATCATACCTACCATTCGTAATATCGTCTCTGATGATGTTTTGCGTGGAATCGGACCAATATTTTAGCTTAAATGCCACCTTAAATGCAGCATAATTTTCTACCTCGTGCCGGGTTGCTGTCCACCAGTTGTCGAATACGTTCCGAAAAGATTCGTCCAACATTCCATTTATCACTGACCAACGGTTTTCTCTGTTTCTGTTGAGTATCTCATCCACCCTCTCTAGGAACTCGAGTGGATTTTTAACATAGGCGCGGAAATCTATTTGTTCCCTTCCATCCAGGTGTGTTAATCCGGATAATACATTTGGGAATGCTCGCAGACGGTTCATTTCATCTCTGAGGTCACTGAATTCCCTTTGTTGTCGCTCAGTTAACTGATCTCGGTCGTTGTTCACCTGATGTTTGACCGCATCCACTTTGGTTGAGATTTTTTCACACCTCTCCCCCAGTGTGGTGTGTGCGGCTATCATTTCAGTCTGTCTCCGTTCCATTACTCCCACCTGGTTGGTGTGGGTTTCCTCGAGATTGTCGATATGGTGGTTGATGTCTGTTTCGGTTTGTACAATTTTTTGTTTATTCTTTTCACCTTCTCTCCGTATGTCGGACATCTCTTCATGGATTTCTGTTGCTAATACTGCAATCCTCTCCTCCGTCGCTTCTATGTTTTCTTCCAATTTTTTGTCAATTGCCTCTACTGTATTTTTGGCAATTTCTTCAGTTCTGTAATTATTGTCGGCCATTTGTTGCCATATTTTCTCATTATCATTCTTCATTGACTCAATGTCCTTATTGATTTTCTCATTTATTTCATCAATCTTTTTGTTGGTCTCATCAATCTTGATTCCTAATTCTGCAGATAGATTTTCTTTCATTATTTCCATATTTTTCTCCAACAACTCTTCCATATTCCTCTGTCCGTCTTCCATCCTCCTATTAGTTTCATTTATTTTGTCATTTAATTCCTCCTTCAACAATTCCATATTCTTCTGGCTCTCCTTCTGGCCTTCTTCTATTTTCTTGCTTAATTCTTCTTTTGTGGATTGACTGGTTTCATCCATTTTCTTTTATAGCAATCGGCTGTCTTCATCCATTTTCTCCACCATTCGCTTGAACATTTCTTGCATCATCATGTTCTCTGTCTGCGTTGGTTTTTCGGGTTCGCTGACCTCCGGTTGTGTTTCCTGCTGTATGACCTCTGGTTCATCTTCCGGTTGCTGAACCTCCTCCGCCGGTTCAGGTTGTCTATCTTCAATTTCCAGTAATATTTCTTCAACGTCCTCTGCCGACGTTGCTTCTTTCTCCTCCAATCTAGCCTCCCTCTCGGCCTCTGCCGCTCGTTTCTTCGATGTTGACCTCCTATACATCTTGTTATCTGTGTAATGTACTTGCTGTCTTGCTGTTGAATTAGGTTGAGAAATTATTTATTTAATTAATCAAACTGTTAGGTTTTTTCGTCCTAATTTGCGCTCAGACGTTGGGCGCCAATCTGTTATAGAACAGATAATGATCTAATATATATATGTTGATTAGAAGTTAGATACTCAAATCGAGTATGTGATGTTATTGTTGATGATTATTATTATTATAGTTGATTATTAGAATTGGAATTAGTGTTCACGTTTAAAAGTTTGTGGTTTAAAAGAGTATTTATCACTTCACTGTGTCAACCTCCCCACTTACCATACGTGGATGTCTTCACTATTCTCGATGGCGACTTCTTTTACTGTAAAAACACTTGACATACATACATAGATATTCCTTTTGAATATCACAAAGAATGCACATAAACAATAAAATAAATTAAATGTTCAATTGTAATTTGAATGATATCAGTCATTCAAATACTACCGCCACCTTATGAGAGAACTGTTCATAAAAAAGTTAAACTACTTCTTCTATTGTATAGAAATCAAAACTCTGTTTCCACTGATAATAAATTGAGGATTTATTGACAATGATTAAATTCAATAAACTCTTTTAAAAACAATTAATAATATCTTTTTACAAACAATAACAAATTTAAACAAATACTGAGATCTCTGTATCTCAAGGCTGGTAACACTGTTGTAAGGTACAATATTATTGTGAACGAGGTTAGGTTCACTTTATTTAATTATATTACCAAATTAGTGAGTTCTTTGAAGATACATGATACCAGATTACAAGATGTGAGTTAAATTAACAATATTTAATTATCTATGGTTATAAAAAAGAACAAAAAATTAAAATTATTAAATTCGGTACGATAGCCGATAATATCGTACTATCGTATGCTATGCAAAAGTATATAGCAGTTAAGGTCGACACGTGCTCTGAGATTTGCACTGTTAAAAATATTATTATTATTGACTCATTAGCTATTAGAACCATGTACTGGAAAGAGAAAAAATCTAGAGAAAAAAAACAATTGGTTGTCTGTAAAGTCGGTTTACGGACGATAGTTTTACGTGATAACGTCATAAAGAAACATTGATGAAAAATTGCATACTTTTATGAATTGAATTGAATTATTATCACTGAATTATCATTATTTTGTATAATACAAAGAAGGAGTTAATTGAAAATTACAATTTTTTCGATAAATTGACATTTATTTACATTCGTTAATTCAAATATTTTTTTACTTAAATTATACAGATTAATTACAAGTAACAATGTGCTATTAACAATCATCAAATGTCCCACCTTGTGACTTGTGAATGGTAATAGCACAAGCAGGGACGCAGGGAAACTGTTTTCGTTTGCATTTGACAGTTTTTGTCAGTGTAATGTTCACCACTTCTTATACACCGGCACCCAGTTGAGAGACAGAGTATTTGGCTTGCTTTGCACGTGAGGCCGACATTTTATTTTGGCACTGACACCTGTTGTTTTTTCCGGAAACTCGAACCATAGAGTAATGATTTCTTCTCGAGATGCCGGCAAGGTTGTACTGGTCGATGGTCCTGCCTCTGCAGAATGGTCATCTACATTTGATTGCTGGCGTTCGATATGTCGTAAGACACCAATAGCTCCAATAGTATATAGACATACAATTTATTAATACAATAATTTTTAACATGATAATGTTTTTAGGCTGGGGGTCATTCCATAAAATCAACATCGAAAAATGTAACGCTTCCACACTTTCGATTCCCCACAGTCTAGAAATCTTTTGTTTACAAAACATTATCATGCTTCGATGTTTTGGTTTCGTCGAAATTCTTTATGCGCGCGCGCCCGCGCGCGTGTGTGTGTGTGTGTAGGGAGAGAGAGAGAGAGAGAGAGTTTTAAATGATAACCTTGAACAATCTAAATTTGGCCGATCGTGCCTCTCTATCGCTTGTTGCGCGCTCTCGCTTGCACGCTCAGGCTCAGACGGAACGTGACACTTTTTCGTGCGTGCAGCCGGTGTTCATCAATTTATAAGACGTTATCACGTCAAAAAACTCTTGTTATAGCTTTCATTTCAGTAAAATTATTCAAGAACAGAATTGTTTCTTTGTGACAAAATTATATTCTTCGGTTCTAGGTTAGTTTACCTAGTAACACGTAAGTGGCTATTTAGAATAAGTTATGTTATTTATAAAATTCTTAATGATATAATTACAAACATTTTATTTATAATTCATTTGATGTGTAATTATCAGTCATAAAAATATTCGCACAAGAAAATAATTATTTGTTAATTCAAAAGTGATAGTCAAGTAAGCGACTATATACTATATACTGATGAGTGGTATCTAAGTTAATTCCGCCTTTCTCAATTATTCTTTAATTGTAAAATAATTATTTTTGAATTAATTATTGACATTAAACCGTGCTACAATTTATTTATTAAGTTCTGATAATTGTCCATCATCGTTTAAGCACTCAAGCGTTATGACTAGTACAGTCCAAACAATATTTTTCGTTCATTAACGAAAAATTATTATTTTCATTAATTTCTTTAAAATAATTATAACATTGTACTCCCTGATTGAATACACAAAACATGACCCTTATTATACACTGGTCGTGTTATTTCACTGCTCACTTAATTCACTGGACACTCGGTAATATGTTGTTGTGTATAGGTTAATGTCTGTTTATGTATTACTGTAGGTGACGCGCACATTTCAAAATATCTTGCTGACTTTTTCGGCATAGACCTCTCGTCGTGAGTGATGCAGAACGAATGATACATTTCGCTAAAGCGTCTCTTTCGCGTCTGGTCATTTTAAGCTATTTGATTGGTTCAAAAGGTCAAACTCTCAACCCCAAAACACTTTGGTCAAATAAAACTTTTAATTTTTGACAACTCTAAGCGTGGGTTCGAGATTATTTGTGACGTATGCATGGATACTCAAAATGATTGAAAAACTTATAATGGTCATAAGTTTCTTATCTTTTGTCCTATCGTCGTTTGGGTAGTGGCATTAAATCGCGGACACTTGTGGCTTTATTTTAAGTCTAAACAAGCACTAAATCCGTTCATTATTAATTCACTTGGCCATCTCAAAAACTCATATGGTGATTCTTAATATAAATAAGTCTGTTTCACCATATTTCATTATAATTACACTGTAATACTTATTACTAAACATCTCGAGTCCATTTCTCCTTCATGTTAGTACATAAAATAGTTATATTTACAGTTTAAACAATATCTGTTAATGGCGTCCATACCAACCATGTTCGATTGTTTATATTTACATGTAACGCTATTATTCCTTATCCTATTACATATGTTTGACATCCTAACACTAATATGTACATTTATTTACATTTGTTCACATTTTATTTTGCTAAAAATGTTATTTTTTATATACTTATAGTATGATCAAAATACTTTCTGTTCTCATTTCTCCATTTTGTCACTTATTTAGTTATTTTAGTACACAAGAGATGTATTGTTAGTAATTAAAATAGTGTACAATTGTTGTACATTGTTGGTTCAATGTATCTATTAACTTTTCGTTATCTGAAAGCTCTTTATGTTATAGTATGGTGTTTATTTACATCTGGTTTTATAATTGTAGTTAGTTAGTTTATAGTATTTCAATTATTAAACTACTAGTATTACATTTGTGAGGTGTTCTCATAGCAGTATTAGACATTTCTCTAACTACTGGTAACAATTGTCACATTCTTTTGATAAGTTTTGATAATGCTTTTTGACTAACTATCTTGTCACATTGGGGTTCTGTCCATTTAACTTTATGATATCATATTCAATCTGATTCATTTGCTGTGTCCTTCAGTACATATGGTATTTATTGGCTTGCATTATTATTCTTAACTAGTCTTTGTTTGAAACAATTGTGGATAGTTGCTTGGTTTAACTAATGTACATGATTTTATGTTATAGGTTCACTTTCTGTGAGGTTATGTGTCAGTTGTCTGACAACAATGTGCAACATACTTTTATGCAGTATTTGACTCAACTATTTCCATCTTATTATGGCATTCTACTACAATGGTTTATCATTAAGTTATACACATTTTTACACTATTTGTTGAAACAATAACACAAGTATTCTCAGTCTAATAAGTTTACATGTTCTGGTGGGTTGCACCTAGTTGTTGGTACATTGATTGGTTTACACATAACAAACTAGCTTATTTGCTACTATCTGTTCTGGAATTCATTTATATTTTGTCCTGTCTTGCTATGGTATTCAGGAACAATTAATTTACTGTTCTGTCTCATATTTCTTTTGGTGGTCTTAACGATTATCTATGTGATGTTACAATCTTGATTAAACTTGTCACACTAATTGTCTGTGCATTTTAACTAGTTAATCTTGGATTCTTTCACTTATAATGGTTAATCATTTTTCTCCGTTATAAACATTTTCACTTGTGTTGTTTGTGGTGTTTATTTGGGGCAAAATGGTTATCATATCACAGGTTGTTACATTTATATTAAGTTTTCACTGTTATTGTTCGTGATCACTCAATGATGCTAAACACTGGTTTCTTTGTCATTGATATTCGAATAATCATTACACTTCTTCCGGTCACTATATTGACTTTAATTCCTTGTATATCTTGTGAATGTTGATGGCTTGTACTGGTTATACATTATCTTCATTCTTCATGGTATGTTTCCTTTCCTCTTCTTCTTCTTTTCTTCTTCTGGTTAGTTGTTTCTCACTATCGGTGTTCTCCTGGGTTACACATTATTTGTGATAATCAATGTTCCCTTAATCTTGTCATACTCTTCCATATTTATATTCGTGGTTACGGTAATCATTGTTCCATATTATCTCACACTAATAAACAAATTCGTTTGTTTTATTACCATTGTGGTTGTACTTGATTCGTATCCTTTTTATCTTAGTAATTATTTTCGTCGTATCCCCTCACTATTTTGGATCTATTGGGCCTGGATGCTAACATATTATATTGGCTCGTTGGTATTTTCTCTCTCTTCTATACTCGATGATATCCTTATTACTCTTCCTTTTTCTTTGTTGGGTTGTTTCAATAATATTCCGTCGTAGATACACACTTCATTTATATTCTCTTGTTCCTTCTTTTATGCACGATGAAATATTTTCATGATATCCTTTTATTTGACGTATTAGGTAGTTATTTTATGTAACTGCCAATTTGGTACGTTACAGTGTGTGTGTGTGTGTGTTTTTAAAAAACGAGTAGATGTAAACTATCCATAAAGAACCGGAGAGACAATATTAATGCAACAATTAGACTGAAACTATTTAAGTACCATAGAGCACATTTACTTACATGCAGTTACAATAATTATTTAGGTCAGTTCTTCACCCTACTAATATTTCCGTCACTGTTATCACCGTTAGCCTATTATCACTATCACTCAAGTTGCCTTCACTGGTGCTATATCGTCTTACATTATTTTCTAAACGATCTGTTACAGTATCCCTTATTCGGTTCGATCTCACGTAGTCATTTTAAATTTTCATTACGTCACGTCTTGATCTCTAGTCTGCAGGAGAAATACAATAAAATTCCTTCGACACTGTCCACAGAAAAATGCACGGTTTTTCTTTCAACACGCTTCTTCACGGTTGCCCAAGTCAGTTCCATAGGATTAAAATCCGGCTGATAGTGTAGAAGTTATAAAACAGAATGTCCTTGGTTTGCCAAAATGGCATCTATTTTAAAAGTTTTGTAAGTTGGTTTGTTTTGTTTAATTAGTGCATACAGCTCAGGCTTTAACATAGATGGACTACAAGGAATGTTATGGTTTTTTAACCAGTTAATCATGTCTGCCTTTTTTTGATAATGATGTTGGAGGTGGATTTATTTGTACATTGTGGTAGGAGGCATTATCTATTACTATTACGTTGTTCTTATTAAAATGAAATGAAACTAAACGCTTCATATTTGATGAATACTGATGTTTTTTGAAAAGTACTCACACAATAACCTCCACAGCATCTCAGAGAAAACTAAGCTATGTTTCTCTGTTGACGAATGTGCATTACATAACTTGCGCTGTTAGCACAAAAACGGTTGATTCATGTCTAGCTAACTTTACTGTACGTTTGAAGTACGAAATATAGGAAAAATCAATTCAGACAATAAGTATTTTGTAAACTGTTTCAATAACACGTTTTTTTATTGTGTTACTATCGTTTACTTTAATGGGACTGACTTCAAGATGTTATAACACATTTTTCATCCACTTTAAAGATACTAATGTTGATTACTCTTAACTTCTTTTTTCTTTTGTATGAAGCCGACTTGACCCAGGACCCCCCCCCCCAAAGCCAAATTCTAGATAGGCTACGACACTGCGTCGAATAATACACGTATCGAAATCGGCTTTTATTTTCTTTGTTGAACGTTTTTTATGTGGAGTACTGACAGATTTTCATCCGTATACACTGACGCTTCTTTAATAATTCTAAAAACAAATACTACTTACAGACACACCACATTCTTTATTTTCTGATTTCATAAACTTGTACACGTTATAAATTATTTACCGACTCTTGTCTGTGTATGACTTTCTTCTACACTGGTCGACGGCGATCAAGACTTCACTTCATATTTACTCCCCACTTCATTTCATTCCCAAAACCGGAAAATATAGAAAATAACTAAACGCTACGATTTTGACGAAGATTGGTGTTTTTTGAAAAAGTACGAACACAGTAAATAAGTACGCTTCTCGGAGCTATGTTTCTATGCTGCGCATGCGGCATTAGCCTACAAGTCATGCGCCTTTTTCACGAAACCAGTTAATTCATGTTCTAACCCTCTGGATGTGCCACTGTATCTATTTCATTATTATTGATGTAATGTGTTTGGATAGATTCAGGACACACTTGTTTTTTGTAAAAATTCCACTCACATTGTAAAAATTCCACTCACATTGTAGGCCTACATTTATATAATTGTACAAAAACAGACAATCTTGACATCCCTAATGTTAAATTCACTCGGGCACTGCAGTTTGATATTCTTTGATTTAGCACCAAGCACTCCTTTACTTTATAGTATGTATCTAATAAGTTTAGTAGCAGTACAGGTAGGGGAAGGTCGGGTGGTATCAGACACCTTAGCTTTTCTTAAGATTTATTTTTACAGACTAGCTAGAATCGATCAGAAATACATAATATAAAACTTCAATCTCTTACCCACACACTGCGTTGAAGCTGTTCAACTAAAAAAAAAATACTATGATTTTTTGGCAAAAAGAAAATTATAAAAAATTAGCCTTTCCAAAAAGTGGAGGGTGGTATCGGACAGAAGTAAGAGTAAAGTAAAAATTACTTTATCGAGTTTTTAATTAAAACTATTGGTCATGAATACATTTTTTAATGGGTGTATAATTTATATTACATAAAACAAAGGAACTTAGACTATTAGACTACATGAGTACAAAATAAACATTGTAGAAAAATGGCAGTTTTATGAGAAAAAGTGATACAGTTTTTGTTCATTTTTTTGCTTCACAAATATTAATGTCACAGTAATAAAAAAGGCTGTCCCCTTCAACATTGGCGCAGTTTTCATGTGCCCATCCTTTGCAGACATGACACTGTATCCAATCTTCATCAAATGATTCTCCACAAAAGATGCAGTTGGTAACCGAAGCAGATCTTGTGTTGAAGTCGTCAAATTTAATTTTTTTTTTGCTGTTTTGTCACGTTTCCCCTTTGATATCTTAATCGCACCTTTGCCTTTTTATTTGATTCCTTTCAACTTTTTTTTCTCTTCTATTTTAGCATTCTTCTCTTCCAAGAGTCTTCTTTTCTCTAGAAGCTGCTTTTTGTAAGGTGAAGATGTCAAAATTTCACTTTTTTCACTGCGACTTTTTCTTTCTTTGTACTTCACACTTGAAGTGCTTGGTAGTGGTGAAATTTGTTCTAAGATGGTTGATGGTTCTTGGGTCTGATTGTCTGGTTGGCTTGAGGCCCCAGGTAAACTGCAACTTGTAGAAGTTCCAGCTGTTGAATGCTGGTCTTGTATTTGATTGATAGGTTGATTCAAGGGTCCAGGTAAACTGCAAACTGTAGGTGGTAGGTTGAGGTAAAGCTTCTTTGTTAAGATTGGTTGAGGTCTGACTCATAGTAGTGGACGTCTCTTCTACTTCCTGTGACTAATTATAGAGTGAAGCAGCAAAATCCAAATCACAAAATACATTGCGATTCAGTGGGTAGATCCCTGTGCAACTGAATTCAGATTGCGCCAGTTCCATCCTGCAGATTCTGGAAAAGGCAGTGTTGACCAAACCAGCTATATCTTTAAGAGATATTTTCATGTTAGGATACTTTCTCATCCACAATGCACATGTCTCGTTGTAGGCATTTTTGAATGGTTTCATAATTGACCTGTCTAAATGTTGGAGTCTGTGAGAAGTGTGCGGAGGTAAACTTATCATGTGAATATGATGTTCCTTGGCATAAAGGATCACATCAAGGTCCTTGTGGCTTCCATGTCCATCCAAAATCAACAAGACAGGATTTTTTTCATTAGGGTTTACCCGATCAACAAAAGTGTGTAACCATTTCAGGAACCCCTCCTTTGTGATCCACCCACTCTTTTGCCCATCAAAAATACTTCCTAACAGAGCATCTCTTTTTAAATCATTGTCAATTCTAACACGTGGAAAAACAAACAACGGAGGAATGAATTGGTCACCCGTTGCGTTTATGGACAAGAGAATTGTCACGTTTCTGCCTCTCTCTGCAGAAGTCAGCTTCCCAACCTGTTTTTTTCCCTTTTACAGACATGACCTTCAGGCTATTTGTATGTAGACATGATACACCGGTTTTGTCCACATTGAATATCTTAGATGGGTTGAATTTGTGTTTGTCCATAAGCTCAGTAAGCTTGTCAAAGAAACCAGTGACTTGGTCTTTACTGAACCCAACTGCACGCTGTAAACTTGTCGACTCGGCTGTCCTCAAACGTAAGTCCTGATGTCGGCTCATGAAGTGATAATAAAAATCTTTTCCCGCCATTTGTTTCTCCTTGTTGAAGCGGTGATTAATTTTTAGCTTTTCAGCTAATTGGTAGGCTAGTTTCAAAACTCGACTTTGCTTAGCGACATCAGCTGACTGTCCAAAGCCTTTACATGATTATATAATATTTTTTCATGATTTTCCTCAAATGTTCTTTGGAAAGTGCCTCTGTTCTCTGTACAAGGCTTGGCTATTACTTCACCCCCTTCTGCGATTATTTTAACTGGATCTGCTAGCGTGCTCTTTGGTACAGAATATCTAGCACTGGCATCTCTTATTGTCAATTCTTTTGAAATTACTCTGTCAATTGCCTCCTTCAAATTCGTTTCATCCCATTTTCCACGAATTTTACCCATCGTTTACTGAAAAAAAACACAAAAACCTCTATTAAGCTTAGAATTCAAAATGTACCGACCAACAAGCTGTCCGATACCATCCGATCCCACTTTGTCTGATACCACCCGAATAACGCGCAACATTGCGATGGCTACTAAACAGAGAGCAATGACGCGAACGTTATTATACGGCTACAACGTGACAATTATAATGTAATATCTACGCTAGTAACAATAGAAACTAAATACACTCACTCTAAGAGAAGTTTTAGTACTCCAAAGTTATTTTCGTGCACTACACCACACAGCAAAAACCAGAAAACTCAAAGCACGACATGAACGGTTTGGCGTACACATCCAATATGGCGATGGCTCAACTGGTTGGTTTTGATGAACACACTGACCGCGTGACAAGTGCTGCCTAATGTGGCAAATGCCCTAAACTGCTCTTGTCCGATACCACCCGACCTTCCCCTACCTTTATTGGGTTTCAGTGGCGCAACCAGGGGGTTTTTTGGGGGGTTAGAACCCCCCCCCAAAAATCTGGAAAAAATGTTGTAATCAACGTGTGTACAAACAGTAAGAACATAATAAATAAAGTAGCTTCTTTATATGTTAATTACTATATTCTTACAAAGTAACCTTTTTACTATTACTAAATGATAAATTAAAATTCAGCATAGGTAAGTTTACCAGACATGAATAAATTGTTCTTTTGCCAACGGCGCATGATAGTAATTGTGTTCGTACTTTTCAAAAAACACCAGTTTTCATCAAAAGCGTAGCGTTTAGTTTATTGCTATATTTTCCGGTTTTGGAGAGTGAACTAGAATCTGGATGGCCTGTCAATTTCAGTGCAAAGGAAAGTTATGCATAGTTAGAGTCGAAAAATAATGTATAACGTGTACAAGTTTATTAAATCGGAAGATAAGGGAATATCAGAAAGAAAGTTGCAGGAAAGGGTAGCTCAGGCATGCGGTGTGTCTCTAAGTAGTGTTTTTAGAATTATTAAAGAAGCATCCGCGTATACGGCTGACAAAATCTTTCAGTACTTCCCATAAAAAGTGCTCAACAAAAGAAATAAAAACTTTGACAAGTGTACTATTCCATTAATTATTTACGAATATCAATTCATAGAAGGGGAAACACCAACATTCAAAGTAATTTAAACAATGTTTAATAGATAAATTAATTATAATGGTAGTGCATCTAGTCTGAGCCACATTATTCGTCAAATGAGATTTCGATGAAAACGTGCCAAAAGCAATAGGAAACTTTTAATAGAATAACTCATTAGAAAGTTAAGAGAAAATATATAAGAAAATTACGGCAATTCAGAGAAGAACGGCGGCCTGTAGTTTACATAGACGAAACTGAATTCAACGTCAGTTAAACGCGGATATACGCCGTTCTTCTCTGAATTGCCGTAATTTTCTTATAATTTTCTCTTAACTTTCTATTGTGTTATTCTATTAAAAGTTTCCTATTGCTTTCGGCACGTTATCATCGACAAATGTGGCTGAAAATTTCTATGAATAAATAAATCCACCTGCAACATCATTAACAAAAAGACAAACACGATTAATTGGTTAGTGAATAATGGGATTTCTTTAGTCCGTTTATCTTAACCTGAGTTCTATTCACTAATTAAACAAAGTAAACCAACATACATACAGAACTCTTATAATAACCACTGTTTTGGCAAACCATGGACATTGCATTTTACGATTTCCACTCTATCATCCTGACTTCCTGATCTTAATCCTAGAACCGATTTAGGCAATCGTGAAGAAGCGTGATAAAAAAACGTGCATTTTCCATAGACAGTGTTAGAAACTTAGCCTAGAAACTTAGTCTATTTCTTTCGTAGATTGCACATCAAGATGTGACCATGCCATGAAAATTGAAAAGATTACGTGAGATCAGACCAAAGAGTGTATAATGTAACAGTTCGTTTCAAAATTAATAAATAACGGGATAGCAGCAGTGAAGACGATTTGAATTATAATAACAGCGAAGGAAACATTAGTGGAATGGAAGAATTGAGCTAAATATTTGTAATTGGTTGTAAGTGATTAAATGTTATATTACTTAAACAGTTTTGGTACAATTTTTTCATTAATATTGTCTCTCCTGTTTTTTATGGACAATTTACGTCTGTTGTTTTCTTTTTTTTTTAACACAGTCATTTTACATTCGAGCCTGTTATTGATGTTACCGTACTTATTCAAACAAATTAAGTTGCCAGGGTAATGTTGACTATATTCCTGGATTTTGTTGTCCATGACGTGTCCGTTGATTAACTAATTATAAATATATAACTACTGACTCGGAACACTAATTTTTTATTGGTAAAAATGTTAAACTTTCACCTTGTAGCTTGAACTAGTTTTCTTCAGCTTCGTCAGAGGCTCATTTTTACCGATATTACGTTTTTTCCTGAATCGTAACATGTACACAAACTATTATGTACTTCAAAATATACAATGTTTGTTAATGTCTAGGCTCGACTAGAAGATCTGGAGAAAGACTGCAATAGACACAACATGCCAAATCGCTGTTTACAAAATAACTGCAGTAGGCCTACTAAATGTTAAAACATTTTATAACTCGGTGAAATCTTTGTATGGTACCTCTGTTGTATCTATTGCGTGTTTCGTCTTACAAAACAGTCCATGTGTACTGTTTAGTAGAAATAGAAATCAAAATCAAAACCTCCGTACGTAGCCTCGCCATTCAGGGAGAAGGCTAATATTTTCAAAGGGCCTTTTTCTACTCACGTGTATAACATTGTTCCTGCCCCACTACAAAGTGCGTAACTGCTTTATGTCTGATTATTTTAACTATATTATTGTATTATTACTTCAATAAAGTCGGCGTCTACTGATTAAGTAATTTAGATTATTCAATAATCATATGCAAATTAGTAAGCCTGTGCTTAACATGATTTTAACTCATAATTCTCACAAACATTGTGTGTATGATTGTTACACGTGCAGTATGCCTTTGCAGCATTATAGGTGGAACGTACATGAGTGAAATTCTATGAAGTAAAGTTAATTTTTACCTATTCTTGCAACATTGGCTCCTTATAAGCAGTGGCGTCGCCAGGGGGGGGCGGTGGGGGCGGTCCGCCCCGGGTGCCACACTCAGGAGGGTGACAAAATTAGGGCGAAAAAAAATTTTAGAAATAAAAAAGAATTACTAGATCAACAAATTAATCACATCAACATTTCGATTGAAGTGTGCAATCCCAGGAAGAGGGGCGTATTATGTGGGTATCACTAGAGTAATACGAGTTTAAACGTTTAGGTAAATAAGTAATTTTTGTTCAGTTAAATTTGTATTGCAGTCTTTTAATTATCGTAAGTCTGATTGCTTGTACTTCGATTATAAAACGACCGAGTAATTTTTGCGTGAAAAATTTTCTCAGTGTATATAAAAAAATCAATTATGAGATTTTTTGTAAGCACTCCTAACCTACCCTTGTTTTTGTAGAAGTTGCTTTTTAAAAGAATTGCGCATTTTTTAAACGGGCGCAAGAGCTACAACGGGCAATGCTCGAATGCATAGATACGTTTTACCAGGAGATGGTGACACGCTGTGAGGGTATGGAACAAGTCCTCTCCCACTTCGCTATTTTGCAGCCTAATAATTTGATGAATGCAAACGAACCAGACCTTCGGACTCTTCTCAAAAGTTTGACTAAGACATATGATGAATTTTCTCAAGAAGACGTAGACGTCCCCAAAGAAATCCTGCGGTTGAGAAGGCATCTTCAGGCAGCAGGCATTTCAAATGAAAAAACGAAGAAGTGGACCAGTTTGAACTTCTTAGAATTTATTACCGAATATGACTTTTCAGATACTATACCAAATGTAACATTAGCTTTAAGGTTTTTCCTCACAATATGTGTATCAGTTGCTTCATGCGAGAGAGGTTTTTCGAAACTAAAATTAATCAAAAGTTACCTCAGATCCACAATGAGTCAGGTTAGATTGACGAACCTAGCTATGTTATCCATTGAACATGAAGTGGCAAAAAGTATTGATTTTGATAGTGTAATTTCAAAATTTGCTTCATATAAAGCACGTAAAAGCAGGTTTTAAGATATTGATGTGCTAATTCTTTTGAATTAGTAGGCCTAATTACCTGTATTTAGTTTGTAAAATGTATTTAGCCTAAAAATAAACAGTTCCATAAGTTATAAATGTTTTATTTAATTTAATTCAAATTCGTTCTTTGCAACACGTTAGCTAATTACAGTATTTTCAGCTTTTTATAGTTAAGTATGTGGGAGGGGGGTGTAAGGAGGACGGCCCGCCCCGGGTGCCACTACATCTGGCGACGCCACTGCTTATAAGTTGCGTATTGTCGTTTCTTCAGGAAAAAGCCCTCCTTGTAAAGAAAAGAATGAGGAAAACCAAAATTATGCACCTTGTTTCTAAATTTTCAAACCCCCCCCCCCAAAATCCTGGGTGCACCACTGTTGGGTTTATATTATGCTAATTGTTATAGAACTAATCAATCCTCTGACACATAGTGTCATATTTATGAAATGAGAAGATACCTTAAATATTGACAAAATACCTTAAATTAATATCTGAAAAATCTTAAAGCATACCATTTGTAAAACGCAAAATCAACATTTACTTTGCAGGAGAAATTTTAAACGTGTCATTACTTTGAAAAAAATTTCTCTGAGTAAAAGATACCATGTGTAGCCTACATAACCAGATGTCTACATACTTCTTTGCAGTATTAATATAATCTATGTTGGTAAAGTTTATAGGTGAGTAGAGAAAATACTGAATGAACATAGTATACCTAGGTAAATCTGTGGTTGCTAAACCTAATGCGAGTATAAGAATGCGAGTAACAACATAAGAATAGTGAGTATATGTACAATTGCCAAAGAGTAAATAGTGTAGAGTCTGTTGTAATTACTAACGTTCAAACAACTTTAAAAAGGATAATTATTCCCAGCTAATTTTATGGAAAATCTAATTCAAAAATGTGATAAAAGGTTTTTTAAAATAGGTTTTCATTTTTCCTGCCAGTTTGCCTCCATCATAGTCATTTGTCTTTGATGTTTCAACTCCAAGCGATCTGTGATCATCTCTGAATCTGAATTTGGTAGTTGAAGACCTAACAACAAGATGTCCAAGGTTTTTAAATACGATAGTTCTTTATGATCAAAATGTTAAAACAGGTACTACAATGGTGGTAGTTCAGCAAGAGGTTTTTTTAGATGAAGTTCACCTATTATGTGTAGTTTTCCTTTATTTAAAAACTGTTATTATTTTTATCATAACTGTCACTATCATTATCATCACCATAATCCGTATAATCTTCATATAAATTTGAACCGTGAAAAATTTACTTGACTTGTCTGGTTGTAAGTTATTATCTTGTTGAATGTATTTTCTGTTACTTAAACTTCTTAATAATAACTACTGCTTGTATTTTTTTTATACAGTTTTTGAGATGAGTATAAAAATGTTGTGTGGTTGGCATAAAAATAATCTGCTATAATTAGTGACGATTGTATCCCTTCATTCTCAGCTTAATCCCTTCATTCAGTACTTTTATCAACAATTGGTGAAACATAACAGTAGGTGTAGACATATAGTATAATAAAATATTTAAATCTAAGCCATAAATTTGAATTTTTTCTTGCAGTAACAGAAAATACATATACACTTCTTAATGTCATGGTCATGGTATTTTAATGATTTGGATGCATAATTCGTAATATCACAATTCAATTTTATTTTTACAATGTATACAGCCTATGCACTGTATCCATTTCTGTTTTATGTCACTGATGTTCATAACAGAAGTTATATTAGAGACTGTAGTGTGTACCTCAGATCCAGTATTATGTACTGCTACAGCAAATCAGGTCCATTAATTATTGAAACTCCCCAAGAGAATAGCTCATTTTCATACAGTTTATGAATTAACTTGAAGAAAAAATAAACTTATAAGCCTATTTTCTGTAAATGATAAGATACAGACTTGACACACTTTGGTTGAGAATCCCTTATACAGTTTAATAAACTAAGGATAGTAATATAGTTAGTTAAAATACTAATTTTATTTTAGTTAGTATTAAACATTCTAAATGTAGTTAATGTGTTTCCATTGTGCTGATTTTAGTATAAAACACTCTTTACAGGAAGGGAATGTATGGTTTGATCGTACACAGATATCTCCTGATGTTAAAGAACACAGTGAGACATTGGAAGAAACTGCTCAGCAATTATCAATGTTCATTGAAAAAGTAGTTGATGATGGAGTGGAACTTAATCGAATAGTTATTGGTATGCACACATTTATCATGTATATTTTTCTAATTATTATTGTAGACATAACATATTTAGAAATATGTTAATCTCTTATTACTAAAAATTATGTACTGTATAATTTCTTCTGTGACTAGAATCACAATTTGTGTATCAGCAGTTACACCCAACCACATGTTTTTATACTTTACAGTAGAAAAATGTGCCAGAATGACCAGAGTTATTGTCTCAATAGAGTTTAGAGTAAACAAGGACAATTTGAAATATTATAGTGAAAAAGAAATATGCATTTGAGGGCAATAAAGCAATAAAACTGTTCTGCATATCAAGATTAGTGACAGCATATCGATCCTTTATATGGAACAATATTAATCACTCTCTGAAGTAATGTGGGAATGTAAGTATATATTTGTACCTAATACAAAATCCGTAACACATCTCTTGCTTCTTTTGTGCAGGAAACGCATTGTGCACAATATACACTTAGGATCAGTTGCACTGTGGTTGTGTGGAACTCAAACATACTAACCCTACTCTACCTTAACTACTCCAATATACCTGGGACCTTCATATAAGGTGTATCTGACAACTCTTCTTTCTACTGTCATCTTTATTTTCTTTCTTTATTCTCCTTTGCTTTCTTATGATACATTACAGTCTTTACTATTGTGTGGATCACCCTCCCCTTTTCTTTGGATGGTATCATTTCTACAACTGTAGTTAGGGTTAATAAAATCCCAGTTGGTTATAAGCCCTTTCTCATACTTATCCCATCTGTGACGTACGAATACTGTATACTTCAGCATTATTACTGGAGTACTCTGCACCTCCTTATGGATTCTTTTTGTATCTGTTCTAAAAGAGCCATGTTCTGTAAGTAAATAATGGTCTGTCACTCAGTGTTTCCAATTTTTGGGATGACTCTCTTGGTCCAGTGCAGTTTTCATTTTTGCTTTAATTCCACCTTCATTGTCAGTTGTGTTCCTTGCTCTTCTCTTGATTATTTTCCTTAAGCTCTGTGTTCGTACTTGCAATTTTAATCACCAGTGTTCTGTAGGTACTGTTTCAGTAATGACCCGTAATATAATAGTCAGTACTGTCCTATATGCTAATGTTACCCACATTACCATTTGCCTCTGTATTCTTGTTAGCATATTGAGGTAATTTTGAATATTTATCATCTATTGCCATATCAGGACTCTGCAAAGTAGAATACTATTAATAATTGAGCATAGAATAGCTTTCTCAAGTTATTAGGTTCTCCTGTCTTCAGCATTAGACTGCTTGGTTTTTGTATCTACTTTCTACATCTGCTTACTGAAATTGCCTCTTATCATAATTAATACCTATCAGTGTAGTCTGGTTTTGAGGAGAATACTTCTACATCACCTGTGCTGAAATGAGTATTCCCTCTCTTTTACATTTTTAGGATCAGTATTTCTGTTTTATTTGGTATCAGTTGTAATTTATATACATATGTGTCCAAACATTGATCCTCATTAGGCATTTGTTTTGTTTCTCATTAAATCCACCTCATCATCTGCTACCACCACTAACATGAGATCATCTGCAAATCCAATGGATGTTGCTATTTAAACAGTTTATCGTAAGTACACTATCATATAAAACTTCCTAAGACTGATCCATGTAGGATTTCTGCAGTTAAGACCATCTCCTCATCTTTTTATCTAAAAATAACCCCTGGTTTTCCAGATAATGTATGGGTTTCTGGCTTTATATCGAGTTTCTCAAATATTTTACGTATTTCTTTCTAATGCAGTTCTTCCATTATACATGTATATCTAGTTGAAGTAAATGTCTTTTTAGTCTTTAATGTTAACAGTGTGTGTGTGTGTGTGTATTTGGAATATCTTGTCCATCTTAACCAGTTTCCTGTTACTTGGGTACTCTTGGTTACTTAGTAATCTATTCATTGCATGTAGTAACCATATTCTGACAGCTTCTTTTATTGCGTTAGGAGGTATTTTATCAGTCCCGGGTCCTCTCCAGTGTCCTGTAATTCTACTGACATAAATAGTTCAATATTGTGTGTTATTGTCTTTTCCTCATGTATCTTTACCTCTGTCATTATAGATCTTTTTATGCTTATATGCATAATATGGTGAATAGTTTTTGTGGGCTGCATAACTATTCTGTATCCATCATCACATGCATCTTACTCTCCAAGTCTAATTACATAGGTCTCTACGGTGTCTATATTACTATATTAGAAATGTTCATACATTTTTGCATTTGTTTCCTGGCCTTTTTACATTCATTCTTCATTTCTTAGCTCTCTCCATATCAGATATTTCTGTTATAAGATATTTAAGTAAGGCTCTTATATATTTTTATATTTTTCTTATATTTATTCCTTTAACTTTCCGCTTCTCTGTTTCACGAATATACACATTTCTTGTTATCATACTGTTAGCCCTTTTCTGTTTGTATATGTCATTTCCATATGGCTCACAAATCTTTAAAAAATTTGACAAATATCTCAGTCAGTTTGATAGTTTGGTTTCTATCTTTACTGATTACCATATCAATTCCTCTTTTAGTTCTCCATATTATATTTCATGATATGTATTAACAGGGCATACAGTTATACATAAATGCAGTTATATAATTCAAATTTAACATAAACATATCCATTTCCTGTCTCAGCTCCTACCACCTCCGTCTGTAAAGTACCTCACTATCTGTTTGCTTGTGTCTTTCACCAATTCACATCCCTCAACAAGTTTTTTCTTACTTTTCTCTACTATTATCATGCCTACCCACTTCTCTTTTGTAGTGGCATAAGTGATACCAAGTGCTACTTGTCTCCTTTCCAGATTAGTTTGTAGTACTCTTTTGGTTCCCTTAAAAAAAAAAAAAAAAGATCCCATCAAATCTATTATGTGCTCATCCCTCATCCTGTTTCCAGTTTTGGCGGTGAGTTAGCAGTACAGTATTTTGCCTTATAACACATATGGTTACATGCAGTCCTATGTTCTATTCTCTCTTTTATATTCTGAAATTCTCTGAAATTAATTTTGGCATCTGTATCATCTAATGACATAGGTTCTCTCCTCCATCTTGCATGTAATTCACTCTGGTTATTTCTCCCCACTTTTTGAAGGTGTACCACTTTAATTTGCTGTACAAAAATTGATGGGTGCTATCTGATTACTATGTGTACTTGGCCTCAGTCACCTAAATGCTGTGTTACAGTGGGTTATCCCCAGGGCTGGCCCCAGCACTTCTGCAGCCCTGTGCAGTATTTATGAGTGCCGCCCCCTCCCAATTTTAACTCTGAACACATTCACACACACTAGACCTACTCTAAAGATATGGCAATTGCCTTAAAATGATGACTAGGAATGTTTGCATTGTTGTGTTTATCAAATAACTAGAACTTTTTCGCGTTTACGATGTGGCGAACGACTACGATAAAAATTGTAGATACAATACAAGGAATCGTGAGACAAGAAAAATGTATGCCTATGTGATGACTTAAAATTAAAATACTAACTAAAATTCATTATGATTGAAATATAACAAAAGTAATGTATCATATACCTTAGTTAAAAAATACGTGTCTAGCTTCTTTTACACTGGCAAACTCCTTTATGACTTCGTTGTAATCAAGTGATTCAGCTAACTGAGGTTCTATAGATACAGTCGCCAATCCACTCAGGCAAGTCTCGGACATACTCGATGTGAGATAAGTTTTAATAAGTTTGAGATTTGAAAAAGTCATGTTTACGTTCTCTCGTTCACGAGTTTTCGAACTCCGCTGACTTTGTACATAAAGTAATTCTTACTGATCTTACATATTGTGATGAAATTAAGTGAATAATTTTATTTTTTCCCTCAATTTCAAAACTTAACATCCCGGAATTTGCCACCCTGGGTGGTGGCACGGTTCGCCCCTGCCTGGAGCCGGGCCTTGTTATCCCAGGAGCTTTTCAGCAGATTTTCGTACCTCATACTTGGTTGCAGTACTGTAGAAATCCGGTATGTTGAAGGTCACCTCCATGTTTTGGACTATTCCCTTAATTACCTGCTAGTCCTTCCTCTTATCTCACTAATCTTCACACCTAGATCTCCTTTCACTGACATACAAATTTAGTGAGCTACTTTAATCCCCATTCTCTCTGTATCAGTTTTATTTATTTATTTTTGTTTGTTTGTTGCAGAGCAAGTCTGTGTAACGTCTCTGTCCTGCTTTAAAAAATAATAATGTCAGTTTGATTTTGTTTGATTTATATTCTTTTGATTTTCTCCATTGTTGGATACAAGAATCTTCCACTCCATTATTTCCTTTCTAGATAGAAAACCCGTCCACGTTAACCCCTTCTGTTACTACTACCACTATTCTCCTTCATTTTTTTGCCATAGTCTTTTAATTCATTTGAAAACTTGTTCCTTGCTTATCTATTTTTTCTTATACGTTTAAGTATCCCAAACCATCCACCATACCATTACATCACTTAGAAGGGAACGCTTATGCCTTACCAATGACGTACCAATATAAAGCCTATATATGAGGTAGTTACATCATACTTTAGCAGTAACTTTTGATGCAATAACCCTAAGGATACTGGAATGCCAGAAAATATTTCAGAAAAGTTATGAGGCAGATCTAGGGCTCTCCATATATAGAAATGGGGAGTGAAAGATATGAGATAACCAGGATGTTTGTTACCATTTTAGTGAGCCAACAGTGGAAATGCACTTGAAGCTGAGAAACTGCAGTGTGCTAGCTTTGTTGTGAGAATGGATAATAGGAGGATACTAAAAAGAGCACTCATAGCAAACAGGGGAAGGCAAGAGATTAAGCTACAGGAAATACAAGGATGGAAATCCTTTACTGCTGATAGAGTGAAGTGGAGGCTATGGCCCAATTTTCGGGCCACAGTGCCGTAGTAGGAGGAGTAGCTTTTTATGTATCGTTACTTTTACTATGTACTGATGTAACTGTAATATAGTAGCTATAAATCGTCATCACCTAACTGTAAGTTGGTAATAAAACTACATGTCACCAAAAAACGTGTTAAGCTAATTTAAATGAAAATCTCTTGTTTAGCTGTTGGATGTATGGTGTGTATGTTTGGGTGTTTTTTACAATTAGAATAGAAATCTTATAGTCTCTGTTAGGAGACAAAATGCATTTCCTGCGTAACAAAATTTCAAACAAGTTTTGTAAGCAGTGGAATGAAAAAATGTACACATTACCAAAACAGTTAGTGAATGACACAAGTAATGTCAACAGATTCTACCAATGCATTATGTTGAGTAAATATTTAGCTGAATTTATGTTATTTTAAATATGACTTGACTTAAAACACTTTTATTTAATTTCTTAATTCTAATATTGCTTGCTATTACAAGGCATGTAAGAACTTGTTCTGAGAATATTTTATTATCAACCATCATCTTACTGTTTAGTTCATCAACAATGAACTAAGGAATCCCTTTCCTTATATAATTTCCATGCACTGTTTGAAAAATTCTTTCCATTGTAGTGGCAGATTTCATGAAGTCATAAGTAGGCATGAGCAGTTTCTCTACTTACTGTAGGGCATCTTACAGTTTTTGGCAGTCTGAAGATAAACTTTCACTTGGCTCTGCACCTTTAGTCAAGGTGCTGTTGTTTTGGCAAATAATTAATACGTTTTCATGTCAGAGGCTTGACAATAACAAATGAGTGGAAATGATGTGAACATATTCTGCATGAAACAATGGCAACACTTAAGGCAGGAAAAGCTTTAAGAATGTCTGTACAGCAGTTTTAACCTCATAAGTGGGTTACGAGGTTAAAACAAAATGTGATAGAAAACCAATACGGTAAAATATAAAAAATTAAGAAATTGATTAAACAGAAGGATTCTTATGGAAAATTGGCTTGTTACAGAGTATAGAAATAACACTGTAACATAATATATAATATAAATAAATATATATATATATATATTAGAAGAAAAACAAATAAGCATGTAGAATGTAAACAAATAAAAGAATGTATCATGGCAGCAAAGATGTCATGAAATGACTTCCTGGGTTGGGGGGGGGGATCAAAGTCAAATGAAGCTTGGACATTCTTTAAGAACTTAAGAAAAAGTACACAAGAAATTAACAGGCTGATACTTAGTTTTCCTTTGGAAGAATGGAATTATAGAAAACTTTTTATAGAAGACGGGGTAGAATTTATAACGACACTGGAAAATTGGAACACTGTGGAAGTTGAGGATATAACAGCTGTTGAAGTGGTATTAGCTTTAAAGACACTGAAGGATGGTGCCTCCTGGATGTGGACAGATACCAATCAAACTAATACAGAAATCCCCAGAAAATGTATTTTGAAATACTTGTATGAATTTTCACAAAGTGTCTTAAGGGTGATGAAGTCCCATATGAATGAAAACAACATAACATAAAATAACATCACTATATGACAATGGTGATAGGCAAAAATTCAGAATCATCATGGATGAGTTCTATTGGATGATTATATGGACGAATTCTTAAAAAAATCTAATAGATTTTCTGAAACATCACACAACAGTTTCTGTGCAGGAAGATCTTGTATTGTTAATAATGTGCTTTGCATGAAACAGCTTTGTGAGAAGGCTGCCAGCCATGTAATGGGTTTCTACCTCACATTTATTGATTTGCATAAAACATGATGTTCCAGTATGAAAGCTCTGGCCAGTTAGTGCCAGGAAAGTGTCCCAATACTTTGCAGTAACAAAAGGTTTATTGGAACCATAGCAGCTACTTTATTCAAAATTTATATTAAGACACCCATAAGTAGATGGAGAAGACACTGTTAAGAAATCAGCATTTTAATAAATGACAACTATCTCTACGCGCTTCTGTTCATGGATGATCCAAGCTGTAACAGCATTGGATTAACAGGACTCCAATTACATGATCTGAAAACTCCATGAAAGATTCAGAACTTCAGATCCTGGTACAACTTTTGGAAAACCGAACAGCTGGTTATTGGAAGTGAAGGACCCATATATGACAGTGGGTTCACACATTACAAAAAAATAGTGCTTTTATAGGTATTATGGGGTGACATTACCAAAAGATGACAGAAATGGTGAACATATCAGCTGTAAAATAAAACAGGGAAAAGTGGTGATGGAGCAGCAGAATTCTGTACTGAACTTAGAGTGGGTAAATAATCCACAAAACTAAATAGGTGGTTCACTCTGCCATCTTTGAAAATATGGTTTTAAAACTTGGGACAAAGATATTCCCAAAGGCTCCAAGCAGTGGAAATGGACTTGTGGAGATGGTGTTGTGGGGCTTCCAGGCTCCAGTGTATTAGAAATGAGGACATCAGGAGGCATATTTGACAGGCAATTTTAGACACCATAAATCCAAAGTGCCTTCTATGGTACGACCAAGTGGATAGACCGAGGAGATCATGGGAAGCAGACACACTGAAGGAGATGGGGAAAAGGCTGGCAACATGGCTTCTGGTGTGCGGCATGTGAGAGACAGCAGGAACTACAGAAGATTTGCAGTGGAAGGATAGATTAATTCATGTGAAGGCTAAACTGATACTTGTATCAATAATGTATTTAATAGTAAGTGACATTGATAAATTCTTCGGTACTAATATGAGATAATTATACTATAAGTATTACCATGTTAAAGAGTATTTTGCTGTATTCAGTATATTTATTATACTTCTATTTTATTCTCTTCTATAATTTCTGAATCTTATGCAAATTCAAATACATTTTTTTAATAGAAAAGATGTAAGTTAAAATAATTTGTAAATATGGGTGTATTTCAATAGGCTTCAATAAGAAACATGAGATAAAAAAATTCAGTCATAATTATTTTAATGGGTATTAGAGATTCCCATTTCTTTACCAGAAATTCTTTCTTGGGAAAAGTTAAAAATGTTTTCTCACATATTTTAGTTTAATTGAATTATTACTGCATTTGTATACATAAAAAATATCAGATATGTATGTAGTCACAAGAAAACAGTAAGCTAGCAACGGGTTACAGTGCAATTAACCAAATTACAAAAGTCTTTAGATATGAGGATTTTTTTTTATTTATATGTTATCAAACAAACTTAAATAATGCATGCATACACACTGCTCATACATGCTTGATTTTTTTTATATTTTTGTTTTGTTTAATTATCTGCAGGAGGTTATTCTATGGGTGGATGTATGGCACTGCATATGGCCTACCGATTCTTCCCTCAGGTAGCTGGTGTGTTCACATTATCTTCATTTCTCCACTTTGATTCTGCTGTGTATGAAGTAAGTTGTTTAGATGTCATTTAGAAGTAAGTTTCATTTTAGATGTGCACATGCATGCATGTGTTTAAGTAGATATGCATAAGTAAATTGAATTTTTAGTTTAGAAAAAGATTCTAGACTGTTATTAATTAATTATACACATTTTAGTTAAGACCAATTTACTTAATGCTGTTTCTAGATTTTTTTTAGTTCCACTTGTTTCCTCTTACAAGTTAGTTCACATATTAAGACCTACTCTCAGTAGATTAATATGTTGCAAGTGCTTTACTGTTACCAGGACTTTCTCTTGATTGACTTACTTATGTATATTCTTGAATGATAATAAGTGGTCAAATGATACACAGTGATATACACACACTGAACCATTGCACTTCGAGTGCAATTACTGTCATGCATTAGCTCTCCCCATGTTTCCTATACATTTTATGTATGAAGCTTATTTACAGGTACACTGCTAACATTATTTATTTGGGCAAACATTAAAAATATCGGTGTGGAAAACCATACATGCCTTCCATGTTCTAAGATTTATATTTAAAATCATTTTCGAAATGAAATATTTTCATAGAAAGTACTTCTTTTTTCAGCCTTAACCACAATACTGTGGTCACTAACATATACCACCTCACATTAGCGCACTTGATTTTCACTGATGATGGTAGTCGATGGCACTGCCAAAACGTCTGGTTTTGCATAAAACATTGGACTGCGGCCAAACAGCCCGGGCAAGAATTTTTTACAACAAACTACTTCTTTACTACTTCAACAAACAAAACATCAAATAAGTGGATACTTGAGTTCTGAAAAAAATAACGTATCAGCAAAAGTGGTACCCCCATCTCAGGTGGGTGAAGACTATCCTCAACCTTCATGAAGGACTGTGCTTTTGGATAAAATGTTTGTAGGTCGAACGAAGAGCTGGCCAAAGGGAGCTGTGATCTGATTCCTGTAATGAAATTGGACTCTCACTGCGAGTTATCGGCCAAGGGTGAATGATGTCTATAGTGTTATCAAAGTCTTTCCTGTCAATACTATATTAGTCATTTTTCTTTTTTAAAATCGAGTCCTTCTTTCTTTCCGTTCGTCTTCTGATTTCCTGAATGACGATTCTGTTCACCCGTATAGTTATAAATTTCTCAGCAAAACATTTCTTCCTTAATACGTTTGTGTCTTCTGTTTAACACCACCCACCATTCTGATCCATGTCATAATGCTATATTGTACACAGGCTAGTAAATAACTAGCCATCAGGGAGGTCAAAATATTTTCCAGGAGGGACAAACAATTTTCCAGAGGAGAAAAATATTTATTTATCTTACATACACACATGCACATATTAGTTGTAATTCTTATATCATAATGGAAATAAGGACACAGATCGTATTAATTTATTAAAATATTTGTTGCTTCAAAGTATGCATAAAATTAATGGCTTGTAAAAGTTAATGTTTGATCTCCATTAAGTAGTGCTCAAGTTTCCAAAGTTGTAATATTATGATGTCCGTAATCAAAACATCAGAGCAGGTTTCAGTGTGTATGAGGGTACACTGTGGACAAAAATTTCCATCATTCTCTATGGAGCGTTGCTCAGAGTAAACCTGTGAATCTACAGTGTATGTTTCACAGAGCAAACATGTGGAAAAGAAGGAGCGCTCCGAAGTCTCTCATGGACCCTGAGCATCTTGCAGATGGTTCATTTCCTAAAGATGAAAAGTCTGTCTATGAACCGTTCCTCTGTAAATTGTTACACTGGCCAGCGATCCACAAGAAACAAATCGCTGTCCACGCTGGACACCTTTTCGGCTTGCACGCATTCCGTTGGTGTGGGTTTTGGCACTTTCCATTTAAAAAGCATACACACATTAGAAAATTAACATGAGTGAGACCAGAAATAACGCGCTTTGTGTGTGTGTGTGTGTGTGTGGTGTGTGTGTGTGTGTGTGTGTGTGTGTGTGTGTGTGTCCTGCCTGCCTTTTATTGTGGTAATCACAATAATAAAACTTTGGAAACATAAACATTACATAATTAAGATATGCCTGCCTGCCAGGAACAATATATTTTCACTCATATATGATTTAAATTAAAATGAAAAAATTATAATTTTATTGCCTGGCAACAAAATTATTTTATTTTTAACAATTACCATTGTTTGAAAAAGTTTAAATGAATTTTTAAGTACTTTACTCGTGTTAAAACGTAAAATGTTGGAGGTAAACTACCCCTTCCCCTTAACCAATCTTCACCAAAATCAATAGGCCTTGATTCTTCGTATAGTTTGAATTAGCAGCCATCCTTACTATTTCTTTTATGAAGTTGCTAAACTGCTAAAATTTTTTTATTTATTCATAAATTTATAAATCCAAATGAAAATATGGAAATAATCAAAATAGAAAACAATCCGCAAAAAAAGAAAACTAATAGAAGAACTAGAAATACTTAAAGTTAAAAAAGAAGATAAGAATAAATTAATGAATATAAAAGTGGATTTTACAAATGAAGAAATATTTTATTATATATTAAACAATAAACAAAAATAAATTGAAATAATAAGAATAACACACTAAAAATGACGAAATGTAAAAGGTTACAAAAAATTATAAGTCAAGAAAACAAAGTAGTAACATGAAGAAAGTAATGGGAGATTCGTAAAATATAAGTGACGGACATTGGTAAAATGCCTAACGGAAAATATAGCTGAAGTTCCCGTGAAGAGCGATAGCCGTTAAAACAACGAACTCACTATATGCAAGAACTTAGTAAACTATATAAAAATTAATTTACAAATGAAGAAATATTTTAAATATAGTAAACAATAAATAAAATTAAAACAATAAGAAGAATACACTAAAATTTACGAACTGTAATAAAAGATTACGAAACAGTTATAAGTCAGAAAGTAAAATATTATATGAATAAATTAACGGGAGATTCTTAAAACAATTTGACGGACGTTAGTAAAATGCCTAACGGAAAAATGTAGACAAAGTTCCCGTGAAGAGCGGCAGCAGCTAGAACCAATAGGAGGGGCGATGAGATAAGGGGAGGGGCCTAAAGTATAAAAGCCTACAACGTACAGTTGACAGACGTTGTTTAAGACCTGATGATGTCAGTGATGACGAAAAGCTTTGTCTGAACAATAAAAAAAAAAAAAAATTTTAGCAGTTTAGCAACTTCAAAAAAAAAAAAGGCCTTGAGTCCTTTACAACTCGGGCAGGTGTGCAAAAAATTATTTGATTCTGTTTGAATTTGCGGCGGTTATCGTTTGCCATAGAAAAAATTCTACACACAGACACTTTTCGAAAAATGACTTTTCTTCATGTTTTGAGGGTAGTACAATCAGAATCAGCCCTTATCTCGAACACAATTTTTTTTGCCATCACCATACTTCCATTTCCTTATGGAATATGGAAGTAAAAATACATAAGGTATGAAATTTAACAGAAAAGAAACACATCAGGTATGTTTGAATATATTGTAATTTGGGATGAATAAAATTTTATATTTTATAACTCCTGTATTCATGAGTGATAAGTTCCAAGACCTACTGAAGATGGCAAAAAACCACAGATTGTAATGAACTCTTTACATGTCATTTCAATTCTTATCTTATATACTGTTGATGGTGATTACACATACAATGATGGGACGACAGTGAGATACTGCCTAAGATGATTGGTGGCAGTTGGTGTTGATGTTTGGATATGTTATGACCAGACAGTTTTGGGGGTTGGGAATTATTGACAGTGAACATAATTCAGTTTCCAAACTTTTGGAAAAACATTATGATTGGAATGTTTCTTTCTTCTCCAGCCCAATGTTAGATAGGTTCTAATGCTTCAGTGATTATATGGGTGACTTGAGTGCTGCTTCACAATAGTATTTTGGTGTGTGATTTCTTCCTGCAAGTCTCAGCAATCGAAAGTACTTTGCCAAATTTTGGAAAAATTTAAATTGAAAGTGTCCAAATCAGGGGTGGACTGGCCCACCAGCCCTCAAAGACAAAAGCCATTTGCGCCCTCATAGGAAAAAAAATTCTAATAAAAAATTTGCCCTTACGTACTACGTAATGACTTCCTCGATACTGTATCGGATATCGAGCGCAGATTGTTGAATCTTCTGCTTTTACGTACCTACTAAATGCGAATCATCTGTCATATATGGGGCCACCATTTTTGTTCCATAAGACTCGTTTACATACTCACACAAATTTGTGCATACGTGTTTGTATGTATAAACGGAAGTTTGAAGATTGCACTAACAAAATAATGATCTGTTTTTACGAGTACACAATCTGTTACCCTCACGTTTATGAGCACAGTGTTATCAACACAACACAAAAGGCACAATACAAACAAAAACTATTTTTTTACAAATATAAATCATCTTTTTAAGTAAATTTTTGAAAAAGCATATAGGCCTACTTATTGAAAAAAAAGTAGTTAAACGTATTTAAAGTATAATAGTCTTAACCTACTCCTGTAAAATTTACAAATTGGCTTTTTCAAAATAACCGACTTAAATTTAGTTGTTTGTATTGAGTTCAACTTTTAATTTTCGTGGCGACTTCCCATGAGCATGGCCAATCAGTGTGCAGCTCTGTTTATTTCCCTCCATTTCTAACAGCTGTTGTCTGCTGAACTATTGTGGACTGTGAGTGTGTTTATGTTAATCAACGTCTCCGAGAACCGTCGTCTCATAAAACCGGTAATAAAATTATACATTTTGAAGGTAAATATATAATTATTTAGTAACTAATATGTATGTATTTCAGTAGATAAAGGCATAATAGATGCCTAGTGCTTTCAAAGTATACGTCTTACATGACGTGAAATTTAAAAGAAATATAACCTAAAAAATAATTGTAGCCATGTGGCTACAATGCTCATAATTTTTTATGTAATGCAAAATTTTACATTTTTTCCAAACTTTTTTACAGAAATAATTGTTCGATTCGGTTAAAACTTTTTTAAAATGTATTTTATTAAATTATTGATAGGATGTAACTAATTTTATATCCAAGGATATAAATAAATTTTTGATTATAAACTATTTTCTAAAAAGAAAAACCCGCGAAATTCAAAACTTATTTTGATTCTGGCACATCCCTTTAGTAACATCTGTTAAATTAATATAGGAGGGGAAGGTGGGATAGGTTGTTACAAACGTGTTTAAAATTTATTGGTAAATAAAATTAGGACTTTAACCCTGTCTTACTGTCAATCGGGTGGTTTCCCATCGTTTGTTCTAACGGCATCATTTTGAATTATACAGTTGAGCTGCAAGGTCGATTTTTTTGTTTTTCGCTACTTCGAGTAAAATAATTCGCCTATAAATTAATCTACATGTTACAGCCATTGTAAACGGGAAGTGGCTGATAATTACTCTAAATGTCATCGAATATTTTTTTGAAAAGTACATTCTTTAAAAGAAAAAATTTATCAAACTGTTTTTGAAAAAAGTATTTTTAATAAAAATGTGACGGGTGGGATAGGTTGTTACAATATAAATTTTCATTTGCCTCCTTAAATAAGCTATACTCGAGGACTTAGTATGTTATTATTTTAGGACATCATGGAAGACAAATCTGGGAAAATGAGAAAATCTGGTCATGAATACCGAAAAGAAAAGGAAGCTAAACAAAGAAAGGTAGCTGCTTCATTATGTTCGAAAATTACAACTTTCTACATGCCTCAATTGATATCCATGGGAAATTCTCCTACACCTTCAACATCGCAGGAATCATCAGAACAACTTTCAGATAAACATGTTGAGTCCCAGACTTGTGGGAGTTCGGAAAAAAAGCAGGAGGACTCATTACAGTCAATGATTATTGATTCTGATGATGACAGACTGAGTTCAACGTTTACACAAAAAGAAAATTATATAAATAAAAATGCAACTAAACCTAATTATGATTTTTCAACAAAAAAACAACACTACAATATTAACGATGAAACAAAGGCGTCAAGTCCAAACATCACTTATCGTTATATTGGAGAGCAAGAAGGAGAACAAGGAACTATTGATTTTTTTAAAAAGTCTGCTTCTAGGGATGTAAATCTTTTCTTTTCTTTCCATCCTGTACAACCAATTCAACACGAAGATTCAACACCTTTACCTTATGACAACCAGGTTTATTATACTAAAACCAAAGATGATCAATGTTTCAGACGAAACTGGATTTCAAACAATTTTAAAGACAAAAAATTGTATTGTAGTGTTTGTTTAGCTTACTCTGATGGATCTTCAGTGTTTTGTCACAGTTTTGATCGATATAGACACCTCACACAAACTGTGAGGGAACATGAAAAGTCAAACTCCCATCTTGAATCAGTAAAAACTTTTAGAATGCATAGCCAAAATAAATCTATTGACTCCATGCTTTTCAAAAAACAGTTAGCCAAAAGGAAAAAAGAAGTAGCTGAAAGAAGAAAAGTTTTGCATGGCATCATAGATGTAATTAAATTAATTGGGAAGCAAGGACTTGCTTTTAGAGGTAAAGGGCAAGAAGGGGCTTATAGCCGTGATGATCCATCAATCAACCATGGCAACTTCTTAGAAATTTTTCTTTTGCTCTCCAACTACAACGATACTATTGCAAACCACATTAAAAACGCAATTGATTCGAGCAAAGCTGCTCTTAAAATAAGAACGTCCTCAGAGCTCAAGAACAAAAAAGCTGGAAGAGGTAGTCAAATTAATTTTTTTAGTAAAACAATAGTAACAAAAATAGTAAAAATTATTAAGGAGATAATAACAACTGGCATTGTTCATGAAGTCAAAGAAGCTGTTTGTTTTTCGGTCATGATGGATACAACGATGGATGTATCTGGCTAAGATCAATGTGCGATTGTTTTGAGATATGTGTTTGAGAAAGAAGTAAAAGAGAAATTAATAGGAGGTGAAAGCCTTCTTAAAACTTTACTTTCTATCTTTCAGATTAACGAACTACAAGTTGAAAACTGTATTGCTAACGCTTTTGATGGAGCATCGGATAGGAATGGAGAGTACAATGGAGTCTCAGCAAAACTCAAAAGATCTGGTGCCTAATCACATTCACACTTGGTGCTATGCACATGTTTTAAATCTTGTAATATCTGATGTGGCTCAATGTTTGCCTGAAGCAATATCATTTTTTGGGCTTTTACAAGAAACTCAAGTTTTTATCAAAGAATCGTGCAAGAGATTAAATGTTTATAAAAAACAAAATCCAAAGATTTGTCTGACTGCAATTGGAAATACTAGGTGGATGTCAAAAAGTGATGGTGCAACCAAAATCTATGGCTCTTCAGCTTATTGGTTTTCAGATACAGAAGAGACAAGACCACCAAACGTAATTTATCCTGACTTAGTTGTAGCCCTGAGTGTGATAAGTAACTCCAAGGAATTTAATTCGAAGACCAGATATGAAGCTAATGCCCTTCTCTCTAAATTTCTTTCTTTTGAAACAGTTTTGGTTTCTATGACATTTTTAAAAATCTTTAGTTCAACAACACCTTTGTCAGATTACTTACAAACAACAAACTTAGATTTCGCACAAGCTTGGTCATTTGTGGCAACTGTCCAGAAAACTTTGAAAAAAAATAGAAATGAGTTTGATAAAGTGGTCAAAGCTGCCAATAAGTTTGTATCATTACAAACCTTAGCTATTGAAGAGAAAATCAATAAAGATCCCTCCCTAGACGCAGAAAAGCTATGCATACAGACGGAACTTCCTCAGAAGAGGATCCGACCTGTGAAGAAAGTACATGGTGAATCAGTAGAAGATGCTTTTATCAATTCAAGTGTAGAGGAAAAGTTTAAGATTAAAGTATTTTATAAATTAATGGATAAAATAAATCAGAGCATGAATATGAGGTTTTCTGATCAAAAAGACTTGTATCTAGACCTTGTGTGTTTCGATCCACGAAGATTTCCCCTGCTCAAGAAAGATGGAATACCTAATAATGCACTTGACAAAATTTGTTCGTTAATTGGTGATATTGACAATGCAAAGCTGAAAGAAGAGTTAATTTCTCTAATTAATGTTTGGCATGAAATAAGATCAAAATTTCATGAACAGTATGAAATGCAATTAGTCATCGAATAATGAAAGTGAAGCTTCCAACACTGAGGTCTCTGAAGATGAAGGAAAAGGCCCCTGTAATTTGGGAGAAAAATGCAATGTGTGTATTAAGTGTGTCTACACAATTATATTTGACTATAACATGTATTCAGTCTTATACACTCAACTTTATAAATATTTATTAACGATCCCTCTAACACAAGTCAGCTGTGAATGGGCGTTTTCTAACCTCAAGCTTATCAAAACCAGATTAAGATCAACACTGTCTCAATCAAATCTTGAATCTTTTCCTATGATGCAGATTGAAAGAGAAAAAGTTACAGCAATTGATAATGACTTGATTTTAAGGGAACTCTGTCAACAAAGCTCAGAAATGAAGAGACTCTTAGAGTTTTAAAGCTTAATTACTAGTCTGTAATTTCTAGTCTGTTTACAATAAAAAGTATTATGTAACATTATATTCGTAGATAGATGCTATGAATAAAGTGTAGAATTAAGCTACATATTGTAACTAGACGTTTATGGGCATTAGAAACTTTATATATGTCACTCGTTGTATTCGCCTTATTTCGTAGTATAACTGTGTAATTGTGGGTAGATTATTGGGTATTAATTTGTTAAATACCTTTGTGAAAACTAATCGTGTGTAGCGAGCCGGGTTATACCTTTTCTCGATACTTGCTGGCTAACCGTATCTCTCGTCGTTCAATTCAAATCTTACCGCCTCGCCACCTGATTGGCTCACGCTGTCTTGCAGTGTCGACTTCGTTAACTGTAGTATGGTGATGGTTTGTTTTTAATATTTCTTTACATTACCTTGTTTTATAAGAATCAAACATACAGCAGTTGAGAAATATTAAAATTTATTGAACCCTTCTTTATATTACCCGTTCAATTACAGTTAATGAATAATACATATATTTATGTTAATACCGGGGTTTACAAATTGCTCGGTTGGCATCGCTCAGTCGTACGTAAAATGCCAGTATGGCGTACAATGTTTTGTTTTATGAAATAATAATTTTTTCTCAGGGAATAGGTCCTTTTGACAACAGAAGTTGGATTATCGGCTAAAAAATGCACAAAATCATAACATTCCTTAAAACTAAATACACAATAGTTGATATACTATAATATACAAAGTAAGTTATTGGCAATGAGAATTAGAATAGGTTTGGTTAAATTCTGGTCAGCAAGTTATGTTTTTTTAAAAATTATTATAATTTAATATCAAAGTTTATGATTAATTAAGTTTTATTAAGAGTGATATATTGATTAAATTCAGTTATTGAGTCAAATTTGTGATCAGTGAAGTGAAAATATATTTAGTTCGTTATTATGGATAATTGGAAATTTATTTTGAAGTGAAGTTGTTATTTTATACTCATCGATTTCTTGACGTGGCTTCTCCGATGATCGTCTTCTTCTTCAGGAAACTTCTAGTCATCCTCTCTTCTTTGGATTGCCTGAAATACCCGTTCAAATGGTTCCAATTCGAAGTTCGGCTTCCATCAGTTCTCATAGATGTTCGATGTCCTCAGGTTGGGTTAGATAAATCCCCTTCTTCCTTCAGGATAGGTCGTCTATTACATTAATTTGAAGTATTCGTATTTTTTACCATGATTTTTATGATTTAATTATTTTAATAGTCGTTCATCTCATCAGTTGTACTTTGGAAGGCTTCTCCTATACTTCTTCCTTCAAAATTTAAAGTTTTTTAAGTTAATTTTAGATCGAGAGCTTCATACATCCGCCCTCCGTGTTAGTCAATAATGAAGTAATTAGAATTCCAACGGTATTTTTTGTAATAAGCGTCAGTTGCTATGGTTACCTACCGAATTATGCTATTTCTCATTGGTCAATATCTTATGACATTGTTATATTCTAACGTTTTATTTTGGTTTAAATTTATAAAATATCTTCAAATTATGATTTCTTTCTTAAATTAGTAGTAACATCAATTATATGAACACCATTGTTCTTCTTTTTTGTTAAGGATTATTTTGATATCCCTTATGATTACTTTTGAATAGTTAATAACATTTTCCTTATTTTCTTATTTGTATTTCTTATGTAGTTATTTTTAAACTGGATATTATTTATACATTTTTGTACTAGGTATACTTACTTAACTGCTTAAACATTTTATATACTTTAATTGATACTGGGTTATTATTTTCTATTTTAAGCTTACAAAGTTCCTTCACTAAATGTTAGGCCTAGAGCCTAGACTTCCCCATTCTACTATTTAACATTCTTTATAACTCATTAGCTTTATATATTGGTACATTAAACAATTTTTTTATAGAAACAGATAATAAAACATTGGTGCTTCTAACCACACCTCTTATTATAAAAACAAACATTTTCTTACCAGGCTCAAACCTGAAATTCAATTTCTAACTGTTTTTACTTCCATGTTCCTTAAGGAAATGGAAGTATGGTGAAGGCAAAAAAAATCGTGTTCGAGATTATTGCAGATTCTGATTTTACTACACTCAAAACATAAAAAAAGGCGTTTTACTTCCATATTCCTTAAGGAATGGAAGTATGGTGATGGCAAAAAAAATCGTGTTCGAGATTATTGCAGATTCTGATTCTACTACACTCAAAACATGAAAAAAAGTCGTTTTCCGAAAAGTGTCTGTGTGTGTGTCTGTGTGTCTGTCTGTCTGTCTGTCTGTCTGTAGATTTTTTTTCTATGGCAAACGATAACTGCCGCAAATTCAAACAGAATCAAATAATTTTTTGCATACAGCCCTGATTTGCAGAGTACTCGCGACCTATTGTTTTTGGTGAAGATCGGTTGAGGGAAAGGGGTAGTTTACCTGCAACGGTTTTTTTTTAGCAAGGGTAATTTTGTTTGTTTGGCAAACGATAACAGCCGCAAATTCAAACAGAATCAAATAATGTTTCGCATACAGCCCTGAATTGTAGAGTTCTCAAGATCTGCTGATTTCGGTGAAGATCGGTTAAGGGAAAGGGGTAGTTTACCTGTAACGTTTTACGTTTTAACAAGGGTATTTCTTATGGCAAACGATAACAGCCGCAAATTCAAACAGAATCAAAAGATTATTTGCATACAGCCCTAAATTGTAGAGTTCTCAAGACCTATTGTTTTTGGTGAAGTTCGGTTGAGGGAAAGGGGTAGTTTACCTGCCACGTTTTTTGTTTTATCAAGGGTATTTTCTATGGCAAACGATAACAGCCGCAAATGCAAACAGAATCAAATACTGTTTTGTATACAGCCCTGATTTGTAGAGTACTCAAGACCTATTGTTTTTGGTGAAGATCGGTTAAGGGAAAGGGGTAGTTTACCTGTAACGTTTTATGTTTTAACAAGGGTATTTCATATGGCAAACGATAACAGCCGCAAATTCAAACAGAATCAAAAGATTATTTGCATACAGCCCTAAATTGTAGAGTTCTCAAGACCTATTGTTTTTGGTGAAGTTCGGTTGAGGGAAAGGGGTAGTTTACCTGCAACGTTTTTTTAACAAGGGTATTTTCTATGGCAAACGATAACAGCCACAAATTTAAACAGAATCAAATAATGTTTTGCATACAGCCCTGATTTGTAGAGTACTCAAGACCTATTGTTTTTGGTGAAGATCGGTTAAGGGGAAGGGGTAGTTTACCTGCAACGTTTTTTTATCAAGCGTATTTTCTATGGCAAACGATAACAGCCGCAAATTCAAACAGAATCAAATAATTTTTTGCATACGTCCCTGAATTGTAGAGGTCTCAATGACTTTCGATTTTGGTGAAGATCGGTTAAGGGGAAGGGGTAGTTTACCTGCAACCTTTTACGTTTTAACAAGAGTAAAGTACTTGAAAATTTATTTAAACTTTTTGAAACAATGGTAATTGTTAAAAATAAAATAATTTTGTTGCCAGGCAATAAAATTATAATTTTTTCATTTTAATGTAATATAATATTTTTCATTTAATACAGCAATAAAAAGGCAGGTAAGACACAGCCTGGCTGTTTGGCTGAAAATGATTTTAAATATAAATCTTAGAATATGGAAGTCATGTATGGTTCTCCATACCGATATTTTGAAAAGTGTCTGTGTGTGTGTCTGTCTGTAGATTTTTTTTCTATGGCAAACGATAACAGCCGCAAATTCAAAAGGAATGAAATAATTTTTTGCATACAGCCCTGATTTGTAGAGTACTCGCGACCTATTGTTTTTTGGTGAAGATCGGTTGAGGGAAAGGGGTAGTTTACCTGCAACGGTTTTTTTTATCAAGGGTAATTTTGTTTGTTTGGCAAACGATAACAGCCGCAAATTCAAACAGAATCAAATAATGTTTCGCATACAGCCCTGAATTGTAGAGTTCTCAAGATCTGTTGATTTTGGTAAAGATCGGGTAAGGGGAAGGGGTAGTTTACCTGCAACGTTTTATGTTTTAACAAGGGTATTTTCTATGGCAAACGATAACAGCCGCAAATTCAAACATAATCAAATAAGTTTTTGCATACAGTCCTGATTTCATGAGTACTAAAGACCTATTGTTTTTGGTGAAGATCGTTTAAGGAAAAGGGGTAGTTTACCTGCCACTTTTTTTGTTTTATCAAGGGTATTTTGTATGGCAAACGATAACAGCCGCAAATGCAAACAAAATCATATAATATTTTGCATACAGCCCTGAATTGTAGAGTTCTCAAGACATATCGTTTTTGGTGAAGATCGGTTAAGGGAAAGGGGTAGTTTACCAGCAAAGGTTTTTTATCAAGGGTAATTTTACTTCCATATTCCTTAAGGAATGGAAGTATGGTGATGGCAAAAAAAATCGTGTTCGAGATTATTGCAGATTCTGATTCTACTACACTCAAAACATGAAAAAAAGTCGTTTTCCGAAAAGTGTCTGTGTGTCTGTCTGTCTGTCTGTGTGTCTGTCTGTAGATTTTTTTTCTATGGCAAACGATAACTGCCGCAAATTCAAACAGAATCAAATAATTTTTTGCATGCAGCCCTGATTTGCAGAGTACTCGCGACCTATTGTTTTTGGTGAAGATGGGTTGAGGGAAAGGGGTAGTTTACCTGCAACGGTTTTTTTTTAGCAAGGGTAATTTTGTTTGTTTGGCAAACGATAACAGCCGCAAATTCAAACAGAATCAAATAATGTTTCGCATACAGCCCTAAATTGTAGAGTTCTCAAGATCTGTTGATTTTGGTGAAGATCGGTTAAGGGAAAGGGGTAGTTTACCTGTAACGTTTTATGTTTTAACAAGGGTATTTCCTATGGCAAACGATAACAGCCGCAAATTCAAACAGAATCAAAAGATTATTTGCATACAGCCCTGAATTGTAGAGTTCTCAAGACCTATTGTTTTTGGTGAAGTTCGGTTGAGGGAAAGGGGTAGTTTACCTGCAACGTTTTTTTAACAAGGGTATTTTCTATGGCAAACGATAACAGCCGCAAATTCAAACAGAATCAAATAATGTTTTGCATAAAGCCCTGATTTGTAGAGTACTCAAGACCTATTGTTTTTGGTGAAGATCGGTTAAGGGAAAGGGGTAGTTTACCTGTAACGTTTTATGTTTTAACAAGGGTATTTCCTATGGCAAACGATAACAGCCGCAAATTCAAACAGAATCAAAAGATTATTTGCATACGGCCCTAAATTGTAGAGTTCTCAAGACCTATTGTTTTTGGTGAAGATCGGTTGAGGGAAAGGGGTAGTTTACCTGCAACGTTTTTTTAACAAGGGTATTTTCTATGGCAATCGATAACAGCCGCAAATTCAAACAGAATCAAATAATGTTTTGCATGCAGCCCTGATTTGCAGAGTACTCGCGACCTATTGTTTTTGGTGAAGATCGGTTGAGGGAAAGGGGTAGTTTACCTGCAACGGTTTTTTTTTAGCAAGGGCAATTTTGTTTGTTTGGCAAACGATAACAGCCGCAAATTCAAACAGAATCAAATAATGTTTCGCATACAGCCCTGAATTGTAGAGTTCTCAAGATCTGTTGATTTTGGTGAATATCGGTTAAGGGAAAGGGGTAGTTTACCAGTAACGTTTTATGTTTTAACAAGGGTATTTCCTATGGCAAATGATAACAGCCGCAAATTCAAACAGAATCAAAAGATTATTTGCATACAGCCCTAAATTGTAGAGTTCTCAAGACCTATTGTTTTTGGTGAAGTTCGGTTGAGGGAAAGGGGTAGTTTACCTGCAACGTTTTTTTAACAAGGGTATTTTCTATGGCAAACGATAACAGCCGCAAATTCAAACAGAATCAAATAATGTTTTGCATACAGCCCTGATTTGTAGAGTACTCAAGACCTGTTGTTTTTGGTGAAGATCGGTTAAGGGGAAGGGGTAGTTTACCTGCAACGTTTTTTTATCAAGCGTATTTTCTATGGCAAACGATAACAGCCGCAAATTCAAACAGAATCAAATAATTTTTTGCATACGTCCCTGAATTGTAGAGGTCTCAATGACTTTCGATTTTGGTGAAGATCGGTTAAGGGGAAGGGGTAGTTTACTTGCAACCTTTTACGTTTTAACAAGAGTAAAGTACTTGAAAATTTATTATAACTTTTTGAAACAATGGTAATTGTTAAAAATAAAATAATTTTGTTGCCAGGCAATAAAATTATAATTTTTTCATTTTAATGTAATATAATATTTTTCATTTAATACAGCAATAAAAAGGCAGGTAAGACACAGCCTGGCTGTTTGGCTGAAAATGATTTTAAATATAAATCTTAGAATATGGAAGTCATGTATGGTTCTCCATACCGATATTTTTTCTATGGTAAATGATAACAGCCGCAAATTCAAACAGAATCAAATGATGTTTTGCATACAGCCCTGTATTGTAGAGTTCTCAATACCTATTGGTGTTGGTGAATATCGGTTAAGGGAAAGGGGTAGTTTACCTGCAACGTTTTATGTTTTAAAAGGGTATTTTTTATGAGAAACGATAAGAGCCGCAAATTCAAACAGAATCAAATACATTTTTACATACAGCCCTGTTTTGTTGAGTACTAAAGACCTATTGTTTTTGGTGAAGATCGGTTAAGGGAAAGGGGTAGTTTACCTGACACGTTTTTTGTTTTATCAAGGGTATTTTATATGGCAAACGATAACAGCCGCAAATTCAAACAGAATCATATAATATTTTGCATACAGCCCTGAAATGTAGAGTTCTCAAGACCTGTTGGTTTTGGTGAAGATCGGTTAAGGGAATAGGGTTGTTTACCAGCAACATTTTATGTTTTATCAAGGGTAATTTTTTTTTTGACGAACGATAACTGCCATACATTAAAACAGAATCAACTACTCTTCTGCATACCTTTTTGAATTATACAGAACTCAAGGTCTGTTGATTTTGTTGAAGATCGGTTAAGGGAAAGGGGTAGTTTACCTGCAACGTTTTATGTTTTAACAAGGGTATTTTTTCTATCACGAACGATAACTGCCGTAAATTCAAAGAGAATCAACTAATGTTTTGCATACAGCCCTGAATTGTAGAGTTCTCAAGACCTATTGTTTTCGGTGAAGATCGGTTAATGGAATAGGGTAGTTTACCAGCAACGTTTTATGTTTTATCAAGGGCGTTTTCTATGGCAAACGATAACAGCCGCAAATTCAAACAGAATCAAATAATTGTTTGCATACAGGCCTGAATTGTAGAGTACTCAAGACCTATCGTTTTTGGTGAAGATCGGTTAAGGGAAAGGGGTAGTTTACCTGCAACGGTTTTTTATCAAGGGTAATTTTTACTTCCATATTCCTTAAGGAATGGAAGTACAGTCGACTCCCTCTAATCCGGACACCTCGGGACCGGATCCCTGTCCGGATTAAAAAATTTCCGGACCATCCGGCGGTTTTTTACTTATGTAAATTACAACCTGTAATAGCGTATCTATATTTATAAATCACATTTTAAGACAATTTTCAAGTGTACGGAACACAATTTTAGGTTCATAAAATTGTCCCAAACGAATAAACTTAAACCTAAAACTAATGAAAAACTTGGCTTTGCAATATTAAAAGAAATCTGTTATTTTCTTCTGCTTCTTTACTTCAACTGTTTTCTTGAAGGCATAATCACGCCACTTCCTTAGAAACATAACATCCACAGCTTATGCGCCAGGCTGTTGTTCGACGTAGGTAGTTGCCAGTTCCAGTGCTGCCCTACCCTCTGCATGAGTCAAAATTCCCACGCCATTTCCCGCTTCACTATCACCTTCGTCGTCGTCTTCTTCTTTTTCTTCCTCTTGACGAAGGACTACATCGACGATTTCGTCATCATTCAGGATTTCATTAGCCAGTTCATCATCAGCTCGCGAAATCCATTCCACAACGTCATTCTCATTAATACTAGCAGAATCAGGCAGCCGTTGTAAATCCTTTAAAATTGAGTGGTTGTCATCAGGTTCAGTTGCATGAATATTTAACCCTATTGTATTTGGGTTGTCTTCTTGTCTCTTCTCAACGAGAGTTTCAACATCTGGCCACAATTTTCTCCAGGATTTGGTAAACGTAGATGATGGGATTTCATCATACGATTTAGCAGCGATATAAATGACGTCCTTAATGTTGTCTTGAGCGTCTGGATGAGACCTGCATTGTCATTACCATCCATCTTATCCAAAATTTCTGAAAGAAGCTTCCTCCGATATTTTCTCTTAAAGCATTCGATTACACCCTGGTCCATGGGCTGTGCGATACTTGTTACATTTGGAGGCATATATAAAAGCTTGATGTCACTGTAACTATCACATTCGAGACCTTCCTCTGGATGCGTAGGGGCATTATCAAGCACAAGAACTGCTTTTACTGGCAATTTCAAGGATGTCAAATGTTCTTTTACAGACGGAACAAATTGAGCCACGAACCACTCCTTAAACAAATAAGAATCCATCCAGGCAGACTTTTGTGACCTGTAATACACTGGAAGGGAAGACATGTTTAAGTTTTTGAATACTCTGGGTTTGGCCGACTTTCCAATCACAAATAGCGGCATCTTGTGTGTCCCAGTTGCGTTTGAGCATAGTGCAACAGTGATCCTTTCTTTATTTACTTTAAAGCCCGAAGCAGACTTTTCTTGAGGAGTGGCAAAGGTTTTATTAGGCAAAAGTTTATAGTTAAGCCCGGTCTCATCGATATTGTACACTTGTTCTGGGGTTAGTTTTTCACGCTCAATGATACGCTTCAATTTTTCAGAAAAATCATTAGCTGCCGGTTGGTCTGCTGAAAGCTTCTCCCCGCAAACTCCAAGGAAATGCACTCCATGCCGTTTTTTCCATCTCATTAGCCACCCATCGCTTGCCGAGAAGTTTCCTTTTTCCCCAAGTTTTGAATGAAGAATGACGGCTTTTTCTTTCAAAATCGGCCCATTTATAGGAGTCCCTCTTCTACGTTCCTGCATGAACCACAACCATAATGCGTCATCAACAAGTTCATGGTGTGGTTTTTTCAAGGTAGATCGAGTAGAAAGGACGGATTCGACTTCAATTTGCATACAAAAATCCTCGATCGATTTTCTGTTTTTTCCACCAATCATAAACTGTGCTTTTCCCTACATTAAACTCCATACAAATACTTTGCACTGATTCACCCTTATCTAAACGTTGTAAAATATTAAGTCTGTCTTGCATTTTAACCGTATTATGCTTCCGTTTTTCACTCATTTTTGAGAATTTTACTGTCAAATAATCAGAGTTACTGAAACTACAATTTCACCTAACAAATAAACTCACTTATAATAACATATGTAACTCACATTGAAAATTATTAAAACACACAACAATATCAGTAGTAATTAGTAAAAACAGCTACAGTACACTGTATGACGATCCGGAGCAAACGCAATCGTAAGCCGAACTGAGGATCTTTGTTTACATGTAGGCCGGAAATAAACAGACACGCTCAATCCTGTCGTTTTCGGCCGTGAGAAACCCGGCGCGCGCTGATGACTCATTTCCAAGAAGTAGTCCGGACCATCCGGCGTCCGAACGAGAGGGAGTCGACTGTATGGTGATGGCAAAAAAAATCGTGTTCGAGATTATTGCAGATTCTGATTCTACTACACTCAAAACATGAAAAAAAGTCGTTTTCCGAAAAGTGTCTGTGTGTGTGTGTCTGTCCGTCTGTCTGTCTGTGTGTCTAGATTTTTTTTCTATGGCAAACGATAACTGCCGCAAATTCAAACAGAATCAAATAATTTTTTGCATACAGCCCTGATTTGCAGAGTACTCGCGACCTATTGTTTTTGGTGAAGATCGGTTGAGGGAAAGGGGTAGTTTACCTGCAACGGTTTTTTTTAGCAAGGGTAATTTTGTTTGTTTGGCAAACGATAACAGCCGCAAATTCAAACAGAATCAAATAATGTTTCGCATACAGCCCTGAATTGTAGAGTTCTCAAGATCTGTTGATTTTGGTGAAGATCGGTTAAGGGAAAGGGGTAGTTTACCTGTAACGTTTTATGTTTTAACAAGGGTATTTCCTATGGCAAACGATAACAGCCGCAAATTCAAACAGAATCAAAAGATTATTTGCATACAGCCCTAAATTGTAGAGTTCTCAAGACCTATTGTTTTTGGTGAAGATCGGTTGAGGGAAAGGGGTAGTTTACCTGCAACGTTTTTTTAACAAGGGTATTTTCTATGGCAAACGATAACAGCCGCAAATTCAAACAGAATCAAATAATGTTTTGCATACAGCCCTGATTTGTAGAGTACTCAAGACCTATTGTTTTTGATGAAGATCGGTTAAGGGGAAGGGGTAGTTTACCTGCAACGTTTTTTTATCACGCGTATTTTCTATGGCAAACGATAACAGCCGCAAATTCAAACAGAATCAAATAATTTTTTGCATACGTCCCTGAATTGTAGAGGTCTCAATGACTTTCGATTTTGGTGAAGATCGGTTAAGGGGAAGGGGTAGTTTACCTGCAACCTTTTACGTTTTAACAAGAGTAAAGTACTTGAAAATTTATTTAAACTTTTTGAAACAATGGTAATTGTTAAAAATAAAATAATTTTGTTGCCAGGCAATAAAATTATAATTTTTTCATTTTAATGTAATATAATATTTTTCATTTAATACAGCAATAAAAAGGCAGGTAAGACACAGCCTGGCTGTTTGGATGAAAATGATTTTAAATATAAACCTTAGAATATGGAAGTCATGTATGGTTCTCCATACCGATATTTTTCTATAGTAAACGATAACAGCCGCAAATTCAAACAGAATCAAATGATGTTTTGCATACAGCCCTGTATTGTAGAGTTCTCAATACCTATTGGTGTTGGTGAAGATCGGTTAAGGGAAAGGGGTAGTTTACCAGCAACATTTTATGTTTTAACAAGGGTAATTTTTTATATGACGAACGATAACTGCCGTAAATTCAAACAGAATCAACTAGGTTTTTGCATACCTTTTTGAACTAAAGAGAACTCAAGGTCTGTTGATTTTGTTGAAGATCGGTTAAGGGAAGGGGTAGTTTATCAGCAACGTTTTATGTTTTAAAAAGGGTAATTTTTTTTATGACGAACGATAACTGCCGAAAATTAAATGAGAATCAAATAATTTTTTTCACCCTTTCCTGAGTTGCAGAGAGCTCAAGGTCTATTGATTTTGGTGAAGATCGGTTAAGGGAAAGGGGTAGTTTACCTGCTACATTTTATGTTGTAACAAGAGAAATGTTTCCATGACGAACGATAACTGCCGCACATTCAAATATTTTTTGCATGCTTCCCTGAATTGTAGAGGACGGAAGGTCTATTGATTTTGGAGAAGATCGGTTAAGAGAAAGGGGTAGTTTACCTGAAACATTTTATGATTTAACAAGAGTAAAGTACTTAATTTTTATAAATAAAGTATCCTGATAAGAAGCTCATAGTAATCCACTGTAGAAACGTAGATGAAATATCTATAAATGAAGAGGTTAGGTGAACGGGGTGGGGGTAATTTTCTATTAATAAAAATTATAGTTGAAGGTGGAGGGGAGAATTTTTTATATGTGTACTACGTATCGGCAACAAAGAAGTAGTTTTTTGTTACAATTGCTTCCCGGGCTCTTTAGCTGTACTCCAATGTTTTCTACAAAACCAGACTTTTCGGCAGTGCCATCGACTGCCATCATCGGTGAAAATCGAGTGCGAAAACGTGAGGTGTTATACATTAGTGACCACAGTACTGTGGTTAATGCTGAAGCAATAAGTAGAAAGACGTAGTTTCTATGGAAATATTTCATTTCGAATATGATTTTAAACATAAATCTTAGAACATGGAAGTCATGTATGGTTCTCCATACCGATATTTGGTTTTCTTATTTCTATCTTGCTTATTTTATAAGTTAATAAATTCTATGGTTTCTTTTAAAACAATAACGAAACTCTTATAATACTAATTTTAAACAGTACCTTACACAATATATCTCACTTACTAATTCCTTCACTAAAATACAGTGTCTGTCTTTCTTATCTTCCACTCTAATAACTTCATTTTCATCTTATTTTATATTCATCCTTACTTACTATTATTGAAATTACTAATGGTACAATTAGTTCATTCTTATGTGATAACAGAAAGTTCTATTCAAAGGCTGTTTAGTTATACTATTACAGTTTGCTTCTTAGGTACTTTATCCTGTACACTCACTGCACTTTTTCCTTCATAGAAGGTTTCTTTATTTATTAACACTTCACATTTTCATAATATGCTATTTACATAGCTTGTCACCACCTACTTATATTTATTCACTTTTTTATCTCATCCACTTGATATTACTCACACTGTTTGTCTACTTATTTTAATATCACTGTGTGGTTATTGGTCATTAATAATTATTTTATTCTCAATTCACATTGATCACTTTTTGTTATTAATTATTGCCTTTATTTGGCTCAAAGTATTTTTTACTCGCTTTGACTATGTTTATCATTATTAATTGGGTATGGTCATTTTTAGCTTCCTACCTTATATTTATAAGTACATGTTTCTTCTTCTTTCATATAATATACATAATATATCTAATATTTATATCTAATATATCTATATCTAGTATGTCCTAACTGTTTTAGTGCATTGTTTTACATACATATATTAGTCATATTTTGGGGTTTACAAATGTTGTTGTTATACTCTTGGTTACATTTGGTTTCTTGTTCCTTCTTTCTTGTTCCATTCTATTTTCCTTGTTTTTTTTCCAATCTATTGGGTCAAGTCATCGTCAGTTCCTTAGGTAATTGTCATTTCGTAAGTTGGTCATTAATCTTTGAGTTATAAGTTTTTTGACATTTCTTCTTATCTTCAGCTTTTTTGTTTGTTAATCATTAGTGTATTTTCACTATCTTATGTCATGTTACATAATCCATCGCCACCAAAATTGGTTATTTCGAAAATAAAGATTTTTTTTTGTTTTTTTTTCTGAAATCATCAATATATTCATTAAATCAGGTTGTTATTATTATGGAATTTATCAATCGCTACTTTCTTCTTTATTTATTTTTATTAAGTCATGGTTCATGATATGGGTCATGGTATTATTCTCCTTCTTTCTCTTTCATTACGAGTGTTATCCCTTGTATGTTCTATCTCCCTAAAATTTTCTTCTCTCCTATTCATATAAATTGGTACTAGCCAGAGGGCACATGTGGCTCTATTACTCTGCTATCCATTTATACACATTTTAAGTTCAGAGGTCATGCCTATCTGCTCAATAACATAAAATAATTGTTGGACATATCTCAACATAAAATCATCATATAATAATATTAATAATAATCATAATAATAGTCGTCTATTTTCGACTCATATAATATCAATACAATAAAACACTCTTGGGATTAATTATTCTCTTTTATACATCTCATGACCTTTTCTTCTCAGTGATTTATTTGGATTCCTTTTCTATGCTTATGGCGATGTTTAATAGGTATTTTTGCATTGTTTCATCAATTTACTTCATATGATAGTTATTTTATTGGTTATCACTTTCTTTCTCATTTATAATTAATATTAACATCGTAGCTGGTTTCTGGTTTACTTATATTTTTCATCATTGATTGTCCATTTAATATGTCATTGTCATTTTTTATTTGACTGTCTTGTCTTTTCTTTTTCTGAAACGTTAATTCTTTGTTATTCCCTTTTGTAATAGGGTTAGTTAATGATGTTATGTAACGTCATCATTATTTGTTTTATATTTTATTATTTTATGTCAGTTTTTATGGTGCTTCATTATCTATATTTTTTTTCAAAATTACATTGTTTCACACATTTTGTTTCACACTTGGTTGTAAGTTGTACTTACTTTTGTTTTGAATTTAGATAATCTTTCTTCTAAATTCTTTTTTCATTCATTTATTAATTGATCAAATATTTATTTGTAAGTTGTACTTACTTTGATTTTTGAATTTGGATAATGTTTATTCTCAAAATTCTTTTAACTTTCTGACACCGCCTCATAATATTTCTTCAAAGAAGACTGGTTGTAAGTCCCTTTGATTCTTTTGGTCGTTATCTCACTTACGATATAGGTATTATTGTGGTTATCTTTGACAATGATATAGGGGCCGTTGTACAGTAATACTTCTTTGTGATTCCCTCTCTAGAACTAGGTAACTCTCTGTTCCGTATTAACACTTTTTCTCCTTCTTGATATCGTATTGCTTTAGGTTGGATTTTGTGATATTTTTCCTTCTTCTTTTCTACTTGTTCCGCTATCTTGCTGTAGAATCTTGCATTATCGAACTGGTATTCAGGATTGGTGGGGAAATTAACAAGTTCTTCTATTGCTCGAGGTGGTGGTTTTCCGTACATGGTATAAGGGGTATCTCTAATGGATTCGTGGTAAGCGAAATTTATGAAACTTTCTGTGGCTTCTATGTATTCACTCCACTTACGTTGCTGATCGTGGCAGTACGTTCGAAGAATTCTCCCAACTTCACGAAGCACTCTTTCAGCTGGATTGCTGTTCAGGTGGTAAATAGAAGTTTTGTATGTTCGGACGCCCAGATCCATCAATGTCTCCTTCCATTTTTTCCCTCGGAATTGGGTACCATGATCAGTGATAATATTCGTTGGGATCCCCAATTCTGGTATGTATCTCTGTGTTATAATGTTCAGTACCTTATTTGTGGTAGCACGGTTGATGGGGTATAACTTTACAAACTTGGTGTAGTGGTCCATGATGATTACTATAAACTTATACTGTTTTCTTCCTCCACTGCGTGGCATGGGTCCACATATGTCTAAGAAAACTCGTTCCAGTTTGTTGGCAGAAGTTATTGGTTGCATTACTCCTTCCTTCTTGTCGTTATTGCACTTGACTAGTTGGCATATGTGACAGCTTTTTATAACCTTCCTTACTCTTCTGTTAATGTCTTTCAGGTAGGTATGCTCCTCTAGTGCTTTGATAACTTTTAATGCTCCCATATGTCCATATCTGAGGTGGTATTCCATTATAATTTTAGTTTCATATCCCTTAGGTATTATTAACTTCCATGAATTTTGGTTGGGCTTGGTTTTGATAAACAATGTATCTTCGTGTAAACAATAGAATTGGGTGACTCTTTCCTCTTGCTGGGTTAGCCGCTCTTGGATCTGGTTCAATTTATTATCCTCCTTTTGGTGTTGTTTTACCCTCTTAAGTATAGCTTCTAAATCTGACTTGTTTTTCATAATATTGAACACCTTCACTATTGTTTCCTTCTCTCCATCGAATGTTTATTGTTCGGTGTTGATGCGGGATAGCACGTCAGCTGCAATGTTTTTACTACCAGGGATATACTCCCAACTGATGTGGTATTCTTGGAGAGCAAGTATCCATCTGGTTAATCGACCATGGCTGAGCTTACAGTTCTTTAAAAAGGATATTGATTTATGGTCGGTGCGCACAGTGATAGGATATCCAAGGATATAAGTTCGAAACTTGCCACAAGAAAATACTACGCTCAACAGCTCTTTCTCGGTTACGTGGTAATTACGTTCGAACTGATTTAACGTTCTGCTTGCGAAACTTACTACTTGGTGGTTTCCGTCATTGTCCTCCTGATATAGTACTGATCCCAAGCTAATGTCGCTTGTGTCGCAGTTCATGAAAAAGGGTCTATTGAAGTCAGGGTGTTTTAGCATAATAGTGTTGTTGAAGTGTTCTTTAATGGTTTTGAAAATCGTTTCTTGTTCTGGACCCCACATCCACTTGGTTTTAGATGATAGTTGTGGTGACAGTTTGGTTGTCAGCTCAGAGTAATTTTGCTGAAATTTTCTGTAATAGTTACAGATGCCCAGGAACGACTGTAACTGCTTCTTATTTTTTGGGGTAGGGAAACGTTGAATAGCATCTATCTTGTCGGTTGATGGTGTTATTCCTTGTCGTGATAGATTGAATCCACGGAATTGGACTTCTTCTGCTATTAGTTTCGATTTTTCTAACTTCAATGTCACATTGTTTTCAGATGACTTCTCCAGTACCCGTTCTACTCTTGAACAATGCTCTTCCCAGTTGGATGAAGTGATCAGCAAATTGTCAATGTACACAGCTGTATAATGCATAGTTTCAGGACCCAATATCTGGTCCATGCAGCGGACAAATATCGCTACTGAATTTACTAGCCCTCGTTGGGCGCCACTTTGTAACTAGATGTTTATGGGTGTTAGAAACTTTATATATGTCACTCGTTGTATTCGCCTTATTTCGTAGTATAACTGTGTAATTGTGGGTAGATTATTGGGTATTAATTTGTTAAATACCTTTGTGAAAACTAATCGTGTGTAGCGAGCCGGGTTATACCTTTTCTCAATACTTGCTGGCTAACCGTATCTCTCGTCGTTCAATTCAAATCTTACCGCCTCGCCACCTGATTGGCTCACGCTGTCTTGCAGTGTCGACTTCGCTAACTGTAGTATGGTGATGGTTTGTTTTTAATATTTCTTTACATTACCTTGTTTTATAAGAATCAAACATACAGCAGTTGAGGAATATTAAAATTTATTGAACCCTTCTTTATATTACCCGTTCAATTACAGTTAATGAATAATACATATATTTATGTTAATACCGGGGTTTACAGATTGCTCGGTTGGCATCGCTCAGTCGTACTTAAAACGCCAGCATGGCGTACAATGTTTTGTTTTATGAAATAATAATTTTTTCTTAGGGAATAGGTCCTTTTGACAACAGAAGTTGGATTATCGGCTAAAAAATGCACAAAATCATAACATTCCTTAAAACTAAATACAGAATAGTTGATATACTATAATATACAAAGTAAGTTATTGGCAATGAGAATTAGAATAGGTTTGGTTAAATTCTGGTCAGCAAGTTATTTTTTTTTTTAAATTATTTTAATTTAATATCAAAGTTTATGATTAATTAAGTTTTATTAAGAGTGATATATTGATTAAATTCAGTTATTGAGTCAAATTTGTGATCAGTGAAGTGAAAATATATTTAGTTCATTATTATGGATAATTGGAAATTTATTTTGAAGTGAAGTTGTTATTTCATACTCATCAATTTCTTGACGTGGCTTCTCCGATGAGTGTCTTCTTCTTCAGGAAACTTCTAGTCGTCCTCTCTTCTTTGGATTGTCCGAAATACCCGTTCAAATGGTTCCAATTTGAAGTTCGGCTTCCATCAGTTCTCGTAGATGTTCGATGTCCTCAGGTTGGGTTAGGTAAATCCCCTTCTTCCTTCAGGATAGGTCGTCTATTACGTTAATTTGAAGTATTCGTATTTTTTACCATGATTTTTATGATTTAATTATTTTAATAGTCGTTCATCTCATCAGTTGTAGTTTGGAAGGCTTCTCCTATACTTCTTCCTTCAAAATTTATTAAAATTTAAAGTTTATTAAGTTAATTTTAGATCGAGAGCTTCATACATCTGCCCTCCGCGTTAGTCAATAATGAAGTAATTAGAATTACAACGGTATTTTTTGTAATAAGCATCAGTTGCTATGGTTACCTACCAAATTATGCTATTTCTCATTGGTTATTGACCAATGTCTTATGACATTGTTATATTCTAACGTTTTATTTTGGTTTAAATTTATAAAATATCTTCAAATTATGATTTCTTTCTTATATTAGTAGTAACATCAATTATATGAACACCATTGTTCTTCTTTTTTGTTAAGGATTATTTTGATATCCCTTATGATTACTTTTGAATAGTTAATAACATTTTCCTTATTTTCTTATTTGTATTTCTTATGTAGTTATTTTTAAACTGGATATTATTTATACATTTTTGTACTAGGTACACTTACTTAACTGCTTAAACATTTGATATACTTTAATTGATACTGGGTTATTGTTTTCTTTTTTAAATAATATAATAATATATATAATACTTTCACTTATGAACTTGCTGTTTTCACTTCCCAAACGTTTCTTTTTTAAACTTACAAAGTTCCTTCACTAAATGTTAGGCCTAGAGCCTAGACTTCCCCATTCTACTATTTAACATTCTTTATAACTCATTAGCTTTATATATTGGTACATTAAACAATTTTTTTATAGAAACAGATAACAAAACATTGGTGGTTCTAACCATACCTCTTATTATAAAAACAAACATTTTCTTACCAGGCTCAAACCTGAAATTCAATTTCTAACTGTTTTTGGTTTTCTTATTTCTATCTTGCTTATTTTATAAGTTAATAAATTCTATGGTTTCTTTTAAAACAATAACGAAACTCTTATAATACTAATTTTAAACAGTACCTTACACAATATATCTCACTTACTAATTCCTTCACTAAAATACAGCGTCTGTCTTTCTTATCTTCCACTCTAATAACTTCATTTTCATCTTATTTTATATTCATCCTTACTTACTATTATTGAAATTACTAATGGTACAATTAGTTCATTCTTATGTGATAACAGAAAGTTCTATTCAAAGGCTGTTTAGTTATACTATTACAGTTTGCTTCTTAGGTACTTTATCCTGTACACTCACTGCACTTTTTCCTTCATAGAAGGTTTCTTTATTTATTAACACTTCACATTTTCATAATATGCTATTTACATAGCTTGTCACCACCTACTTATATTTATTCACTTTTTTATCTCATCCACTTGATATTACTCACACTGTTTGTCTACTTATTTTAATATCACTGTGTGGTTATTGGTCATTAATAATTATTTTATTCTCAATTCACATTGATCACTTTTTGTTATTAATTATTGCCTTTATTTGGCTCAAAGTATTTTTTACTCGCTTTGACTATGTTTATCATTATTAATTGGGTATGGTCATTTTTAGCTTCCTACCTTATATTTATAAGTACATGTTTCTTCTTCTTTCATATAATATACATAATATATCTATCTTACTTTCTATTGTTTACATGGTCACATCTTATTTATGTCCTAACTGTTTTAGTGCATTGTTTTACATACATATATTAGTCATATTTTGGGGTTTACAAATGTTGTTATACTCTTGGTTACATTTGGTTTCTTGTTCCTTCTTTCTTGTTCCATTCCATTTTCCTTGTTTTTTCTCCAATCTATTGGGTCAAGTCATCGTCAGTTCCTTAGTCAATTGTCATTTCGTAATTTAGTCATTAATCTTTGAGTTATAAGTTTTTTGACATTTCTTCTTATCTTCAGCTTTTTTGTTTGTTAATCGTTAGTATATTTTCACTATCTTGTCATGTTACAATATCTTAAATTACAATGTTTTACCAAGATAGTTCTATTATGAATTTTTCACACTCGTCGTTTTACGCTTTTAATTATTTATTTACCAAAGAATGTCGATTCATATCTATCAAATCCTAAACTACATGCAGAAATATAATAAAAAATATAAAACTGACATTGATATATATTATAACGTAACAAAACTTGCAAATTTTATAATTGGACAGCCCCACGATCTTGGAGCGTCATTTATAATGCTTATAAATTGTGGTGTGTGAACTGACCTACCTGCTGTGCGTTCTTGCGTCTTCTTCTTCCGACTAGGGCCGTAGGAATTTGTGTTTTGAATTCGCAAGTAGGTTAATTCAAAAGTACAAGCACAAGAGTATAGTTATAATTATTTCGAATAGTTTTGTGATGTTGGTAGATTTTGGAGTACAGCAATAACAAAACAGTGTTGGGTATAAAATTGGGGTTTATTATTCTAATAGCACATAAAATGAAAAACTTACATCTAACGTAATTCTTACATACTAAAGAGTAATTAGTAATTTGATCAATGTTTTCTGAATGAATATTAGCTTTCAGAGGGAAAGCCTATAAATACGAATTTATACGAACTTGTTTCTTATTGCTTTCAAAAGTTAATTTTTCAAATAATTTAAGTAATGAGTTTTCAAGATTTTAATATTGATTTTACTGCTTCAAGATGCTTTTAAAATACTCGTGAATCTTGTTCAACGTGCTTTTTATTTACTTGTGATTTGTTTCACGTATACTGCAGTATAAGTTTCTAAGTGATTCAATATTAAGATTTGTATAGCGCTTTTTATCTACGTCTATTTCTTATCTATTGCTTCTTACTTAACTTATACTTGTTCTACAGATTATCACAATATTGAGGTTCTTATTAATTTAGAGTCTCTGTTTTTATAGGCATCTGAATGAAGTTAACTTTACAATTGATTTTAACAGAAAAAGAAAATGATCTTTTTATATAAAAATGTATAAATGATTTTTGACTTTCCTGGTACTGAAGTTCTCGAAGATGTCCTCTGGGGTCCCTTGGTGTCCTAGTCCAATCAGCTAGTGGCGATGATTTCCGCTGCATCCTGGATTCCGACGAAGAGTTTAAGGATCAGCAACTCAGCTCCTTCAGCAACTGTTGATGGATTTAACGTCCGTGGTTTAACTGATGCAACTGCTTCAGGCCCTCAGTCCGGATACTCTGCACTCGTGTGTGTGTGTGTGTGTGTGTGTGTGTGTGTGTGTGTGTGTGTGTGTGTGTGTGTGTGTGTGTGTGTGTGTGTGTGTGTGTACCTCGTCTCAGGTTTCGCTCTGCGTCTTCAGTTCTTCAGCTCGTACCACGATCTAGACGGTCTCGTTCTGTCGTACTCTGGGTGTGACTTCTCGTAGTATATGGTCGATCTCTTATATGTGTACGCCAACAGTTTGGTGTATTGCGCAGTACGCTTATTTGTTGATAAATAAGAGTATTGTACGTTGTACAGGTATGGGTTTCCTCTCCTTAAAACCCCACTGTTGGGTTTGTCAATTTGTTTTGAATTACTTTAATTATGTAAATCTCGGAGATATTTGGAGTTGTGGGCTATATTGATGTAATTAATTAATATTAACTTATCTCTTTAAGAAATGTCAGTGTTAGTGTGCCTAAAACTTAAACAACTTAAGCGTTATTCTACAATTTCATCCAACCCTATTATACCTTGAAGAGAGTTATGTCTAATTTTGTATTTTTACGCTCCCTCTTTGGTGTCAGATAATTCCGCTATAAGCGCTGTAGTATCGGCTCAACGAAACTTATAGGTTATTTCGATGTTTATCTTAACCAATTATTCTATACTTATTCAGTTATGTTTTTGTTCCCAGCTCATTAAACCATACTCCAAATAACAAGATTTTACAAATATATAAAGGTTCTTTATTTGTTTACTTAATTCACATTGGATAAGATATGTTCTAATTAACACATGCTTGGGCTATAGACTTCATGAATCGATTGTTGATTGTTCTAATCCTTTATTTAAATTTATTTATATAGTATGTTTTGATTTGTAATTAATTTAATTCAGGGTGTGAAGGTTCTTGTAACTGTGGGGAAGATTAAAAATACATAGATAAGAATGCAAGATTTACAAATTTGAAGTGTTGTGTAGTTAGTATGATTATTATAATATAATTTACCAGACTCGAACGAAGCAAATCGTGTAGGCGGTTGATCGCTAAATTTACTGTTCTGGACGATTATGCAGTACGGTTTTCTTTCTTCGGTTTAATAAAAGTAATTCTTGTCCTGTCCACTTCGGAATACAGCTTTCTGGATTGATTTACAGCCCGATTGATGTTTCTTCTGCAACGCCAGGATCCAAATAAGTTCTTCTTTCGGTTGAAGCAATTAGTGTTGTTCCCTGTAATTGGAAGGTTATAATTTCTGGTGTAGTGAATATTATTAATTGTGTTACTGTTAATTCTTTCTATTTGATTAATATCTCATCAATTCCCTTCGGATATGGGACAGTTCAAGTTCTTTCTTGTAGACTTCAGTTATTTACTCTCTATTATGATTTCATATTGTATTGTTATTTGGTTAATCTGTATTGGTGATAGACGTAAATATTGTCATTAGAATTTTGTATTTTTATAATCGTATCTGGTAATTTCGAATATTACGATTAAATAGATTATTCTTGGGTTTTTTATTCTCATCACATTTTGTTCATCCAAGCAATTCTTGTCAAAATCAACAACTTCTTCTCCTTTTTGTCGTCCCTAGCAACACATAATTCCTTCCTTCCACATGTTTTAAATATATAGTGTTTATTTCATATATTTTTTGTCTATTCTTTATCAATTTGCTATCCTATCGGAATGTAACTTTACCGATAGTTGGTTTATTATTTTCTACACATATTCTGCTGGTTTTTTGATATAAGCCGGTTTTTTTTCCTTTTTTTATATTTAATCCACCTTTCGATATTATATGTTATTAATCGATATCATGGCATTATGGTATTATCATAATTTGTATAAATTTTATTATATATTATTATCAATTTAATGTTTTTTCTAGCTCTTCAAATCGTATTTATTAATTATTATTAATTGATGTACCTAATCTTTATGTTATGAGTGTTTATATAGTAGTTTGGCTGTTAGGCCTTTTATAGTAAACTGATCTACCTGTGTTTATAGCTGTTAAATATCTATAGCCCCTTTTACATAAATTCATACATACAATCAAATCTTAACTATTAACATTTATATAAACAATTATTTTTCTATATCTAATAACAATTTTATCTTGATCTATTGATCACATATAACAAAATTCAAATCTATGAACATTGATTAACTGCTTCACACATCATTCTACAACAGTCATTGAATAATACAACTTGTTTCATTATCTTTCATTAACTCAACACATATTTGGTATAACATAACATAAACTTTATCATAACATTTGTTGTCATAAAATAATACTTCTTAACTCAAAATTCTTATTTGTTATTACTATAAGTTAAATCATTGTTTCATTTTTTTGTTTGCTTTTCATTAAACATATATCATCAGCTATTATTTAACTTACAGGTTCGTTTATTCTTGTTAACACTACCTTGCATCCTTATTTAATTTTATCTATGATTATCTTTGTAATTATTGGATCTTTGTTCTATTATGGTGTTAAACATTGACTTATTTATTATTCGGTGAACCTTATTTTTATGTAACATGAATGCTGGCATTTCTGTTGCGTTACAACGTAGACGCCATCACAGTCCAGTCGTTATAGAAGAGTGTCTGTGTTGTTCAGAAGTTGAATCTTTACAGAAGTGTGTGTGTGTGTGTGTTCACAGTTTGAGTCCTGGCAGAAGAGTATGTGTGTGTACTGGTTGAGTCCTTACAGAAGAGTATGTGTTTACTGGTTGAATGTTAACAGAAGAGTGAAGAGCGTTCAGCTCGAAACCAACGGTTGTTCAAAATTTTTAGAATGATCTGATTGGCTGATACACTCTCCCTTCTACTTGAAATGTAGTCACCTCATTCCGTGAGAACGAAAAATAATTCCCACAGTTCGAGAATTGTTATTATTTTTAATATTCTGAAATACACCGGAACCAATTGTCGGTCGGGCGTCCGGTTGCAGTTTGTATTGCGATTATCTTGGCTGCAAGCCAAGTTATGCTTATTCTAACATATACATTTGATTCGTAATTTTTATAAGTATAACAAATCCAAATCTGAACTCCCTAGCTCTCTTACTATGGAAGTTATTTAAATAAAATGAATTATCTCATTAACTCTTAAATTATATTTCTTGAAATTTGCACACCCTATTCTTAATATTTCGGCAAACATTTTGGCTATTTTGGATTTTACCTATATTTATTCGTTTCCGAAATATTAATGTTTTAAAGTTAGGGCGTGTCCCTAATTTATAACGGTGTGTGTGTGATTACATAACGCCACCGGAACATAGCCGCTGGGCGTTTTACAATTGTTTTGAGTGCTCGCTACAGCGCGAGATATGGTTCTATCGATTTAAATTTATTTTATATTTGATTTTTAAAACTTTCTACATATAACCCCAAATCTATGGGATTTGGTACGTTATATATACACCCCCACCGTTTAAAAAAAAAAATGAATGTAGATTATACAGTTATTTATTTTTTTTCTACATGTACATTCTTCATGTTTCACATGTATGCATTGTTCTATTTTCTTACAAAAACATATACTGATATAACTATCTTATTCATACAAGCTTTATATATATAACTTAATTCTAATACATTAAGATATTTGTATAAAAAGATTGTGGGACAATGTTTGTAGCATGGGTAGTATTTAATAGCGAGACATTTAACATGGTATTTCACCCAGATGGTAACAGACAATTGTGGCGCGTGCGCTTAGGAATGTGCTTCCGTTTTGCTACCCCTATTATCGCGTAGTAAAACGCTGTTAATTAGCCTATACGTTTAAAAACCAGCTGCGTGCGGGCTCGTGGGCAAACGCGTCGTTGCTTTGTGAACGCGTTTCCGGTAACCGTCACCCGTCCTCACACCTCAACTTGTGTGTTTGTTCACCAATGCTACGAATGATTGTTATTTATGTATAACTTGCCCACAATTATTATTATTTATATCTAATACTCTAATTTATATTAAACAATTATTATTGATATTTAAATATTAGTATTTAAATTATTTCTAATTTTATATGATTTATATTTACAGTGTCTCTATTATTTGGTATCACGCCTAAGATTTTTTTTTTTTTTATCTCATTCGTAATATTTTCTTAACGAAGCTGCGTGATATTTTCCTATAATTTTTCTCCTATCTAATGTTGTGACGATAAACGTGTGTGGCGCAAGCTGTTCGGCTAATAAGTAGGGCCCGTTGTACAACCGAAAAAATTTTGTTGCTACATTTAAATCTCGTGGTCCAACCGGGTTTGCCTTTAGAAGTACCTTTTCACCTAACACAAAGTTCGTTAATTTATGACTGTTGTTGAACCTTTCCGCACGCCTTCGTCCTTTTGCCGCTATTCTTTCTCTTACTAATTGATTTTTACATTGCACCGTAAATTACTCGTTTTTGGCGTGTGCAAATATTCCTGCCAAAATCTTTCCGGTTTTAGTCCAGAGTCTAACTCCGCTGGTGTGTATTCTGTTGTGTCATGGTAACTTTCATTTATTGCTGTTTCGAAAAATGGTAATAATTCGGGCCACTTGCTCTGATCTTTATGACAATAAATTCGGAACATTTTCCCTATCTCCCTATTCACTCTCTCGGCAAGGTTCCCTTGCGGTCTTCTTATTGAAGTGAGGATTGCCTTGATGCCGTTTCTTTCCAAGGTCGCCGCCCAGTGCTTATTCTGGAATTGTTTTCCCTGGTCGCTAAGCACACTCTTAATTTCTCCATGTTCCGGAATATACCTATTAAGTATTATGCTTAATATGGACTTCGTGGTGGGTCTAGGTATCGCGTATAGACTGACTTTCTTGGTAAAGACATCCACACACACACTACAATATGTTTTAACATTTTGGTTGCCTTAGGTAGAGGTCCCAGGAAGTCGGTTGCGATCATCTGTCCCTTCCCTTCCGTTATCACATTGGCCATGGGGACATAAGTGTGTAAATTCGGTGCTTTTGCGGTTTGGCATGGAAGACACGTTTTTAATAACCTTCGCACTCTTCGATACATATTGGTGATCATAAAATCTTCTTTTAATATTTTTACGCATTTTAATGGCGAAGCGTGAGCCATTTTTAGGTGTAATTGTTGTGTTATACACGCTAGCATCGGTGGAGATAGTACCACCTTCCATTCACCCTGTAGTAATTTATACAGTATGTTATTCTGTATCTGATAGTGTGGACTTTCCTGTGCTGCGATCACCTGCTTTTTAGCATGGAGTCTGGGGTCATTTTCCTGCTCGCGTCCACCTGTAGCATATCAGTTACTTCCGGCGCGACAGTGTATTGAATGTCCAATACCTTCAACTCGTCGTCAGCTGCTTCGTAGATCTCTTCTCTTTCTACAGGTGGATATCTACTCAAGGTGTTGGCTGTGGTATTCTCCGATCCTTTACAGTATTTAATTGTAAACGAGTATTCTTGAATGGCTAACACCCATCGTGTTAGTCTGGAGTTGGCTAGCCGGCATTTTAATATGAAAGATAATGCTTGATTATCTGTATGGATTTCAAAATGAGTACTGTCGTATAGGTAATGTCTGAATTTTCTGAGAGCGTTTATAATGGCTAGTATTTCTTTTTCTGACGTACAATAATGCAACTCGGCGCCTTTGAGCGTTCTATTTGCGTATGCAACGACATGAAGACCTCCTTGTTCGTCCTCCTGGTGCAACACGGCGCCAATAGCGTACTCACTGGCGTCAGTATACATTACGTACTTCCTGCCCTTTTATGGATGGAATAACTGTAGGTTGGTTGTGAATAAACCCTTAACCCTCTCAAACGCATCGTTGTGTTCAGAACCCCATTTCCACTTTATATTTTTGCGTACCAGCTGTAGCAAGGGGACTGTGTATTCGGCGTATTTGCTGGTGAATTTCCTGTAGTATCCCGTGAGTCCTAGGAATGCTCGTAGTGCTTTGAGGTTCTTGGGCACAGGGAACTCCACGACACTCCTGAGCTTCTCTGGGTCCGTGCTGATGCCTGTGGCTGAGATTATGTGTCCCAAAAACTTCATTTGAGATTTTATGAACTCACACTTGTGTAGTTTGAGTGTGATGTTAGCTAGTCTCAATTTCTGGAAGATGCTCCTCAAATGTTCAAAGTGTTCCTCCAATGTGCGGGATATCACAAGGATGTCATCCACAAATATTACTGTGTAAGGGTCTACTTCCAGTCCTAGGGCTCTCTCGAGGCATCTTACGATCGCGGCGAGACTCGTACTTAGGCCGAAGGGTACCACTTTGTGCTGGTAGCATTTATTATTAAACATGAATGCTGTGTACTTTCGATCCTGTTCGTTCAACGGAATTTGCCAGAAGCTTGCTGTCAGATCCAACTTCGTGAGGTATCTAGCTCCTTCGCATTTTATGAAAAGATCTTCCGCTGTTGGCGCGCAGACGAACTCCTTCTCTACCAAACTGTTCAGGTTTCGCATGTCCAGACAGAGTCGTATTTCTCCTGACTTCTTACGAACTACGAGCAGTGGATTGAGGAAGTTACTATTGCATCTCTCTATGATGTCTTCATCCAACATCCGCTGTATCTCTTGCTGGACTTCAGCTTGGTACTTTATGGGTACTTGGTAGTCTTCTTATGAACTTATCGGGTTCTACAATATTTATGTTGTGTTGGTAAACTGTCGTGGTTGAATGTCGCTCGTTGAAAATATCTCTATACTCTTCCTGAAGCGATGTCAACCTTTGTGCAGTTCGGGAATCTTAAGGTCGGTTCCCCCTCTTCACCCCCTTCATATTTAATTACATGTTTTGGCGGGCGCGTAATTTCAATTGGGTCACCGTACTCTTGTGTTGGTGTGTGTGTGGTGTTTAGCTTAAAAATGTAATTATTGTCATTAATGCAACATTTTAACAGACGTTCGCCAATGTTGACTTCCGCGTGTATTTGCTGCAATATATCAACCCCCAATAATACGTCGCATATTAGATTATTAATCTCTACTACACACACTTCAAACTGCACATTTTGTACTGCAATCGTTATATAACGTTGCGTGTCAATTTTTTCTCTAGTGTCTGTAGCAGTGCGTATATAGAATTGATTGATTGGAAGCGATGGGGCTGTACGGAAATATTTTTTATTTGCGCGTAAAAATCTTTCGCTAATTCGGGATATAACACTACCGGTATCCAAAAGTACCTGTGTGGGAATGCCGTTTACGTGAGCCTGTAGTATCGGACACGCTGTGTTAGGGGGGCATTGTTGTTTTGTATTTGACTCCAACAATGGTTCTCTAACATCTGGTGGGAACACATTATTATTAACTGGCACACATGTTACACGAGAAAAATCACATTTCTTACACACAGTATTTTTCTTATATCTAACAATCTTATTTCTAAATATTTTTGCAGGGTTTATTGCGCATCCTTTTTGGGTGCGCCCTGTTGCAAGTTTTTTGTATGGGGATACTGTTTTACTTTTGCAATAGGGTCTCTAACATTTTCTATTTCGCTAGTTTGTGCACTCGTACCAGTCTCTGATACCGCGACTGTTTGTATGGCTCTCATTGGAGTTCCATCGTTGCCTTTGCTTATCGGTTTCTGCCTATTGAAACTCGGCTTTCCCTTATATTCAACGGGTTTATTTTGCGGTTTTGGCGGTGCTTGTTGTGGAGCCGAACTAGTACTACGCCTTGGATCAGTTTGGGTATGATATTGCACACGTCTATTTTGGCTATCATTATTTGGATTATAGTTCGGGCTATACCTCCACCTGCCGAAATCAAAAACAGTCTCACTTTGGGATATTAATATTAATAGTTCGTCAACCGTACGTATACCTTGCGTAAATGCGGCTACACGAATATTATGATTAAAATGGTACGCCAATTTCGTGACTATATCGACCTCAGAAAACGCTGGTGTTAAATGTTTAGCGCGTTCAACCTGTTGTATAATATAGTTTTTGGGCGTTATACCCTGCTTCCAGTCGTAACGTCCGTATTCTAATTCATTACGCAAGAGTCTTTGCGTGTGCGAATTCCAATATCAGTTTTCGAACATTTGTCTAAATTCAGTGTATGTGGTAATTTTATCACGTACAATGTTATACCATCTCCTGGCTGAATCACGCATCGTGTTAACTACCCACTGTATCCGGTCTTGGTCCTCTAATCGCGAACCTACCCTTGTCATTTCGTTTTCGCAAGTTAGCAAGAACTCGATCATCGGATTTTCATTATTTTCACCGGTGAAATAGACTCGATTCTTTTCGTCTACTTGCCCTTGTACTAGAATATTTGGTGCCGACTTCCTCCGTACTGCCTGTCGCACTTTAGAAATCTCCTCGCTAAGCGTTTGTAATACATTTACTCTATTTGTGTCGACATCGGAACGAACTTCTACAATCAACGCGTCCAACCTAGCAACTTGTCGTTGTGTTTCATTTACGTCAGTTTGTATCCGTACTATCGACTTTTTTAGCTACATCCGTGGTCTGTTTTTCACACCGGCTGATGTATTCTTTAAATCGCCCCTCTATACGCGAAATCTGTTCAATAAACGATTTATGCATTGTGGTCTCAAAAACCTTAAAACGTTCATTTATTTTTGTCTCGACCGTATGAACTTTTTCTCCGACTTCTGTGACTTTAGAATCTAAGCTTTTCGCGCTTTCTTTGATTTTAGCAGCTATTTCTTTATTTACTTGCTCGAATTTTGCATTGGTTTGTCTTATCTCCGCGTTTATATCCACGTTAGTCTGTTCTAGTGTCTCGGTTAAACTTGTTTTCTGTGCGTCTATTTTAGCTGTTAAGTCCACGATATTTAGTTCAGCTTTGGCTGCACTTTGTTCAAATTTCGCGTTTATATTATCTGTTAACTCGCCTTTCATTTCCGCGTTCGTTTGCTCAGCTTCAGCCGCGTTTTGTTTTATTTCTTGTAACAATTGTTTGAACATTTTGTCGGTCTCCATTGTTACACAATATTCTTAACACTCTATTGCTGTACTTATTACCAATTCACAAAACTTTCTTTAGGGATTGTTTGAGTTGGACGCGAGCTGTTTTACTAATTAAAACAGCAAATTTGTTTCAATTTAATTCACTACAGTTAAATTTACAATTTAAATTTTAATCAAAATTAAATCGTGCCTGCCCCACGTTCCGGGCGACATTTATAACGTAACAAAACTTGCAAATTTTATAATTGGACAGCCCCACGATCTTGGAGCGTCATTTATAATGCTTATAAATTGTGGTGTGTGAACTGACCTACCTGCTGTGCGTTCTTGCGTCTTCTTCTTCCGACTAGGGCCGTAGGAATTTGTGTTTTGAATTCACAAGTAGGTTAATTCAAAAGTACAAGCACAAGAGTATAGTTATAATTATTTCGAATAGTTTTGTGATGTTGGTAGATTTTGGAGTACAGCAATAACAAAACAGTGTTGGGTATAAAATTGGGGTTTATTATTCTAATAGCACATAAAATGAAAAACTTACATCTAACGTAATTCTTACATACTAAAGAGTAATTAGTAATTTGATCAATGTTTTCTGAATGAATATTAGCTTTCAGAGGGAAAGCCTATAAATACGAATTTATACGAACTTGTTTCTTATTGCTTTCAAAAGTTAATTTTTCAAATAATTTAATTAATGAGTTTTCAAGATTTTAATATTGATTTTACTGCTTCAAGATGCTTTTAAAATACTCGTGAATCTTGTTCAACGTGCTTTTTATTTACTTGTGATTTGTTTCACATATACTGCAGTATAAGTTTCTAAGTGATTCAATATTAAGATTTGTATAGCGCTTTTTATCTACGTCTATTTCTTATCTATTGCTTCTTACTTAACTTATACTTGTTCTACAGATTATCACAATATTGAGGTTCTTATTAATTTAGAGTCTCTGTTTTTATAGGCATCTGAATGAAGTTAACTTTACAATTGATTTTAACAGAAAAAGAAAATGATCTTTTTATATAAAAATGTATAAATGATTTTTGACTTTCCTGGTACTGAAGTTCTCGAAGATGTCCTCTGGGGTCCCTCGGTGTCCTAGTCCAATCAGCTAGTGGCGATGATTTCCGCTGCATCCTGGATTCCGACGAAGAGTTCAAGGATCAGCAACTCAGCTCCTTCAGCAACTGTTGATGGATTTAACGTCCGTGGTTTAACTGCTGCAACTGCTTCAGGCCCACGGTCCGGATACTCTGCACTCTGTGTGTGTGTGTGTGTGTACCTCGTCTCAGGTGTCGCTCTGCGTCTTCAGTTCTTCAGCTCGTACCACGATCTAGACAACCTCGTTCTGTCGTACTCTGGGTGTGACTTCTCGTAGTATATGGTCGATCTCTTATATGCGTACGCCAACAGTTTGGTGTATTGCGCAGTACGCTTATTTGTTGATAAATAAGTGTATCGTACGTAGACGCCGTCACAGTCCAGTCGCCTAGCTCTCTTACTATGGAAGTTATTTAAATAAAATGAATTATCTCATTAACTCTTAAATTATATTTCTTGAAATTTGCACACCCTATTCTTAATATTTCGGCAAACATTTTGGCTATTTTGGATTTTGCCTATATTTATTCGTTTCCGAAATATTAATGTTTTAAAGTTAGGGCGTATCCCTAATTTATAACGGTGCGTGTGTGATTACATAACGCCACCGGAACATAGCCGCTGGGCGTTTTACAATTGTTTTGAGTGCTCGCTATAGTGCGAGATATGGTTCTATCGATTTAAATTTATTTTATATTTGATTTTTAAAACTTTCTACATATAACCCCAAATCTATGGAATTTGGTACGTTATAATATATATATATATATATATACGGGCCATTTGACTTGCGCCCTCCGAAAATTCTAGGTCTGCGCCCTTTAGGAGGACCCAGTCTGCCCCTGGTCCAAATTGCCTTCAGTTTCTTCTTTCTCATTTTCTTTCTATCTGACAGTGACTTGATAAGTTCTTGTAATACCTCAACACCAACTTGCCTTTCTATGTCAATAATTTTCTTCACTTCACCATCACTCAAAATCGACATAAACATATATAATTAAAATGACAAAACTGGATACCTCTAGTAAATTATAGAGATTAAAATACTATGCAGGAAGAATAGGGTAGCATTACTATTCAAGTTAAACTAAGAATAAAATGGAATGTTTTGGTATGAAAGTAAAATTTTACTAACAAGAGAATAACTAACTTTAATAAATAATCATATATTGGCCATATAAATAATCACAGGTCAATGATGAAACTTTTTTTTTAATTGTAGCTTTTTTATGCTCTTTTGAATTCTAAATTCAAAAATCAAACTAAAATTTCATATCACCGAAAAAACACCTGTACTTTTATTTTTCAGACAAGATAAGGTTACAAACTGCTTTTATCAATTTGTTTTAATACATCTGGCAACTTTAATTAATAATTTGGTCCACTACCAAATTACATATTAATTCTCCTATAATAACAGTGTTGTTATATGGAACTAAATACTTCTGTGATGCAGACTATAAAAACACCTATATGTGATAGAGAAAAACTAAGGCCACATTTGAATTCAGCAACTCAAAAACTATAAATCCAGCATACATTTTGCAGGCCTAATAATAATTAAATGTACAATTTGTAACAAGCAAATCTGTAATAAATAACAATTATATGTGCAATCAAATATATTGCAACTTACCGTCTGCGGCTTCCAGAAACAATGTCTTCACAAAGTTGACATGTTTCGGGACACTTGTCCCATCATCAGAACTTAAAATAATCGTGTATCATTTAAGTTGATACATTTGTCAATTAATTAAAATATTAAAATTCAACATAAAATAAATAATTTAAAACAATATAAATACGTAAATGTCTAAAAGCGAGTGCGAACATTTAACGATGTACATCGTACGGAGATTGACCGCACACTGATGATGGGACAAGTGTCCCGAAACATGTCAACTTTGTGAAGACATTGTTTCTGGAAGCCGCAGACGGTAAGTTGCAATATATTTGATTAAACAACACGTGGCTTGGTACTAAATATTTGGAATTATTCCTTTTAAACAATTATATGTGCAGTTTTAAAACACAAATTCCCGGTTTTAACGTCACTAAATATTGTACTACTCTGTTATAGCGTCAAAAATTTCTCAGATATTTTACTCTAAATTTCATATATATGTATATATGTGCGCGCGCTACGCCCATGGCTACAGACATACATTGTATGCAAGCGAATGTATGTTTCATCATTATTGAAATGGTTCAAACAGTGTCGATGTTCAGATATTCCTGTGAGTGGACGGACCAATTCTGAAAGAGAAAGCTACAGAATTCGGAAAATTGTTTGGTATTGATTTTACGTGCTCCAACGGACGACTAGATCGATTTAAGGCCCGACACTCGGTTTCCTTTGCAAAAATTTGTGGTGAGGCAAAATGCGTAGATCTGAACGTTACAGGCGATTGGGTGGGTAACACTTGGCCAGAAATTAGACGATCATATAAAGATGAAGACATCTTTAATGGAGATGAAGCCGGAATTTTTTATAAATTAACTCCAGATAAGACTTTCAAATTTAAAAATGAAAAGTGCGTTGGTGGGAAGCTCTCTAAACAAAGAGTTACAGTTTTTGTTTGTGCAAACATGACGGGAAATGAAAAAAGGAAACTTTTAGTTATCGGGAAAAGTTTGCATCCTAGATGTTTTAAAAACATCAAAAAACTTACTGTAAGTTACACTGCCAACAAAAAAGCGTGGATGACTTCTAGTATTTTTGAAGATGAACTAAGAAAGTAGGATAAAAACAGAAAAATTCTACTTCTAGTTGACAACTGTGCAGCCCATCCAAAGTTAAATTTGACAAACATTAATCTGGTCTTCTTACCGGCCAACTGTATGAGTGCCCTGCAACCTATGGACCAAGGCGTCATTAGAAGCCTAAAGTGTCACTACCGCAAGCAACTTTAAAAAAAAATTATTTTCTGTATGGACACGGCGCAACCTGCCACAATTCACTCTTAGATGCAATACAATTCCTAGACGACTCTTGGAAGAGTGTAACACAGAAGATGATAGCAAAATGCTTTAGTAAAGCACAACTCGTACATGAAAATTTACCCGATGATGACGAAGACGACGACTTGCCGCTCTCGGAGTGGATTAAGAAATTCGACGTAAATGAATTTGGAAATGAACTTGATTCCTATGCATCAGTGGATGACCAAGTAGAAACATTCCAAGTGTTGAGTGAAACAGAAATTATCGCGGAAGTAAAAAACATAGAAGCAGAAGATAGTGTTGAAGAAGATGCTGGAGGTGGATGCCGACATCGTTTGTCCGACAGTACAGGAAGCAACGAGAGCCGCCGATACTCTTTCACGATTTTACTGCTTTAGAGAGACGTCTGTTCAATGCAGCGCAGCATCTCCACAGCACAACAGAAAGAATTTATTTTTCAGAAAGGAGCGTTCAAAAGAAAATTACGGATAACTTTTGACAGTAAGCCTAAATGTAAGTTACATGTACTTTCTTTTTGATCTTTTAAAATATTCTTCATGCTGTTTGTATAAATGAAATGCAGTTTGTAAACTTTAGAATAAATATCACGAATAATGTTAATAATGCAAAGATCTTTTTTTTATTTCTCCTTCCTTACTAGTGATTAAAAAGGGTCTTTTATAACGACTCTTTTATAATGTCACTCGGACATAACGTCATTATTTTTTTGGTCCCTTCAATGACGTTATAACCAAGTTCCACTGTATTTATCATGGAAGATACAAAATTGGAGTTATTTTACTATTAGCACTTCAATTTCAGTATAATAAAACAATAATCTAATAGGGAATTAAAATCAATATTGTAAATAAAAATCTTAGTGTTTCTTAATTTATTTTTAATTATTTTATTTAAATTTGATTTGTTCTTATTAACTGTGTTCTTATTAACAACTCTTGTTGGAGTGCCAAGTTTTGAATGCAATGATTTTTAATTGAAGTAACTGGTGTAGAGATAATTATGTAATTTATATTCAATATAAAAACAATTAGTTAGGTATCTGCTTCTTGAATATATAATTAATTCAAAAATTGATTGAAATTAATAATAATTTAAAATCAAGATATTATTGTGGTTCACTTTGATATCCAAACCCAATACCAGATTTCGCCTCAATTTTCGTCAGCGTAAGCACTCGTATTTTCGATAAATTGCTAATTATTCTAAATAATTACACCAACTCTTATACAGTTTACTTCAATATTCTTTTATTGGGTTCTTAAACCTTTCCTTTAATATAAAACAAATAAATACTTTCTGACCATTAGTTACCCTAGCTAATCAGTTAATTGCTCAGAGGTTGGCACTATTGAAAAATCTCAGGGAATAAGTTTTTAGGTTAATTCGACTTAAATATTTTGACATGTGTGTTCTTTTGACTACAATAAGTTTTTCGAAAATGTCATCAGTGAAGAGCAAAACATCACAATTCTTCGATATAATATTATATAAAATAAATAATTGCTTACAACTAAAGAACGTAACAGTTTTGCAAGTGTCTATCAGCGTCAGTTACTTTCTTGGTTAACAACAAATTCACTTCTTAATTCTACGTACAAATAAAAAATTATATTATAACTAATAAATCACAACAGTGTTAGTGATTGTTTAAATAATTAAATAGTGTATATTCAGTGTCACAGTTGGGTTATGTTGAAATAGTAATTTGGATTAATCTCACCGATTTTTTATACACTTTCCTATTTCTGGTATGATATTTTCACAATTTTATATGTATACGTCACTATTCACAGTTCACTTGGTTGATTATTCACTGGATGAAAAATCACTGTTAGATATTAGTAACCTAACCTGTCTTGCGTTCCGAGACTTACCAATAATTTATGGCCCACAAGTATTATAGGGATATCGTTCTTAACTCTTCGAGGTTCAACAATCAATTAACTCTCGTGTGTCAATTTTTCTGGCTTCTCGGTGCAAAATTCCAATTGGTTGAAGCCTTAGGCATTGTCATTTGATGGTGTAGGTTTTTCTAGTTCAAATAAACATGCAAATACTAATTTAAAAACTCCCATCTTATGCTAGATACAATGTTAATGATATTGTCATCAATGAAATCCCCTATTTTCACTGATCATTTTGATACCTCACAAGATAGGTTTTTGTTCAGTATCTTTGTGTGTTACATTCTTTATTTTTGACCCAAATTTATGTTTTATGCTTAAAAGTACCCTTCTTTACCCCATCTTTATTTAATGTTATAAAACAATTTCTGTTTACTTTAAATATAATATTAATAGTTAAATAAATTGACATCAGTACTGGTCACGACAAATGTTAACATCATTCATTGTCTTTTAAAACCTACTGACTGTGGTACAAATATAATATTGTCTTATGTACACTTTAACATCATTAATTTCTTATTTATAAAACACATTGCTAATTTATAAAATATAATCATACTATGGATCTACTCTCTACCTTAATACAGTTATTTTAAAACTTACCCTAATACAAATACAAGTTTTATAGAATAACATTTAACTAAACTATTTCCTTATTTATCTAACATAATAATCATCATGACATACTCCCTAATATCCTGGTTAGTTCATGATTTATACTACTACTAACACAAATATTATATAACATGATTTAATAAACCATCTTGGTAATTCCTCAAACATAATGATTGTCATCCTGACAAACTATAATACAATAGTTAGTCCAGTATTCTCACTAATAATCACAGAAGTTTTATGTAACAAAATTTAATTAAAACATTTTGGTATTAGTCTTCTTCCCACTATGTCACTGTGTTCTTTTAGAATATGTAAACACAAATACCTAGTTAAGTCATAATTTCTAGTTACAGTTTTACACCTACTGATACACAATTATTGTTTCATATAACTGATTCCTGAATTAACACACTTTCCCTTCACAATATAATATTAATCAGTTATACCTAATGTGATATGGCTCTTACCTATTTTTAATACAATATGGTATAAAGTATTTAATTGAAATAATGTTTTGATCTGACATGTATACTTTCCTTGATTGTTATATACTGTATCTGTTTTATAATCTTAACCAAACATATTAAGACATATAACGTACAAAATAAACTTAGTACTTTACTATTATTTTGTACTTCAACTAGCTTTAATAACTTGGTTAGGTTATGCACTTTGGCATATGTCTATTCTTGAACATTGTAACGCATCAAAAAATACCGTTACATAAATATAATAAAAAAATACCCAAATGAAGATCTACCATAAACATATCTAAGCTAATATAGCCAAACACACTAACAAGAGGAAAGACAACACTAAAATGTCAAAGTCAAACCTGTATATCCATGAATAAATAATGTTAAGGAAACTAAGCGCCCTAGAAAGGAAGGAGTTGTGATTAAATAAATCGTCAAAATTATAACAGAAGGAAAGGTGAAACCAAGTAACTACGTTAGCAACCAGGACCCAATAGATCCAATAAGTGAGGGAAAGTATCTAATAAGTGAGGAAAATATCCAACAAATAAGAAGAAAATATTACCAGTGTGAAGAGTCCCCAATAAGTGAGGAATAATACCACAACCAGGAAGAACCTGAGAGGAAACTCCAAGTGACCAAGAGCAAAACTCTTGACAATATAATAATTCAATAAGCAACCACAGACAATAAAAGTGTGCTACTTAAAAGTGAATTAAATAATATTATTATACAACAAGCTAAAATAAACAAACATAAACAATGATAGTGTATGATTTATAGAAGGTGTAAGCCTACAAGTAACAATATCATTATCCAACGATTGAAATAATCAAACACAAACAATGATAGTGCAGTATTTACAGAAAATGGAAATATTAAATGACAACAATTTTATACAATAATCTCGAATAAACCAACACAGACAATAAATGTATTATTTATGAGTAAAAAGTATAATATAATAAAATATAATAAAGACAACAAGTGAACTGAAGTTAAGTGCAGAAATAATTGCTCAAATTGGTCAACTATTAAAAACAGTCAACCAAACCAAATGTAACCATCCAATATATATACCAATAACCAATTATAATTAGATAATACTATGTAAACAAATAGTCAGTAATAGAGTTAAAATACAGAAAACCATTGTACTAGCTAATACCAATTATGGTAAATATGTAAGAAAATACACAAGAAACCAAACTAACACATATAGGCATTGTTGTAATACATTGTTGTAATTTTATTCCGATATACAGAAATAATAATCGTATTGCACATGCGATACCATAACCTGCAAATTTAAATGCAAGCGTGACTTGTACCATTGTTTACAATTATAATTAACCTTTTTCTATTTATGTAACCACTCTCCACAATACGTCATTATCGTATTTAAGCATTTTTTTGTAGTAAGTATCTTGTATACTCAAAGAACTCATGATTTTATTAATTATAAATAAGAAATCTGACCAAATCATGTTAGAGAATCACAACATAGAAATCAGTGTTACCAGCCCTGAGTTTTAAGAATATCTGTAACGATTTTGAATTGTTTTAATGTTTTAAAAAACTTTTGTGAGGGTTTTAAATTGAACTTTAATTGAATTACATTGTTAATAAATTACCATTTAATATATAATCGAGTCAGTCCATTATTTAAAGGTAGACTGTAATAACAACACAACAGAGCATTTATTTCACAGATTGGCAGTAAGGCAAGTAAGTAGCCAAGATTTTGAATAATTTCAAAACAGTCTTATTTACAGATTAACTTTATTTATGCAATTTTAACATACAAACAAGTGGTAAATATTATATGAATTGTGTTGTGCTGTTTTCAATATATTACAGAAAGAGAAGATCTACATTAGAAGATTGACATCAGTAAGTGGTAATTAAAATCTAAACCAACCAGTGCTTCGAAAAAAGAACTTAAACATTTTTCAGCATTTAAACCTTTTTTGAAACAACTTGAACTATAAATTCAATCTTCATAATAATAATTCTAAACCGACCGAACAGAACGTCTAGTTATAACATGTATGAGTTTTAATATTTATTTTAAGGGAACCGTCACGTTACAATATTAGCAGCTCAGCATGCTATGATTACCAACTGAAAATACAAATCAGTATTATCTGTAGTGCAATTATTATATTACAGTGTAGTTAATATCTAATTAGTAAGCCTTATATATACTATATATACTAGTGGTTGCATTAGTATGTTAAAATAAATTTTAAATTTGTAGCCTGTACATTGTTTAAACAAGTTTTTGGTCTGTTTAGGCTCTTAGGAAGAGGAAAGAAGATGGGATAAATACACCTTTACCTCCACTGTGCAGCTTTCATGGAAATTTTGACCAGCTTGTGTACTTAAATTGGGGTAAAAAAATGTTCAAAAGACTTACAAAGCTTGGAGTGCAAGGCAATTTCTATGAAGTCAAGGGAATGACACATGAAATGAAAAAGACAGAACTCTTAATGCTATATGATTGGATTGAGAAAATAGTTAAAGATGAAAACAAAATGTAAGCCAAATTTCAGAACAGTGTACTTAAGCCTACAGAATGTTCTTTATCATGCTGCAGGTTTTAATTATTATTTACATTATTTTAATGAACACTCATAAAAAAGGTTGGGTGTAGACTTATCACACAGATACATTCTATAAAAAAACTAGTTAAGTACTGGTATCCTTTGTACGTTTTTTACTTTCAATAACAATCAACTTAAAGAGTTGGAAGATGTAAGAGCTAATAATCTAAATATAATTTCATACATGAAATTGTACTATGTACAATAATATTTCTCCCTTGTGATTCCTTTAAGCTTATGAAGACTCACTAACCCTACAAGGAATAAGGTCACTGAGAACCCATATATAAAAAACACACTGTATAGTTCAAACTGTAACATGTGTGGAAGCAAAATTAAACACCAATGAAGTCTTTAAAATTACCAACTTTAATTAGTCACAACAATTTGAAATCAACAGAGGTACTGTTAACAATAATTCAAGTTAATTTTGTCCACACACAAAATAATTTTAATCTATTAGATTTCCGCACTAATTATAACACAATAATCGCTTTCCATTAATCAGCAACAATCACTTAATCTGTACTAAAGAAATCACCCACTGTAACTGATTTCTAAGCCGGCCGTAGATGTTTATATATACCCCACAGAAGTTATAAAATAATTTTCTGTTCTTTTGGCGGTGTACCAGCAGAATTTGCGTAGTTACAAGTGCTCGACAGTCTTCAGATTCAGCAGGAAGGACTGTAAATTCAAGATCATCCACCTAGATCGCTTAACCAAGTATTACTACAGAGATGGTTTGCCAGTTCAGGATGAACAATGAACAGGCTTAAGGAGGGGGCAGTGCTATGACAATTATGGAACATTCTTGAAAATTTGAGAGTGCCATTCTACAAGTTTCTTGACTAGCCAAGTGTGCAGTGTTTGTGTCACGGTCGTGCAGTCTGTATCCTCAAAGTGTGAAGTTTAGGTGAGTGACCGTGATGGCACTGTGGGTTGTACAACCAAACTGATCTCCTTCTTTGAAAATCCACACTATTGCTGCAAATGTCATACCAAGTTTTCATGTTATCACAGGCTATCTTCAGCCATCCTCTAATTAAGCGATTCATATCTTGCTGTTGCTTTTCTAATTGCGATAAATAGTTCTGCAGCTCTTGGAACTGAGTCTCAGGTGATCCGAACATCAAGTCCCCAGGAAGATGAATCTCCTACCCAAACACCAGTTTTGCTGGAGTCATGCCGGTAGTGTTATGTACTAATGACCATTAGGAATAATGGTATATACTGGTCCCATTCTGTTTGGTTCTTGTCACCAACCTTCGACAGATGCTGCTCAGGTGTTCTATTGAACCTCTCTCAACCATTTCATTAGACTGAAGATGGAGAGGCATTGTCATGGTCTTTCGAATTCCGAGTACACAGCATAATTCTCAAACAATCCTAATTTGAAATTCTTCCTTTGATCCAAATGGATTTCCAGAGCGACTCCATAATGGCAACACAAGTTGCGAACTAATTTGCCTTTGCCACAGTGGTAACTTCCTGATTTAGAATTGCATAAACTTCCACCAACTTAGTAACATAGTTACCTATAGCCATGATGTACCGGTTTCTATCATCAGCAACTGGGAAAGATCCAGCAATGTCTATGGCAATTCTCTCGAATGGGAGTCCAACGTTATACTGCTTCATTTTCCCCATGCTTCTGGTTTGTGAGCCCTTGCTTGCAGCACATATTTAACAGGTTCGAGACCATTCCTCTGCATCGTGGCAAAGATGAAGCCAGTAGAATGATTCCCATATTTTGTTGTTTTATTAAAACCAAGATGACCTCCAGTTGCTCCATCATGCACTCCTTCAAAACAGACTGCACTTTCCTTTAGGAAACTATCAACTATCAGCTGCATGGCCATGTCTCGTCTATCTGCACTTTCCCTAGACCTATTCAGCAATCTGTTCTCCAAGGTTAGACATTTCCATTGTGCCCAGTAGCTCTTCAGCAATTCGGAACCATAGCAGACATCTTGCCAAACCGGGCGACGACCTTCCTCTTTTGCTGTCAAGATTGGTCCAATGTCTTCATCGATCATCTGTTCTTGTCAGAAATCTTGTGTCGTCCAACCGTGTGCTAGGAAATCTATACTGATGGGTTGAACATATTTTTTGCTCTGTTCTTCCTTTCTGTGGCAATATCGGCAATCTTCCGAGCATGGCCTTCGGGTTAAGCCACCTGCATTTTCATGCAGCCGCCCCTGCCAATGTTGTCCTGGAAGTTGTACTCTTGTACACATTAGGGAGCTGGGAAAGCAAGAATTGGCTGCGAACATAATGCAGTTTTTAAGATCCTGAATGCTTGATCACATTCTTTTGACCACTGGAAGTTCGTTTTCTTTCCGTTAACTCATGTAGTGGTTTAGGAATAGTAGCAGTGAAGCCTTTTACACCGTCCTTTGCTACCAGCACTACCGCAGAAGATGAAACATTGATGAAGGCTCGATTATTTTCTCTGTCAACATGTTCTGAACTAACCGAGACATTTCCTCTTGCTTAGCTAATGGAGGTTGGCGTATCAGTGTTGTGTCCCCGGTATTGATGCGATGCAAGAGAGGTTCTTCCCAATGACTTGCCCAAACTGCATCAAAAATTGTCACATGTGTGTGTTGACTGTGTTCATGTAAAAACTGTCAGAGTTATTTTATCTCACCACTTGAGAGATCATCAGAAGATCTGTTCAACAGTTCCTGAAGTTCCTTTGGTATTTTTGAAGTGTCCAAGGCACTGGGTCTTCTTTGCATCAGTCTTACTACCCAGGTCAGAGGAGACATTTTATCAAGGTGCATTTTGCTCTGTAAAGTGACAACCTGATCCAAAATATTTGCTATCCAAATATGTACATTTCCGGTTTCATCTGATTTTACTAAACTTCTGGCAGTTAGTAAGCCCGGTGTGCTGACTACCTGAGGTTTGAATATTGAGCACTGGTTCCTCCTAGTATCTTCTAAATCGGTTCTAACCGTGATGATTTTTTTGGAGTTTGCCAGGATAGTTATGGCCAATTGATTTATCACTTCTGACATATTTGTTGTGGAGAGTATTATCTTTCCTTTCTGAATTATCAGGATATTGTTTTTGAAGTAGACTATAAAACCATACGCATTTGTAATGTCACACCAAGAATTGCTTCATCCACAATATCTGCAGCAAGTATTTGATTATCAAACTCAAGTCGACTGAGGCATAGGTGTAGTTCCACTTTTCTAAACATTTTTACAAGCCTTCCAGTGATTGTCCCAAGCTGCAAGAGCACCAGATTGGCTTGAGATTTGTCTGCATTTTGTTGTCCATGACGTGTCCGATGTTATCAACTAACTATATAGAATGATACTGACACAGAATACAAATTATTATTGATAAAAATGATTAAATTTTTACCTTACTGCCTAAACTAGCTTTTGCTCGTTAGAACTTTGTCAGAGCTAGATCTAGAACTTCGTTAAAAGTTTTTAATATTTTTTATCAATAATAATTTGTGTTCCGCATCAGTATTGTTCTATATAGTTAGTTGAGATTTGTCACCACATCAGGGTGCACAATGGAGACTATGGCACCTGTGTCAACTATAATCAAGGTCGGCCTTTCTTGAAAACGAATCCGGAAACTTCCAAGCTCCCGCTGGTTTTCTGAAGTGGTAGAAATTGCCTATTCTCTAGGAGATTCATTCTTCCAGATAGTCTACACACGCCCCATTGTACCGACTACTGCTCCTTTCCCTGCTGCTTAACTGTGGATCGACAGTCTCGTAGATGTCCAGGTTTCCCATATCTATAACACTTAGGTCTTCCATCTTTTTTTGCACTGTGATGCCGGTTGTTGAATCTTTGTTGCTAGTTCTTGCTCTTCATTGTTTATTTCATCGTGATCTTTTAATGCGCGCACTTTATGACTAACGTGTAGAATGACACTCTCAAATTTTTAAGAGCGTTGCATAACTGCTGTATCACTACATATTGCAGTCTGTAATGTGGAATCCATAAGTAAATATAGTCATTAATATGGAATGGACAGGATATATTTTAAGTTTTTTAATTATGTTTAATGCACGACAAAGAATTATTTGAAGTAAATAATGCTCCTGCTACTTAATTCTTTAGGTTTCTTGAAAATTTACTAAATATTATAGGATAAAAAACATAAATTATTCAGTGACCTTTTCAATTTGTCTTTCAACACTTTTTCTTTAAATTTAAGGTTTTTGAGGTCTGTTTTAATTTATAACAGTTATTTTTATTCAGACTTTTTAAAATCAAGAACATATAAATTAATAACACTGGTCTGTGATAGAAAAATTGTCTTACTTGTAATGGGCGATATTTATAGTGTTTTGGTGCTGATTACTGGAAAAATAATGGAAACATTCTGTGCTGTACAGTTTTCTCACAAATAATATATCTACTGTCGGATTTTTTATTATGGATACTCGAGTTTAAGCGTTAATTACAAGTGAACCTGTAGGTCTACTTAAAAACTAGTTACATCAAATTTTTGCGTGTTTAATTTTGCGTTGATCTGTGTAAGAAACATATTTTTTGAAGGTTGATATAAATTTTTTTTTGCGGTTAGAGTAAAAAGTCCATGTTTTTTTGTGTTTTTCAAGAAACCGCTCTCTTTGAAATTATATAAATTAAAAACTCTTGGTCCGATCATAACTAAATTTTATACAGTAGGGCACAAGTGTTTTCAATACATTACTTAAGTTACAAAATTGTTTTGTGATCCAAAAAAAAAGTTATCAGTTTTGTGAAACAACTTTTTCTCGGTACAGGATAGTCATACAAAGGCAGACTTGGTCTTGTTTTGAAGCTCTTGATCGTGGTTATCAAAATCCACAACTGCTGCAAACATACATTGAGATGCCAATTTTATACAGAGTGATATTCATGCAAGGGTATGTGTGCGCTGGACCGTGTGTAAGCGGGCCTTCTGGCGGCGAAAGCGGGTGCTGTGTTGCCAAGTTCAATCACCCCAGGCGCTTCACTGCAGTTGAACAGTTGCTGTTTGGATAATTTTAACACCTTATTAATGTTATAACATTATGTTTTCGGTTATCCATTTCCCATCACCCTTTCTCATGAGGGCTTTGGACCTCCAATGGCAGGTTTAAAAATGGTTTGCCTCCTAAATTTGAAAGGAGTTGTCAATTTTTTACTATACAATATTTACAAAGGTTATTTACATTATTTGACAAATTTACAAAGTTCTATATACAATGTCTACTTCTGATTTATTCTTCTTTATTCTCTTATGTGATGTTAATCTTCTTCGTCAGAATAATCGCTGAAATCTCATGAATCAGAACTGTCATTCATAGTGATTATAACTGGCTCAACATTAGGAATGTTTTCAGTCAGTTGATCTCTATCCCAATAATGATCTTCTATCTTCTTTACATGTTTAATAAATTTTTTCCAGAGTTCGGGAGTCAGAACACAAGGCATTCATCACTTCCATACTTCTGCCATTCTCTGATGTGTTCGCCATATTTATTTTGGCTACCTTCCCTTTGACATAAGCCCAAATAAGCTCGATTGGGTTTAGTTCACAGTGGGCAACTGGTAACTAAACAAGTTTTACATCAGGTCGAAGTCGTTCTATGAGTTGTTCGAGTTTCTTCTCTGGTGTTTTAAAATGTGGCTTAGAATGGACAATAAGCTCTGCTTTAGTTAACTTATCATACCTGTCAACACCTGGTGGTGGTAAAATATTTCTTGATGTAATCCAAGATATTATTTCTGTTTTCAGCCATGACATATTTGGGTTTTTAGTTGCAGGATCGACCATTGTATGATACGGTGCTTGGTCAATAATGACAGCCGACTTTTCAGGTAAAAGACTGAGGATTATTTTAAACCATTCCTCATAGTGAGCTGAATTCATTTCATTGTGGTAATCGCCTGTGCCTTTCTTCCCAATAAAGCACAGATCTGCTCCTTCAAGAAATCCGTCTTCACTTCCGATGTGTAATATAATACATTTTCCAGCTCCAGACGGTGTCTTGAATCCTCCTCGCCATCCATAAATCTGCTGAATGTGTCCTCTGTATTGATCATAGTTGTCAAAATTATTTTATAATGCATCCAGCACGTTTTCTTGCCACCCATACCTCATCATGTGGTTCTGTCCGCACCAGGTCTCGTCTGTAAAGAATATCTTGTACCCCTGGGAACGTAGCTCTCTCATTTTTCTCAGGAAGGTATGCCGGGATGCAGCAACTGTCACAGATTCCATCAGGACTGGCTTCTTATTAAGCTTCTTATATCTAAATCCCAAGCTTTTAACAATCTTCAAGAGAGTAGATCTTGACACCTCAGGAAAGTCTGCCATATTTTGAACAACTTTCGTGTGGAGGTTTTTGATTGTGGGAAAAATCTTGTTTATGTAAAAATCATGTATGCTCCTCCGTATTGTGCCCAAAGTGAAGTCATCAAGTTGGATTTTCGGACATCCTCACCTGACACACTGCTTCTTTCTTGATCCAGGTGATGTATTTTCTTCGTTCTCCTTGGTAGAGGCACTCACTCTCTTCACAGACGCTAAGGATACTCCAAGACACTGTGATACTTTCTGGTATACAGGAATCCTCTTGTCGCCAACCTTTTCTCCTTCACTCTTAAAAAAACATAGCACTTAAAATCATCGCATCTTGACGTGATATAAACACAACGACCAACAGCCAGAATGACAAGTGGCATGTGGACGAAGCAGATTTAAAGAACTGATGACTCAGACTGACATTGGTCAGTCTGAGTCATCAGTTAATGAATCATTTTTAACGAGCAAATCATACGTGTCTGGGGGTAGGCCACAACAGCCAGGGCAAAGTCCGGGTCTGGGGTGAATCATCACAGCAACAACGCAGCCGTATGGCCCACTTACCACACTGCCTTATGAGAAAAGGTGATGGGAAATAGATAATAGAAAACATAATGTTATAACATTAATAAGGTGCTAAAATTATCCAAACAGCAACTGTTCAACTGCAGTGAAGCGGCCGGGGTGATTGAAATTGGCAACACGGCACCCGCTTTCGCCACCGGAAGGCCCGCTTACACACGGTCCAGCGCACACACACCCTTGCATGAATATCACTCTGTATAAAATCGGCATCTCAATGTATGTTTGCAGCAGTTGTGGATTTTGATAACCACGATCAAGAGCTTCAAAACAAGACCAAGTCTGCCTTTGTACGACTATCCTGTACCAAGAAAAAGTTGTTTCACAAAACTGATAACTTTTTTTGGATCACAAAACAATTTTGTAACTTAAGTGATGTATTGAAAACACTTGTGGCCATACTGTATAAAAATTTAGTTATGATCAGACCAAGGGTTTTTAATTTATATAATTTCAAAGAGAGCGGTTTCTTGAAAAACACAAAAAACATGGACTTTTTTACTCTAACTGTGAAAAAAAATGTAAATCAAAAATGTGTTTCTTACACAGATCAACGCAAAATTAAACGCACAAAAATTTGATGTAACTAGTTTTTAAGTAGACCTACAGGTTCACTTGTAATTAATACTTAAACTCGAGTATCCATAATAAAAAATCCGACAGTAAGCAGAGGTGTAGCTATGGGAGCCAAGGGGGCAGCCGCCCCGGGCGGTATAGCCAGGAGGGCGGAAAAGTGAGCATAGACTTGAAGAAAATGGTTTTCAGCTTATAAAACTATAAACAACTTGTTTCTTTGATATAACTATTCCTTTCATAAAAGAAGCAACCAGCCAGTTTTGTTTGGTTTATGCTTGGCCAAGCGAGATATCACAGTCCTTCCGAGATATAATGGTGAATAGAGGAAGAGGTCTGTTGCAGAACAATGACTGCCATTTTCCTGAAAATGAAGCTGGACGATCCTTAAACAAGTATTGGTTTGATAAAACCTTGCAAAATTGCAAGAAGGTAAATCGCATTTGGATTTGTTTTTCTCCAACTAAAAAATCTCTATTTTGCTTTTGTTGCACTTTATTTCCACACAAAAAAAAACTATCAAAGAAGCAATTTTAATAGTGAAAATAGGGTTTAGTCATGGCAAAAGTTAAATCCCCGTATTTGGGATCATGAAAGTAGTCCTGATCATCGCTCTGCGTTTTTGAATTGGAACATCCGTTAAACAAAGTGGAACTTATTGATCACCTACTTCAGGAACAAATGAGTAAAGCAGCTAAGACATGGAAAGAAATCTTTGAACGGGTCATTGTCTCAGTCCAAACTCTTACACAACAAAATCTGGCACTGAGAGGACATCAAGAGTCAATTACTAATGACCCAAATCCTGGAAACTTTCAGGCTTTGTTAAAATACTTGACTATGTTTGATCCTGTCATGAGATCTCATTTGGATTCAGACCCTCGTAAATCTGGGTGTCTATCTTTCGCCAACTATTCAAAATGAAATAATAAGCTTGTTATGAGAGAGAGTCCGCAAATATATTATTACTGCATGTAAGAAAGCCAAGCACTTTAGTATTATATTTGACACAACACCAGATGCTACACATGTAGAACAAATGTCTCAAATTATAAGATTTGTTGAATTTAAACACAATTTTCTTGATATCAAGGAACCTTTCATAGATTTTAATCCTTTAGAAGTGAAAACAGCGGATGGTATCACAGAAGCTATTACAAGTAAACTTGAGAGATGGATTGAATCTTAGCGATTGCAGAGGTCAGTTGTATGACAATCAAGCAACAATAACTGGTATCCGTTCAGGAGTTCAGAAGAGAATATTAGATTTGAATCAACTAGCTCTGTTTGTTCCCTGTGACAACCATTCACTTAACTTGGTTGAAGTTCATGCAGCTCATGTAAATGTTCAGGCAGTGATATTTTTTGGGACAGTAGAACGCCTATTCACCTTCTTTTCCTGTTCCCCTCATAGATGGAGTGTTCTTAAAGACTTCATAAATATTACTCTAAAAGGACATTGTGATATCATGTGGAGTTCAAAATCAGATGCAATATACACTCAGTTGGATGAAGTGATTGCTACACTGGAGAAACGGAGGGATACTCTGAAACAATTGATATGAGGGAAGATGCAGCATTAATAATTAATAAGATAGAAAACTTAATTTTGTGACCTTGCTCTTTTTCTAAACATATATTCTTTCTTCTATGGACAAAATCTTGCAGAACAAAGATTTTGTTCTATGGACAAAATTTTCTTCCAGAAAATCTTGCACACCAAAGGAATAAGTTTTATTCAAGCATTGACACTTCTGGAGATGCTAACGGACAAATTAAAAGTTTGGAGAATTAGCTGTGTGACAATGTCATTACTAAGGAAGAGCAGTTAAGTAATGAATTGCATGTCAGTATAACAAAAAGGATAAGAAGGAAGTGCACAATGCCAGGGGAGTACACACACGATTCTGCATTAACCGTTTGGCATGAAATGCAACGTTCTCTAATAGAAATTTTGGACAAACTGTCAGTTGAAATTTTAAGCCGTTTTTCTAACATAAAGAGTTAGAAAAACGCTTTGGGTTCCTCTATAAATTTGAGGTGTACGTAAATGATGGGGATATATGTTTTAAGGAACAGCTTTCCCAAATCAATATTAAGTGCACGGTGGTTGCAAAACTGTATCCACATGACCTAAACAACAAAGAATTGTTCGGTGACTTGAAAGGCGTCATACTTTTATTAAAAAGGGCAAACGTTAACGAGAATAATTGGACTTTACACCTCAGGGACTGTTCTAATATATTTCTTCAATGAGATTAGAAGCCTACAAAACACTAGGAACAGCTTTAAAAGTTTCTTACTTTACCAGTGTCTGTGTCTTCCTGTGGAAGATTGTTTAGTAAACTTAAATTGATTAAATCGTACCTACGATCAACAATATCTCAAGGCAGGGTATCAAATCTAGCGATACTTTCAACTGAAAATGACATTACTTCATCTTAGATTACAGTGATTAATAACCGACTTTGCAGCAATTAAGGCCAGGAAAGTTACATTTTAAAATGTCTTGTTTTAAATATTTATTAAATATTAAAAATAAATAAGTGTTTATTAATAGGAGATGGAACCATTAAACTTGTAATGGTAAGTGATTTATTTTATTACTTTTAATGTAGTTCTTTGTTTAACTTTATGTTGCTTTAGGATATTGTTTTGATGATGTGCTTTAGACTTACAAGGAATTTGTATTTTATTAGAACATTGTTATGTTATAAATTGTTTATATTAGTACATTTTTTATAGTCCATATGTGTTACTAATAAATGTATACAAACTGAATACCGGTAATATTATAATATATAATTTCTTAATTTTGACTTAACAAATATTCTTAAAACATTTGCTGGACGTGCTTTCATACAAAAATCTACACATTTTGTTTATTAAGGCTTCATTTTTGCTCTTTTGTCCCCTTTTAATTGTGAAGGCGAGGCAGCCAACGATCTTGCCCCGGGTGCCAAAGAGCCTTGCTACCCCACTGTATCTAAGTTTGATATATTTGATAAATTAGAAAGTACAGTATAACTATTTATATAAACATTGCACATATTATTACAGTAGCCTCACTGATCGTCATCTGGTACAGTGAAACACAAAATACAGAGACCAATAAAGTCACAAATTACCTGCTTTAATTAATCACTAATAACAATTCGTAATCAACAAGGTACTCTCGTACAATAAGTCAAGTTAAATTTGTCCACACACAATAATAATGTCAAGTAATAGAGTTCCGCACTAATATGGACACAATAATCAATTTCCTACAAACACTCGATCTGCACTAAGGAAATCACCCACAGTAACTGACTGCCAAAACCAGATGCTGTTACTTTTATAGGTCACACTGAGGTGCCAGAATAACTTCCCATCCTTTGTGAGGCGTGCCAACATAATGTGTATTTCATGTGGTTTCCAGAACACTCTGGAAGTTGACGGCCTTGATACAGATAAGGCATGCTCGGCTAGTTGAGAAGCGTGTAGAATGACACTCTTTAACTGTTCGAGAGAGTTCCGTCATTACAGTGCCCCCTCCTTAAGCCTGTTCATCCCGAACTAGTAAACCGTCTCTGAAGTAATACTTGGCTAGGCGATCTAGGTGGACGACCTTGAATTTCCGCTGTCCTTCCTGTTTAAATCTGATAAACAGGAAGTTGATTCTCTTCTTCACAGTGTAAGGTCCTTCCCAATTAGTGTGAAGTTTAGGTGAGTGACCACAATGACGCTTTGGGTTGTACAACCAAACCTGGTCTCCTTCTTCGAATCCCACACTATTGCTGTGTCATACCAAGTTTTCATTTTATCACTGGCTATCTTCAGTCATCCTTTTATCAAATGATTCATTTCTCACAGTTGGTTTTTTAATTGCGAGAAATAGCTCTGTGACTCTCGGTCAAGTTTGTTCTAGACTCTTCAAGAGGCCACTTGAGATACGCATGCGTCAACATTAAGTGGCATGCAAACTGATGATGGAAGATTTTGCTAGAAGGTGTGTGCTACCTATAAAAAGCCAAGTTATACTAACATAATATATACACTATACACTGATGTGCAGTAACATTTAACAAAACCAACAAATTCTAGCAATGAATTATCCACTGAAAATATTTTTCTATGTACATACTTCAAATAAGATTATTTACAAGTTTTGATAACTATAAAACATTTTGTTATTTCGTTACACAACATATTTTTTTTTCAAATAATTTTCTTGTCTTCGTGGGCTTCGAAAAGTCAGAATGGGGGCTTCACTGTCTATTATGAACTGATACATTCATTTCAAAAACTGATTTATTCTTATTTTATTATGTACAGCATAACAACAAATTAATCAACCTCCTCTTTGTCCCAGTCTTTCAATTTTGTGCCCATCATAAAATCATCTCTTAATATACTCCACGTTTTCTCTTCAGGCTTGATTTCTTCCTTCTTCACCTCCTGCACAATAGCAAAAGCTGATCATGAGATAGAAACATACTACTTACTATAAGTTTCATTTACAGTGAAACAAAATGTACTCAATTAAACCAAAAATTAAGTTTACAATTTAAGAAACATAAAGTTGCAATTAATACTGCTGAGTTTTACATATGACTTTGTACAAAACAAATGACAGCACAATGAGCATATTAACAATGGATATTGTTACAAATGGAACCAACTAGAATAGCTGAGAGAGTATCTGCCCCATCCTCTTGCCCAGTGTGGCAGATGTTGCCTCGGTCCAAGTTTGTTCTAGACTCTTCAAGAGGCCACTTGAGATACGCATGCGTCAACATTAAGTGGCATGCAAATTGAGGATGGAAGATTTTGCTAGAAGGTGTGTGCTACCTATAAAAAGCCATAGCAGCTGGCTTATGAGGCAGTTCGTTGAGTGATTTCTCCTTAGTGCGGATCAAGTAGTGTTTGTGTAGAGTAACATATAATAATAAATCTTATCGAACACTGAATAACATTTGGTCAGAACTGGCTGCAAGTGTCTTGAGATGGAATAAAAATAGGAGACAATAACCCTTAATATTGGTAATTTTAATATTATCTAAAAGCCACATATTCATTCTTAGCTTTGTGTTATCCTGCAATATGTACATTGTAAACACAGTAAGAAATCTCCAACTACAGTTGCAGCATTAATATGGTCCATATGTAAAATTGGTGGCTGTGAGAGACTGGCGATTAGACCTACTGCCATTCAGGTGCAACATCTCACATCTCTTGAAACTATACTATACACAAAAACCATTCAGATAAAGGCATAGAAAATAGCATATTCCAATGACTTTAGCCCCACACAACACCTCTGTTTACTTTTCACAGAGGAGGAGCACTAAATAAATGAGTTATAGAATACATAACCTTTAAACAAGTATAGAGTTAGTAATGATAATACAATGAACAACTTAGCTCAGACACAAAAAACTGGGGCAGTTGACCTTACAGGAGCAAGGACTTAATGATAGAAAGCTGGATAAATCAGCCTAAAAAACAGATATTAATGACTTAAATGTTATGTGGCCACAGTGTTTCTGGAAGTACACACACTTATGTAGGTGGACACATCCAGACAGACCAGAGCAGTATGTGAAGCTCCTGAATGTGTTTTCTTGAAGGACTGTGACATCAGATGGATTGCAGAGATGCATGTTGGCATTAGAAGAAAGCTTAAATGTCATTACAGCTTTAGCTACAAAAGTATAGTAAATCTAAAGAAACTCATTACATACACCCAGACAAAAGAAAAACATTTTAACCCATGATCTTATTACGGTAAGGAGGGTATATTAGATCATTTTATATAAAAACAGGAAAACCAATGGAAAAGACCTCAAATCATCAAATGACAATTATAAAGGGAAGATTACATTCTTCTGTTCCCTGAATGGTACCTTATCTTATTAAAAAAGCATGTTTTAATATCTAAGGGTGTGGCTACATGGACATTTTTTAATGTAAACTTTTTGCATTAAATAACGCAAGAAATATGCACAACATGGTGTGAAATAGGGAGTGTCTAGATGCTACTGGATTTATTGCACAATGTGAAAACACAGGTACGCAGATGAATGGATCTTGGCCCACTTGACTTGGGTTAAATAACGCAATGTTACTGACTACACATATGTTAATTAAACACAGTGTATGACCGACCATTACCTAGATCATCACATTATTTATCCTCATCAAAATGGCATACATAGACAGTGAAATTTTAATAATAGAAACTGAGAAGCCCAAATGTATATAACGTTGGTGATATTGACTATAAACATCTTTACTTTAGAAAGAAGATGTTGAAGTGAATTTATAGACATACAATAATAATCTAAAAACAACATCAGGTAATTTTGAAGTTTTTCATGTATGTTTCTGAACTTCCCTTCATAAGGTAGATCACCAATTATTGTATGTCCACCACTTTCTCTGTCATTTCTAATTCCAATGTTGTCTTCTACCAAACAATAACGAAACAATCGCTTTTGATGTTATGTTCAATTCTGTCATGGCTTTTCAAAACATGTACATAACTTAATAATGAAATAACATGCTTTCACCTAAACTTTCAACAAGGAAACTACATTAAAAATAGATCAGCCCGCGTGTTGCAAAAACTATGTCATTAACGTATAGATAATTGTGTTATTTAACACACAATCTAGCCGGGGTAAACGAAATAAAACATTAAGTTAATTTCTGCAGAAAAAACTACATTAAGAAAACATCCGTGTAGCCATAGCCAAAATGGAATGTTCCATTGCAGTATATTAAATAGCTGTATATGGCACTCTGTTGCAATACTGATGCCATTAAGACTATCTAAAACATACAGCTTCATAAGAAACCTATGTAAACAGAACATGTAAACAATTCAATAGCTTTTCATTAAAATATTCTAAAAATGTACGTATTTATAAACAAATATTCTCAACCATTATGAATTCATACTCACACAACTGAACAAATTAGTAAGAAGAATGTGATATAATTTTCATTTCATAGTTTTTTTATTTTGTATTTTATGTTTATATTCATTGCAAGTTACATTTTCATATATTACTGTATAGTATGTCACACATAAAAATGCTAAAAGTAAATAAAGAATAATGCAAGTAAAAGTTTTAAATACGGTTACTTTATTAACAACTCACAAATTTATGATACATTTCAATGAAATGCTTAAACAGAATTTATTATCTTTAGAAAAATGCTTATTAGATTTAGTCATGAGTTTGAGCTTGGACACACTTCCATTCTTGTTCGACAATACTGTACTTTCTAAAGTTTGTGAAAAAAGTGACACACAATTAAAGAAGACAGTTTCATACAAGTGAAGAATAGAGAGAATAATTTTACTCCAGGGAGAATTTGTTAAATGAATGACTTACATTTGTTTCCAGTTCTGTAAGTTCATTTACAGAATGGCTTTTTGAAGATCCCATTAAAACATTTAAGAAATCCTTTTTGCTAACTGACTTTAAAATTCTGTCTTTCTTGTACTCTAAATTGCCAGCTTTTTCTATTTCTGAACTCAATGTTTTCTGATGTTGCTGTACAGCATTAAACAACTGCACTACTCCTCTGAAACAACCATCAATATATGTTTGTAATCAATACATGTATTATATTGTACTTGCTCTATTTGAGCGTGCCCAAGTATACATAGGAAAATTTGAATTTACACAATTATACCACAACAGTCTACCTGACATGATATTTAATTACTGTTTTCATAATAAGGGTGCCATTTACATTATCATTTTGAAAGAGAAAATGTTTTCAATTTACCCTGTAGTTAACAATAATTATATTTACATAAAGATAGTATATATTCAAAATATCGGTATGGAGAACCATACATGACTTCCATGTTCTAAGACTTATATTTAAAATCGTTTACGATAAGAAATGTTTCCATAGAAACTACTTTCCACTTATTGCTTCAGCCTTAACCACAGTACTGTGGTCACTAACGTATACCACCACACGTTATCGCACTCGATTTTCACTGATGATGGCAGTCGACGGCACTGCAGAAACGTCTGGTTTTGCAGAAAACATTGGACTATGGCCAAACAGCCCGGGAAGGAATTTTAACAACAAACTACTACCTTGTTGCCAATAACGTAGTACACATAAAAATTATCCCCTCCCCCTTCAACTATAATTTTCATTTATAGAAAATTACCCTCACCCCGTTCAACTAACCTCTTCATTTATAGATATTTCATCTATTTTTCTACAGTGGATTATTAAGATCTTCTTATCAGGATACTTTATTTATCAAAATTAAGTACTTTACTCTTGTTACAACAAAAAATGTTTCAGGTAAACTGCACTTTCCCCGTAACCGATCTTCATCAAAATCAAAATGCCTTGAGTCTTCTACAACTCAGGCACATACGTAAAAAATTATTTGATTCTGTTTCAATTTACGGCAGTTATCGTTTGTAATGAAAATATTTCTCTTGTTACAACATAAAATGTTGCAGGTAAACTACCCCTTTCCCTTAACCGATCTTCACCAAAATCAACAGGCCTCGAGTTCTCTACAATTCAGGGATCTATGCAAAACATTATTTGATTCTGTTTGAATGTGCGGCAGTTATCGTTCATCATAGAAACAATTACTCTTTTTAAAACATTAAAGGGGGCAGGTAAACTACCCCTTTCCCGTAACCGATCTTCACCAAAATCAACAGACTTTGAGTACTTACAACTTCAGGAACGTATGCAAAAAATTATTTGATTCTCTTTGAATATGCGGCAGTTATCATTCGTCATAAAAATAAAATTACCCTTTTAAACATAAAACGTTGCAGGTAAACTACCCTTTTCTCGTAACCGATCTTCACCAAAATCAACAGGCCTTGAGTACTCTATAATTCAGGAAGGTGTGCAAAAAGTATTTGATTCTGTTTGAATTTACGGCAGTTATCGTTTGTCATAGAAAAAAATACCCTTGTTAAAACATAAAATGTGGCAGGTAAACTACCCCTTACCCTTAACTGATCTTCACCAAAAACAATAGGTCTTGAGAACTCTTCAATTCAGGGCTGTATGCGAAACATTATTTGATTCTGTTTGAAGTTGCAGCTGATATCGTTTGCCATAGAAAAAAATTACCCTTGTTAAAACATAAAACGTTGCAGGTAAACTACCCCTTTCCCTTAACCGATCTTCACCAAAAACAATAGGCCTTGAGAACTCGACAATTCAGGGCTGTATGCGAAACATTATTTGATTCTGTTTGAATTTGCGGCTGTTATCGTTTGCCATAGAAAAAAAATTACCCTTGATAAAAAAAAACATTGCAGGTAAACTACCCCTTTCCCTTAACCGATCTTCACCAAAAACAACAGGTCTTGAGTACTCTACAAATCAGGGCTGTATGCAAAAAATTATTTGATTCTGTTTGAATTTGCAGATGTTATCGTTTGCCATAGAAAAAAAATCTACAGACACTTTTCGAAAAATGACTTTTTCATGTTTTGAGGCTAGTACAATCAGAATCTGCAATAATCTCGACCACGAGTTTTTTTGCCATCACCATACTTCCATTTCCTTATGGAACATGGAAGTAAAAACAAGAGTGGTTTTTTTGCAACAGCTCGTTTTTAGTTTTGTTATTCATTTATTTATAAACAGCACTGCCTGCAAATCGTGTGTAGTCATTTAATTGCAACTGACAAAAAAAAAGGAAATATACTGATAGGCCCATCACTAGGATTCCATTTTTTGTAGGGGGAAGGTTTTTTTTATTGCAAAATTTTGAAAACAAATGTGAATATTGTAACGTCACAAAACGTTCCATAAAGAAAATTAATTGGAAAAGTACATTATCATAAGAGGAAGGTGAAATGAACAGTATCGAACCCAAGTAATCCAAAAAATTTAGTAATACTGTCCAATAGTTAATATCAATAATATGTAAAAACGACGAAGACTTTGACCAAGACTCAAACCCCATATATTGTTTAAGTGAAAAATAGAATAAAACTGATATTGTATAATAAGAGAAACAAATAATCTCAGAAATGACCAAAATAAGGTCATGAAATGTTAGAAATGTAACTCTGAATAGAGCATAAAAACCAATTTATTGTGAAATAATAGACAATATAATAATCTATTATTATACTTTATAATATATATAAAATAGATGTATCAAATGATTTAAACACATCATTAAATAGGATGTAAATTAAAATAAAAAATATGTAATTTTGTAACAGAAAATCAAAGTTTTAGAGTTGAGACCAATCACTCAGATGTATGTGAGAATTAATTATTATGGAATTAAGAAAAAAACTAGATGTAAATGTCAATTAGACAAAGACAAACAAAATACTTCAAAGAGAGAAAGCTGTAAATTGATTAGAAGTCAATGAAAATAATCAAAAACAGTGTTAAACTGAAAACATGTAGTGAACATGTAAAATTGTATAATTTATGACTTTAAAGTTATCAAAATGCAACAAACTTGTATTTTAAAGTTGAACCACAATATAAAGTAACTATACCTATAAATATGACCACCTAAAACACTTTAACAGTCAATATTAGGCTGAGGTCAAAAAACAGTCACAAAATTAGTCATATTTGACAAATTAATTGTTTAATATTAGAAGGAATATAGAAAAAAGATACAATTCTATAATGTACAATGGAAAAATACTTGCTCATTGAAGACAAGCTTAATTCATAGAGACTTTTTACATATAAAGTGAAATTTGTCACACACTTGAAATGGCTCATCTGTACAAAGGCAGTGAGATGCTAATTGAGATTACAATAAAATTAAAATGTATTAGGAAAAACCAGGTGTTCCCAAAGATAAACAATATAACAAACTCTAAGTGAATACCCAAAAAATCCTAGAAATAATACCAGAAAAGACAAATTACTATAAATAACAGTGACAAGAAACTATGCCATATGTTATGCCTACAGAAAAATGAAATTATTTATATGTTATGTGCTTTAATATTTGTTTGTTTTGTTATGTAAAGCTAATTATATTATGTGTTAATGTTATAGTAAGAGCCGAGGAACTTAATAACATTTTATTAATAAGAAAACTTGAATTTTGTATAAACACTGCAAGGTAAGGATATGTATTTTATGTTAATTTAGTAGATTTAATTTATTTAAAACCAATCATGAATGGTATCATTTTAATCAGTTGAAAGCAGAGAATCTAAAAATAATAATGACATGCAGATTGTAAGTAGTTCTGTAAAATTGTTTGACAAATACCAGAATAATTTCAGTAATATCCATTAGTATGAAGAACAAGAAGTTTTTGTTCTAAAGCTTCTACGGAAGTCGAATTTGTTCCATGATGTTCTATTTGCATATTCTCGATCGTTCCAGAAGAAAATGTTACTCAAAAATACCGGAAGTCATGAATAAAAATGAAAACAATGCACCTTACAAAGAGTATATAAGCGAGACCAAAATCGACACAAGGGGACTTTATGCTTTGAAACCACGAGAGACCCTTCACATACGAATCCGAACAACTAATCCAAGGCGAACTCAAAGAAGAGGAATCCAACCCGAAAACTCAAAAAAGGCTTTTCCCCGTACCACACGAAAGACATACTTAACCTAAAAAGGAGTATATCGCTAAATCGCTAACGTGCTTGTTGAATAGAGCAACAGCACGCCAAATCTAATAGAACGTACACAGCCAAATATCCAGCGGCCCTGAAAAGGGCCGATTTTAATAGAGAAAAATCAAATTTTGCTGGTATTAGCGACATAAACAGACTTTGACAAAATCCCAAACAATTTACTAACGCAAGCCTACATCGAGTTTGTAACTAGCGCTGAGACGGCAGTGTAGCGAGGTCACGGAACTCGATCAGCTGTTTTTTCACCGGCAACGATTAAAAGCATAGAAACAGTACGATTTTTATTTAAATTGTGCGGAGTTTTCAAATTATAATTTAACTTTTAAATAGTTACAAGTGAGTGAGGAAACGTAAATACGAAGAGGCGCAAGATTGGAATCGTCCCCAAGAACAGTGTCCAGTGAAGGAAATACTTACCCACCGGAACGTGAGTTGTCCAAAATTAAAATCTTTTTACATGGTATCTTTGTCACACAATTGTACTACATATGTCAAACACCTTCAATTCACACAAATTTTGTAAAGCATCCCACTGATTTGTCTTGATAGTTCAAAGGAGTCACGTCCTGAGTATAAAGTTTTTTCAAAGATTAAATTCATGCAATTCAACTGAGCAATAAAATTTTTATTAGCCGATACTTAATAAAATCTTGTCAATAATTTTTGTCACTCTGCAACTTTGCATAATTTTACTGTTAGTCCTTCAGACGATTATTATGAAAGAAAAGTCATTAAACATATGTTATTTGCAACTAAAATTGTCTTGTTTACATTTTTACTTCCATATTCCTTAAGGAATGGAAGTATGGTGATGGCAAAAAAAATCGTGTTCGAGATTATTGCAGATTCTGATTCTACTACACTCAAAACATGAAAAAAAGCCGTTTTCCGAAAAGTGTCTGTGTGTGTGTCTGTCTGTCTGTCTGTGTGTCTGTAGATCTTTTTCTATGGCAAACGATAACTGCCGCAAATTCAAACAGAATCAAATAATTTTTTGCATACAGCCCTGATTTGTAGAGTACTCACGACCTATTGTTTTTGGTGAAGATCGGTTGAGGGATAGGGGTAGTTTACCTGCCCCCTTTAATGTTTTAAAAAGAGTAATTGTTTCTATGATGAACGATAACTGCCGCACATTCAAACAGAATCAAATAATGTTTTGCATAGATCCCTGAATTGTAGAGAACTCAAGGCCTGTTGATTTTGGTGAAGATCGGTACTTGAAAATTTATTTAAATTTTTTGAAACAATGGTAATTGTTAAAAATAAAATAATTTTGTTGGCAGGCAATAAAATTAAAATTTTTTCATTTTAATGTAATATAATATTTTTCATTTAATACGGCAATAAAAAGGCAGGTAAGACACAAACACACACACACACAATTCACGTTATTTCTGGCCTCACTCATGTTTATTTTCTTACGTTTGCACGCTTTTTAAATGGAAAGTGCCGAAACCCACACCAACATAACGCGTGCAAGCCGAAAAAATGGACATCAATTTGCTTACTGGCGAAGCTAGTAGGTAATGAATGGGTAGGCAAAAATCTTATCTTAAATTTTTTTTAAGGAATCACTAAAAGGACGGTGGTTCAAATCGGACGCTGAGGTAGAGTTTGCTGTAACCGAATGGTTCCACAAACTGCCGTAAGAATTTTACTAGCAGGGAATCTACAGGTTAGCGCAACAGTGGAACTCATGTCTTAATGTTATTGGAGACTTCTTTTAAAATCGTTGAATAAAAAATGCTTTACAGCTCTGTACGTGTTTCTATTGAACAATCCTTGTATTAGTCATACACAATAATACAACTGATTGAACTTCAAATTTTTAAACTTGATTAGTTTCTATATATATGTTTAATGTTACAAATAATTCAAATAACAATCTTGATCATCTGTTAGTTCAGCGGAATAACAGTGACACTTTTAATAACCGCATAAAATAAACACTTAGAAACAACACAGGCGCTTTAACTTAACTGTTTGGACCACAGAAGTGAGGCATGCCTCAACGCTCTATGTGTACAGCGCGGGACAATCCCCCCTCCCTACACTTCCCTATCACACCACTACATTGCTTACATACGATGTATACAAAAAACGCTGAGGCAAGTTCAGGTTGCCTCATTCGCTTTAAACGAACTATGCCGAATCTCACCTGTCACCATCTAGCGGTCGCTCAATAAAGCACGTTTCGGTTTAATAAATTTGACAGTCGCAGTAACAATGTATAATCTTTACGTTATGTAGTTCATACGTATTTATAATTTTTATTCTACAGAATTTTTTAGGGTAGGCATTGCCTCAATTGCCTCCATGTAACGTCACCACTGATATATATGTGTACAACGTTATCGGCAACAAAGAAGTAGTTTTTGTTAAAATTCCTTCCCGGGATATTTGGCCGTAGTCCAATGTTTTCTACAAAACCAGACATTTCGTCAATGCCATCGACTTCCATCATCAGTGAAAATCGAGTGCGATAATGTGAGGTGGTATACGTTAGTGACCACAGTACTGTGGTTAAGGCTGAAGCAGTAAGTAGAAAGAAGTAGTTTCTATGGTAATATTTCATTTCGAAAATGATTTTAAATATAAATCTTAGAATATGGAAGTCATGTATGGTTCTCCATACCGATTTTTTACTTCCATATTCCTTAAGGAATGGAAGTATGGTGATGGCAAAAAAAATCGTGTTCGAGATTATTGCAGATTCTGATTGTTCTACACTCAAAACATGAAAAAAAGTCGTTTTCCGAAAAGTGTCTGTGTGTCTGTCTGTCTGTCTGTCTGTCTGTCTGTGTGTAGATTTTTTTTCTATGGCAAATGATAAATGCCGCAAATTCAAACAGAATCAAATAATTTTTTGCATACAGCTCTGATTTGTAGAGTACTCAAAACCTATTGTTTTTGGTGAAGATCGGTTGAGGGAAAGGGGTAGTTTACCTGCAACGGTTTTTTTTTATCAAGGGAAATTTTTTTTTTGGCAAACGATAACAGCCGCAAATTCAAACAGAATTAAATAATGTTTCGTATACAGCCCTGAATTGTAGAGTTCTCAAGACCTATTGTTTTTGGTGAAGATCGGTTAAAGGAAAGGGGTAGATTACCTGTAACGTTTTATGTTTTAACAAGGGTATTTCCTATGGCAAACGATAACAGCCGCAAATTCAAACAGAATCAAAAGATTATTTGCATACAGCCCTAAATTGTAGAGTTCTCAAGACCTATTGTTTTTGGTGAAGATCGGTTGAGGGAAAGGGGTAGTTTACCTGCAACTTTTTTTATCAAGCGTATTTTCTATGGCAAACGATAACAGCCGCAAATTCAAACAGAATCAAATAATTTTTTGCATACGTCCCTGAATTGTAGAGGTCTCAAGGACTTTCGATTTTGGTGAAGATCGGTTAAGGGGAAGGGGTAGTTTACCTGCAACCTTTTACGTTTTAACAAGAGTAAAGTACTTGAAAATTTATTTAAATTTTTTGAAACAATGGTAATTGTTAAAAATAAAATAATTTTGTTGCCAGGCAATAAAATTATAATTTTTTCATTTTAATGTAATATAATATTTTTCATTTAATACAGCAATCAAAAGGCAGGTAAGACACACACACACACACACACACACAATTCACGTTATTTCTGGCCTCACTCATGTTTATTTTCTTACATTTGCACGCTTTTTAAATGGAAAGTGCCGAAACCCACACCAACATAACGCGTGCAAGCCGAAAAAATGGACATCAATTTGCTTACTGGCGAAGCTAGTAGTTAATGAATGGGTAGGCAAAAATCTTATCTTAAATTTTTTTTAAGGAATCACTAAAAGGACGGTGGTTCAAATCGGACGCTGAGGTAGAGTTTGCTGTAACCGAATGGTTCCACAAACTGCCGTAAGAATTTTACTAGCAGGGAATCTACAGGTTAGCGCAACAGTGGAACTCATGTCTTAATGTTATTGGAGACTTCTTTTAAAATTGTTGAATAAAAAATGCTTTACAGCTCTATACATGTTTCTATTGAACAATCCTTGTATTAGTCATACACAATAATACAACTGATTGAACTTCAAATTTTTAAACTTGATTAGTTTCTATATATATGTTTAATGTTACAAATAATTCAAATAACAATCTTGATCATCTGTTAGTTCAGCGGAATAACAGTGACACTTTTAATAACCGCATAAAATAAACACTTAGAAACAACACAGGCGCTTTAACTTAACTGTTTGGACCACAGAAGTGAGGCATGCCTCAACGCTCTATGTGTACAGCGCGGGACAATCCCCCCTCCCTACACTTCCCTATCACACCACTACATTGCTTACATACGATGTATACAAAAAACGCTGAGGCAAGTTCAGGTTGCCTCATTCGCTTTAAACGAACTATGCCGAATCTCACCTGTCACCATCTAGCGGTCGCTCAATAAAGCACGTTTCGGTTTAATAAATTTGACAGTCGCAGTAACAATGTATAATCTTTACGTTATGTAGTTCATACGTATTTATAATTTTTATTCTACAGAATTTTTTAGGGTAGGCATTGCCTCAATTGCCTCCATATAACTTCGCCACTGATATATATGTGTACAACGTTATCGGCAACAAAGAAGTAGTTTTTGTTAAAATTCCTTCCCGGGATATTTGGCCGTAGTCCAATGTTTTCTACAAAACCAGACATTTCGGCAATGCCATCGACTTCCATCATCAGTGAAAATCGAGTGCGATAACGTGAGGTGGTATACGTTAGTGACCACAGTACTGTGGTTAAGGCTGAAGCAGTAAGTAGAAAGAAGTAGTTTCTATGGTAATATTTCATTTCGAAAATGATTTTAAATATAAATCTTAGAATATGGAAGTCATGTATGGTTCTCCATACCGATATTTCTATAACTAATTTAATAATTTAAAAATCAATTTTAAATAATAATTAACTTCTGGGACTAAATATCCAAGTGGCGCCCACACACATACATATTAGCATAAGTTGTGTTTGCAGGACTACATCTTCGAAGAGAAACAGGCAATTAGTAAGTATAAGTGCGCGGAGTGTAACACCCAACAAGACACAAAAAATCTTTGTTATAAATTGGCAGCCCAACTAGTGAGGCTTGAAAGGAAAGGAACAAGCCCGGCAACTATCAACAAATCAAGATGCCACTGCCAAAAGGAAAGAAGGGGAAGAAAAACATAGAACCCGAATTAAGTGTGGAAGATGGGGAGGCAGTCCAAGTTGAGGAGATAGAAATAGAGCCGCCCACACCAGAAATTGAAAAACCCATGCAAACGGGAGATGAACCAGAGGAACAAGCGGGAGAAAGACCCATACAAATGGGAGACCAAACAGATAAACCCACACAAAAAAGGGATGAAACAGAGAAACCCGAACTGGAAAAAGCAACAGGGAGCGTCGACATGAACGCAATAATGATGATGTTCCAAAGAATGGAAGAAACGATAAACAAAAATACTAATAACAGTAATGAAAAAAACGGAGAAAAATTTTGAGACGTTAATAGAATCCCTGAAGGAGGAAAATAACAAAAATACAGTATCCCTAAAGGAGGAAAATAACAAAAATATAGAATCCCTGAGGAGAGATAGACAAGAAGATAAGGAGGATAATAATAAAAATAGACAGGAGGATAAAGAGGAATTAGATAAAAGGATAGAATCTTTAAGGGAATATATAACTAATAAAATCAATGATAATGGAAAAAATCTGGAGGTATTTCAGGAGGAAAATAAAAAATGTATAGAGTCCCTGAAAAAGGAAATCAGTTCAAATTATGAGATGGTGAACCAAAAAATCGACGATAATAAAGTCGACAGTGACAGAAGGGTCGAGACAATGGTAAAACAATTAGAAAGATTGCAGGAAGGAAATGATACCCATTTTGAAACCATGGAGGAACGAACCGTAGAGACGAAACAAAGTGTCCAAACTCTCGATAATAAAGTCAGGCAAAACCAGGACGAAATAATGTAGGAGGTAGAAGTCCGGAAAGACATTAGCGAGAGGATACAAAGAACGTATGACATAGCTAATAGGTCAGACGAACAAATAAGAACCAATAAAAATAATATACAGGAAATTGATCAAAGGAGAAAAACCTGCGGGAGAGGTTAGAAGCGCTAAGGGACACACCGATTTTGAGTACCCATACGTGTCATAGCGAAAATAGGGAGGTAATTAATTTCCAAAATTATCGCCAGAACCCTATGGAATTTTTAGAAAGGATGGAAGAGTTCATAGAGAGAAATAGGGAAACAAGATGGGACAGAATACGGGAAATGTTAGATGAAACATTCCGGAATACAAGGGATAATTGGTGGATAGCAATACGACCCGAGATAACGAACCTGAATGAATTCAAACGCCAATTCAAGGAAAAATATTGGTCAGAAACGGCACAAAACAAGGTGAGAATGGATATATTTTACGGGAAATACGATGCATCCAAGGGACAATCCCCAACATCATATTTCCTGGGAAAAATATGTTTAGCGCGAAAATTAATACCGCCAATCCCACAAGAATGTTTGGTAAGACAACTGGCTGGACACTATAGCTATGGTATTAAAGATGCGCAATTATACCAGCAACTCAGTAAAATCACTGACTTAGCGAAGTTATTAGAGAACTGCGAGTCTGCGGGAAAGTTTCAAGACTACCAACCCCCCAGTCGTAAGGTAGACTATTACAATAGTAACAACGGGCCAAATCGGAATGGAAGCGGAAATGGTAGTAGTTTCAATCCGAACAACCATAACAACATCCCAGTAAATAACCGCAATAATAATAATCAGAGCCCGAATAACCTTAACAATCTGGGACCAAATCGAAATAATTACCCAGAAAATAACTACCATAGAAATAGCTATCAAGGAAATAATTATCGGGGCAACAATTATAGAGGAAATAATTATAACCAAGGAAATAATTATCGGAACGGAGGCAATCAAGGGGGAGGTGATAGAAGGAATCAGGAGTACAGACCCCAGGTAAACTATGCTGTGGCCAATAGTCAACGACCGTACCAACATAATTTACCAACTTATGTGTATTACCCACAGCAAACGCAAGGTAATCAAAATAATGCAACAAATAGCAGACCTATTAGTGGTAACCCAGAGGTCAGACAGGAACCACAGACAAGTCAGCAACCCAATGTTCCGGGAGACCAGGCAAATGAGACAAACACTCATTTAAACTAGACGCGGCAGTGAAAAAGGAGGACAGCCCTTCACTGATCCAATATTATGGGGTAACTGGACGAAAAAATAGACACGACAAAGACGAGACAGTGACATTGAGAACAAATAATTATCTCAAAGATATTAGGGAGGAATTGTTAGAAGAGAGAGATAATATAATTGAAAATAATAATAACGGGAATAATGGAATAGTACAGATTAAGGCAGATATAAATGGAATAGATGCCACCTTACTAATTGATACAGGATCGAACGTATCGTTAATAGACAGTGTGGAGTTAGAAAGAATTAAACAGAATAGTAATCTACCCATACCCACTCTGCCTATAAATAACATTATACTAGTCGGAGCGACGGGAAGGCAGAATAAATCTATAAAAAAGCAGGTGTCGTTAGAGATGACCAGTAATGGTATAACGTTGCCAATAGGGCTATTAGTAGCGAACAATTTACCCATGAATATTTTAATAGGATGTGATATACTTAGGCCATATAAAGCGATAATAAATTTAGACAGTAAGGTAATAACGCTAAAGACGAAAGAGGGAATTTGGACCACTAAGTTAATTGATACCCAAGGAAATAGTACAAGTAATGCACATTATCAGGCCATTGTAAATCATTATTGTTGTGCCGATCAACCACTAAATATGCCCTTATATCAGGAGGATAACCCAGAATTATGGTTAGAGAAATTGGAAGAAATAAGGGAATTCCAAAGGACAAAAACAAAGGGTCAGATTAGCGAAGCACAGGCCGAACGATTGATTACAGTGTATAACAATTACCGACATATCTTTTCAAACGCTCCGGGCAAGGTCAAAAATTATCAATGCACCATCAAATTTAAAACCCCTGTAGAGTTCAATAAAAAATCATATCCGATTGCCTACTCACTAAAAAATGAAGTTAGGAAGGAACTGAACAGGATGATAGAGGACGACATAATTGAATATAGTCATTCACCCTATACTAGCCCAATAATAACCGTGCCGAAAAAGAATGGACAGGTGCGAATATGCCTCGATGCTAGGGAGATTAACAAGATGATTGTTAACGACCGCACATCCCCTGGGGAAAAAAGTTTCACAGGACAAAATATATAAGTTCATGGGATACAGTATGCGGCTACTGGCAGGTAGAACTCCACCCAGATAGTAGGAAATATATGGCATTCATATTTGAAGGCAGAAACTATCAATTCAAGCGATTACCCTTTGGTTTAATTAATTCAGTGGCGGTATTTGTAAAAATAATGGACAGGATATTGGGACAGGAAGTGCTGAAATTTACGACAGTATATGTCGACGATTTACTGGTAACTTCAGCCAATTGGGATGACCATTGCAATAGGGTTGAACAGGTGTTAGAGAAGCTATCCGAGAATAATATTACCCTCAAATTAGATAAGTCCCAGTTTATTGCAAACGAGGTAAAATTTTTAGGTTTTAATTTAACCGAGCAAGGGATTACTCCATCCAAAGAGAAAGTAGAGGCAATACAGAAGTTCCCCACCCCAAAAAACAGGAAACAGCTTCAATCATTTTTAGGAATCTGTAATTATTACAGGAAGTTTTGGTCCAATTATTCGGAACTAACTGCTAGGTTTCAAAAGCAGTTATCAGCAAAAGACAAATGGACTTGGGGACCAGAGCAAGATGGAGTGCTCAATCTGATAAAGGAGAAATTTTTAAAAGCAGTTATGTTACATCACCCCGACTTTACGAAGCCATTTTATCTAAATTGCGATGCCAGTAATGTAAGTTTAGGTGCAGCCTTATATCAGGAAGATCAGGATGGAAACCATTTAGTGATTAGCTTCGCCAGCCGCGTGCTGAACAGTTGCAAACGAAACTACAATACCACTGAAAAAGAGTTATTGAGTGTAGTTTTCGCATGCGGTAAATTTCGTACATATATATTAGGATACCCCATCACGGTTAGGAGTGATCACAAGTCAATCTCGTTTTTAAAACATTGCAAGCTAAATCATGGGAGGCTGACGAGATGGGTTTTGGCCCTACAGGAATATAATATCACGTGGGAGTATATACCAGGCAAGCAAAACATAGCAGCCAACGTTCTATCCCGCATCAATTTACAAAACCAGACATTTGACGGCGAAAAAGAACAAATAGCGAAGGTATATCATATCATTAAAAGCAGGGAGGATTTGAAAAATATTTTTAAAATGTGAAGGCACAACAAGAGGCTGACCCAAAATTAGGAAATATTAGGAAAAGGGTACTGGAAGGCGATGAAGTTGTAGATAAATATTACAGTATACACGATGATACTTTGTTTATAAGGAACACCCCACACCAAGAGAATTGGAAGTTAGTAATCCCACCAGGGATAGAAAGGCCACTAATTATTGATTATCACGATAGATACGGACACATGGGTGCCCTCAAGGTAAGGAAAGCGTTGAAAGAACAGGTATACATCAAAGGGATTAATAAAAAGGTGCAACAGGCGATACGGTCATGTGATATTTGTCAGAAAGTAAAATGTAATAACGAGAGAAAGGAAGGGGTTATGATACCCATAACATCCACCGAAAAATTAGAAAAGGTATTTCTTTATATCTGTGGACCATTTCCACGCAGCGGTGGAAGGCACAGGTATAAATTCATTGTAATTATTTTTTACCATTTCAGCAAATATGCTAAGCTTTATCCGATAACTAAGGCTACGACAAAGAAAATTATAGAAATTATAATAGAAAGGTATATAATGGAAGTAGGCAAGCCACATTCTATAATTACAGACCACGGTACCCAGTTTAAAGGAAGGTATGGAAAGAGAATCTTATAGAACACGGAATAAAGACGTATAAGACATCCGTGTATCACCCAAATAGTAATACAGCCGAGAGAGTGTTGAGGGAAGTAGGACGGTTGTTGAGAACCTACTGTCATGATGAACAGAAGAGATGGCATGAATACTTAGCGTCAACAGAGGATTATCGTTATCGTTGTTAACCGTCTTTCTCTTCTTAATGGATACAAAATAAATTCTCTAAAGTATCCTGTAAGATGTTCTTACTTATTTTAGAATCTGGTGGGTTGTCTGTTCATGTTTTTTGAAATCTTCATTGGTCATTACATTTATCATCATTTTTCCTTCTCATTTCTCCAATAGTTTGCCTTGTCGGTAATCATACAATCAGTCCCTTGTCTCTATAGTTAGTTTGGAATCCATTTAACCATGGTCTCTGTACTGGTTGTTCGGATCATTCTGGTGTGCAGAACTATTTCTGTCCTGGTGATATAGATCTTGGCTACCTGGTGTTCTGATTTTTCTGTTGTTAAATCTTCACTTGTTTCAAGGCCTACTTGAATTGCTTTATCATCTATTTTACTAAATGAATACTTTAATGGTATATTCATTATTGATGATCTCCCTGTCATTTTATTATACATTTCCATTTTTGGTATATTCCATTTAAGTATAGACTTTCTGAAGTTTTTACTCACTGTTTTATTGTGAGTCCTTCCGAAAGTTTCTATCAAGCTTCTACTGCAATTTTTAAAATTCATTATTTCTGTATGGTTGGTAATTGATGGATTAAATACATTACCCAGTCCATTCTTCACCATCTCCCATTCTTCCCGTGTTTTTATTAGTTCTTTTTTCCCTGATGTCTTGTCTTGCATTGTAGGTTGAATGCTGCAGACTGGTCTATAGCTCATTCTGTCGAGACCTTCTCTCAGGTTCTTTAATTGTACTTCTTGGATGTTATCAATTCTTCCTGTACTATCATTCATTTGGTTTTTTACTCGGTTCATTTCCTCATTAACTCGTTCAATTTTTTCTGAGGTGTTAGTTTGTAATTCTTCCAATCTTTCTTGTGTTCCTTGCTGTACCTCTGCTATCCTAACTTGGTTTATATTATCTACTTGGTCGATTTTGGCGTCTAAATCTGCCCTGACCTGTACGATTGCTCCTTTATTTTGTTCCACCTTTTCGACTAGTTCGGCTGTTTGTTGCTTTCTTGCTCCATTATATTCCTCTACCCTTTTACCAAGTGTTTCGTTGACATTTTCAATTTTCTCATCAATGATTCGTCTCAACTCCTTGTTAGAGTCTTCGATTTTCTCATTAATTTGTTTTAAATTTTCCTCAAATCCTCCTTCATCTGTTTATTATTTTCATCAGTGTTTTCCTTAATGCTTTTTATTTCTGCTTTCATTTGTTTTAATAAATCTTCTCTCAAGACCTCGTTTTGTTTCCTGGAGCTTTCACTTATTTTTTCCTCCATACTGTCTATTTTCTCATTTATTTCCTCGATTTTTTTTAAGCTTTCATTAGTACTGTTTATTTTTTCCTCCTGTCTCCTAAAGTTTTCATTAGTTTCTTCTTTATTCTTGTCAAACTTCTCGTTCATTTGTTTTATTATTTCATTAGTTTATTATCCTCCTTCATGCTACTCATTAATTCCATTAATTTTTCCCAATTTAGTCCTCCTCTGGCTTCCTCTTTATCACCCGCCTGTTGTTCCATTTCGGTGTCTAATACTGTTTGTTCTTTATCGTCCGTCTGTTGGTCCATTTCACTGTCCGTGACTACTTCTATTTCTGTTCCCTTCCACCTTCTTCCTTTTCCGTGTCTTCTGCCCTCTTCTTTGACCTGCCTCTGGTATTATGCATTTCTGTTTTTCTAACAGTCGCCAGCTAAAATTAGGTTTCCCGTATCGTTAGTAATTATGCTAGGGTCGGTAATTCCCCTAACTTCAGCCTCACCGGTTGGACGCCATCTGTAATCTAACGATGTTTTTACGGGTTTATGATGTCGTATTTTGCCCTCTCTTAAGCCCCGCGATGGGAGCCATCTGTAATCTAACGATGTTTTTTCTTACGGGTTTATGATTTAGTTTTTAAACGTGTTGCTTTTAATTCGTTTATCGTGAAGAGTTTTTTAGTGTAATTTGATTCCACTTGTGTAAAACCGGACTTGTTGCCACAATCGATTGTGTCTTCGAGCGCCTTGTTCTTCTTTTAAATAATCTGGTCCATTCGCTGCTCACTCTCCTGTTGACTTGCCTGTAATTGTCCTGTAAATTCTCTAATTTTCTACAATGACAACTCTTTCCAGTCAAAATAACAATATTTATTTTTATTTAAATTATTCAGGAAAAAGAACAGTCGACTTGTGTCGAAACAAAATAGTGGTCGGGTCGACTCTACTGCTCAATTCGACTATGACACTAACAATCTTCAATAAACAAATTAATTATAATAATTATATTAAATCTCAGGGTTTAAGGGTTCTTTGAGACTGTCATTGAATTCAGAGAATGCATACGAAAATACAATACATCACAAAAGGTAAGTAAAATTTAAAATCTTAATACTATATTCTATTACTCGTTGCTAAGCAATGACTGTCGTTTCTGCAAGATGGCCGCTCAAACGTCTAACCTTGAGCTGTTCCCAATTATTTTAAAATAAATGTTTTAGTGTTCACAGTTTTAGTTTTAAGTTTTTCCTTCAATTAATGATCACTGGTGTGTGTTCTGTAAGTGTAGATAGTGTCTACGATAGTGTTGTGTAAACGTATCTGTAGTGTGGCTATTAATTAAATCTGGCCTCACTCACATAAGTTACAAACGTCCGTTCGTTTTAGTTAGTCAGGATTTTCTGAGTTTCTGCATTTAGTTTTAGGTTTAATTTAATTATTTCTCTCTCCTGGTCTTCCACAGTGTTTACCGCTTCTGTTGGTAATTATTATTGACGGCCAACGGTCCAAAAAACATTACTTATATTTAAATAATATTGGCTTCATCAGAGCACATCTGCCCTCTGCAATGGTTAACAATACAATTCTAAATTCTTGCTTCTTCATCAACGGTCTCCTGACCTTACAATACTGGCCTGTGATTGGTCAAAACTGAGAGTTCATTAGGTCACATGGTCATGTAACGTGTCAAAAATGTGGGTATTTTTATTTGATTTCATTTTGGGGATTTATAAAAAATATTGTGTAAAGTTTGATTTCAACAAAGACCAGAACACGTGGTGAGTAGAACGGTGTTGTAACGAAGCAGAAACGCAATATTACGTTGTGAAATCAGTCAAGGAATTCGCACCACCCTAGATTTCCAAGAACTTTGTTTGAATGTGACAGCACGCACGCACGCGTCAAGTGAGTATACACTCGGGGTGACGCTACTTCAAAAAAACCAACATGGTCAGGACACAAATTCTATTCACCTTCATCGAGTGAAACGGCGGATATGAAACGTAAGGTCCGCCCATCTCGTGACGTTAGCCAGTGCCACACAAATATATGCTATCATCCACTGGCAAACTTTTACATGGATTAAATAGGACTCCCAAACGACAACGAAACCACAGGCATTGGTTTCCACCTACAGCGAAGTAATTCAGTTAGCGGCGAATGCCTTGCCGTCCTGCGCAGTTTTGGCCGAGCTAACGTACCTACAGGTACCAAGCCCAGTGGGCTTGTCAAAAAATTGTTATAATGATCCATAAAAAGTGAGTTTCGGTCGGTTAACGATGAACACGTAGTAGTGCAGCAAAAACTACAATCAATCAGAAACATCAATAAATTAATTTCGGACACATCAAATAAAAAAATCACGAAATGAAACGGAGTGCTCGAGCTATTTCCACGTGCCGGCAGGGAGGGGTTTTCTTTTAAAAGAATGTTAAGGGCTTTATAATCTGTTGTATGTCTGTGAGTGTGTAAATTGCAGGATGGGCTGTTTGTGTTTATGTGTGATGTATAAGGTAAGCTGTAGTATATAAGTCAATACTGTAAAATTACATATTACAAGGAAGCTGTATTCCAGTTAAAAGTACACTAAAAATAATAGAGGTTTTGTAAGCATACAAGAAATGAATAATGAATAATTTGAAACAGATCATAGTAAATAAATAATAAAGATTAAGTACATTCTCTTCATTTCAAAAATGAGTCGAGTTAGTTATTTCAATAACCCGTAACACAGGTTTGCATCTGACGTACATGTGATCGAATCCTGGACCCAGATATAAGAAACTGTGCAGGTAGGTGGAAATAAACTGTATTTTTTTTTTTGTATTTGATACATTTAAAAAGTAGATTAACTTCACAAGTGGCGCTGCCGAAAGGGACGATTTTATAAATTAAAAAAATGTGCTAATATAAAATCCACACCTACAAAGGTACAAACGTGTGTTTTAGGTTAGCGGAATAAAATAAAAAGTGCGTCATTCACACAAAATTGGCTATACAGTATATTACATATTGATTATATTATAGGTACGCACAAGTATCAATTATAAAAAAGTAAGAATGGCAGATAACGAAAATAACATAAATGAAACGACTAGTGTCGAAAATTTTGATGAGTCAAACATGAGTAATTTTGAGGTACATTCGACTCCAAGTACGAGTCAAAATAAAATAGAAATAAATGTAACAGACCAAAGCAATGTAACTGAAGATTCAGGGATTCAAGTAACCCCGACCTCAACAAAATACAATAAGGGGGATAATGATATAATGAGTATTATACTTAATCAATTAGAAAAAATGAATAGTAAATTGGATAGTCGTTTTGACAGTAATGACATAAAATTAGACAGACAAAGTAGAGATATTAATGAGTTGAAATATGAGATCCAAGAAATGCATAAATGTTTTGAAAATAATAATGAACTAATAAGAACTAGTTTGAGTAAATTAGAGCATAGTAGTGAGCGAATGGGAGTAGTTGTAATAAATCCAAATAAAGATAATACGAATGAAAATTATAATGACAAAGAGTTAATAAATGATAATAATGATGTTGAAAATAATGAGAATAGTATTGAGAATAGTGATGTAATTGAAAATGTAGTATTTGAGAATAATGATGAAGTTGGGGAGTGTGATAATGAAATGTTAATGTATGCTTATGAGTTAGAGAAAGAGAGAAAAGATAGTATAGTGGTAGAATGGGGGCAGAGGGTAAATTTTCCCCTTATTATTTATGATGATGATTTAATGTGTTCACAAGTATTGTTTAAGAAGGGCAAGAGTCCCGTGGTAGTAGAAGATTTGAGTTGTTTATTTTTGTGGTATAATTTTGTACCCTCTGTCTGGAGTAATATTGAGAGTGTGATATGGTATTATGATGAGAGAGATTTAAGTAGAGAATTGTATGTTGATAAAGAAACAGAATTGTATGAATTGAATAGAAATTATGATGAATGGAAAGTAAGGTTAGAAGTGTGTCTAAGTAAGAATGAGGTAATTGATAATACAAAAGTAAATAACCCGATAATGAATATAATTACTGATGGAGACTTAACAGATGTACTTAACGTTGACTTGTTTTATGATTATTTTGGTAAAATGAATGAATTTGGTTTTTATGGTTACAACACACAAGACAGTAATTTGTGTGTTAATAAAATTGAACAGTGCTATATAAAACCAAGATTAATCTATGACGATGGAGGGTAGGCCATAAAACGATAAAGGACAGTTATAAATATTTTGTTTTATGGTTTTGACCTGGCAGATTTGGACAATGAAGTGTGAAAAAATGGAACAGTTAATAACAAAAGTTTGTAAATAAACATGTAATAAATTTATTTGTGTGTATTGTAGGATGTTAAGTAAACAATGTATGTAGGTAATTGTAATAATAATATTAATATTTTGACAATTTAAATAAATAACCGAATTTATGATGTAATATTATGATGTTGTATATTTAATTTCGTATTTAGTTATTAGATATTAACAATTTAATGTACATTGTTAATTTTAATGTTACAAAAGATATTTTACTTGTGATTCCCCAACTTTTCGGGCGGTCACGGCCTCACCGAACCCTGACCGTGGAATTGGTTTAGCTTTAACAGCTATGGTTGGGGCTCATTGCGCCACGTTCTGCCTTAACTGGCCATAGCTGTTATCGTTGTCAAGGTGAATTTTGAAATTGACAGGGGGTAGTTAAGGGGAATCACCAAACTAGGGAACAGCGGCTGCCACTCTGTCCGCGTAGGGACAGCATAGCCAGGCGGTAGACCCGTTTTAAGGGTGTTTCAATATAAACGAGGATATGTTGATATCCGCCAATGTTAAAATGTAACTGCCGAAGCAAAGACACGGAGGTGTCCAATTCCTCCAAATATGCAGTCTTTGTGGAAGCGAAAAGGCGCTACAGTCTTAAATAAATTGCAATAGCGTGTGTGGATGGGAGGTGGCTTAGATGAGCCACGAATTTAAATTTTATATCATAAAAATTGCTAACTCTAATTTTGATCTAATAAAAATGCTTGTGTTCCGTTTAAATAACTAGATGCTCATACATTCACTATAAGGTGTTCATTCTATAATTTTAAATGTAGTATTTTATTGTAATAGGGTAGATATAAGAATTGATAAAAGGTATATGTTTTATATAATTTGTGTATTTTGAAACTAAGTAGATGGCTAAACCATGTAGGCCTACCAAGGGGTAAATTAAATTGTTATAAGTATTTAAATCAACCCACAGTAATGGAAAATAAGATTGTCAAATAAAGAAAGAGATTTATAACAAGAATATAAAATTTTTAATTGAAACCAGTGACAAATTTTTGATAGAATTTGGAAATGTACAGCTAGAAAGTGTTTATTTTGAATAATTTAAATGTCAATTTGATTGTTATTTATAATAATATTTTGTTATTTTAAAGGTTTTATTTTATTATGTTTTTGTGTTTTAAGAGAGAATTTTACAGATGTTAAGTGTATTTTCAGATAGAATTTGTATATAACGTATGTAGGTCAAGGTTGTGGACTTGACCTAGTTTTGATCAGCTGATAGTGAGGTCATATACTAGGCATGTTTAGCAAGGAAGTTAATCCAACTTTTGTTTTTAACTGATTTAAATAATTTCAATATGAAAAGAAAAATATTTTAAGAAAGTTAAATTTTTTGGAATTTAAGATTTTTTTTTGGAAATTTTGAATTTAAAATTTTCTTTGAAAAAAAAATTTTTTTTTCTTGATTTTGCGCCTGCCAGATAATGGATATTTTTAAACTCTGATTATTTTATTGTTGGTGTACTAACCATGTTTATTATTATTGAATTATTTTATTGAATTGTATTGTTAGCCTCTAGGTGTAATCACATGTTAGGTTAAGGACGTTTTTATTTTTAAGAAGTGTTCAATTGATATAATTTTTTGATAACAAAAAACAAAAACCAATGAAGAGAATAATTCAAAATAGATACAAAATTTGTGATTTGATTTTACATGAAAACAACCAGTGAGTTGTAATTTAAGTAAATTTTCAAAGAATTTTTCAATTTTCAGTATGTAATGTGAGTGTGTGTGAGCCCAGTATCTGCTAAAGGCAGCCCAGTTTGCAGAAGAAAGGGGAAACATATCGGATCTGGCATGATCTAAGCCAGGGATTGAGGATTTTTGGGGTAGCATGATAGAAGGCGAGGTGCGCTGTGGTGCGTGTCTGTTCGATTTTTCGGTGTTGGGATCTCGTTCAGATGCGTCCATGGTCGCCGAGCCAGGGGGGTTGTGTACCCATGAAGTGTAAGAACAGAAGGGGGTTGTTGGCACCAGTTCCTCACCGGTCCTCTTAGGGGTTTTATCAATGAGATTTCTTCTGTTTTGACAGAAGATCTCTCATTGAGGGGGTATTGTAACGTGTCAAAAATGTGGGTATTTTTATTTGATTTCATTTTGGGGATTTATAAAAAATATTGTGTAAAGTTTGATTTCAACAAAGACCAGAACACGTGGTGAGTAGAACGGTGTTGTAACGAAGCAGCAACGCAATATTACGTTGTGAAATCAGTCAAGGAATTCGCACCACCCTAGATTTCCAAGAACTTTGTTTGAATGTGACAGCACGCACGCACGTGTCAAGTGAGTATACGCTCGGGGTGACGCTACTTCAAAAAACCAACATGGTCAGGAAACAAATTCTATTCACCTTCATCGAGTGAAACGGCGGATATGAAACGTAAGGTCCACCCATCTCGTGACGTTAGCCAGTGCCACACAAATATATGCTATCATACACTGGCAAACTTTTACATGGATTAAATAGGACTCCCAAACGACAACGAAACCACAGGCATTGGTTTCCACCTACAGCGAAGTAATTCAGTTAGCGGCGAATGCCTTGCCGTCCTGCGCAGTTTTGGCCGAGCTAACGTACCTACAGGTACCAAGCCCAGTGGGCTTGTCAAAAAATTGTTATAATGATCCGTAAAAAGTGAGTTTCGGTCGGTCAACGATGAACACGTAGTAGTGCAGCAAAAACTACAATCAATCAGAAACATCAATAAATTAATTTCGGACACATCAAATAAAAAAATCACGAAATGAAACGGAGTGCTCGAGCTATTTCCACGTGCCGGCAGGGAGGGGTTTTCTTTTAAAAGAATGTTAAGGGCTTTATAATCTGTTGTGTGTCTGTGAGTGTGTAAATTGCACGATGGGCTGTTTGTGTTTTTTGTGTTTATGTGTGATGTATAAGGTAAGCTGTAGTATATAAGTCAATACTGTAAAATTACATATTACAAGGAAGCTGTATTCCAGTTAAAAGTACACTAAAAATAATAGAGGTTTTGTAAGCATACAAAAAATGAATAATGAATAATTTGAAACAGATCATAGTAAATAAATAATAAAGATTAAGTACATTCTCTTCATTTCAAAAATGAGTCGAGTTAGTTATTTCAATAACCCGTAACACAGGTTTGCATCTGACGTACATGTGATCGAATCCTGGACCCAGATATAAGAAACTGTGCAGGTAGGTGGAAATAAATTGTATTTTTTTTTGTATTTGATATATTTAAAAAGTAGATTAACTTCACAGTCAGTTTACAAAAATTAAATGTTCATTTCCCTATAAGAAAAATACTCCTTTTTTAGCTTTAAGTTTCCTTAAATTTAAATTACATCATGTTTTTCTTTATATAATTATGAGCATTTTCGTACCTCATTTACATAAATTGGTTATTATAAAGGGTGATTTCCCACCTTACAAAATTTCTAACTTTGGGCCTACACTTTTAGTTTCCTGACATTTATTTACTAATCTATTTTATAATTTACATTTATTATTACTTAAACTCTGATTCTGAACCCTTTATTTTTTTTCTATTTTAAACTATTTACTAAACGAGTCTGGACCCTCAACATTATTTAACAAATGGTTACTATAAAATCCTTTAACATATTATTCAATATACTGCCTCTATGGCCTAGTCTACAATTATCAATTTACAAATAATATACTTAGTGTCAATACAATAATTTGATTATAAAAGAATCATCCGGCATGCTATGTTTTAAGTATGGCCTACACGATTAAATATTGTATTTTACAATTAGCCACAATCATTAGTTAACTGGCATACTATTCAGCCATCCCATTAATCTTAACTAGTACTATTAATCAGTGATTAGATTATTGTTCATGGGTTTTTGGTTCCTAATGCATTCTGATTCTGCTCATAGGCTCCAACTACTTCTAACAACATTGTTCATGAATGTTAGTCATAAGCTTTGGCATAAAACACAAACATAACTAGTTATGCCAAAACCTTTATGAACATCTTAACATTATTTAAAACCCCCTTCACAACTCTTTATTAATGTGGTCCATGGGCTTTCTTTATATAAAAGTATTTAACCCACACTTCTACCATTACCCCCTCACTGACACTTTTTGTGTTTGGGAATATCACCGGTACTTCACTGACACTTTATTAATTGGGTGTTTGTTTGTTTGTTTGCACTATCTAATATCAGGGATCACTAGCTTTATCCCACACTCTTTCCCATTAACACAATTACAAAAGGTTTGTATGTTATTTTATATTTATAATATTTATATTTATAATACATTTTGATTAGTTTATTTACTATCTGCATTGTATTTTTCTTTTATTATTTATATTAGACAGTCTTTCTTTTTCTATAACTAAAGGTTGTCTATTTTTATTTGATCTATGTGGATAGCATAGGCGACTCTGCCTACTATCATCCCTACTGAATTGAGCAGTTCTAGCTTTGGGACAGGGTTACTATTATGTCGCATTACAATATGTATATGAAAGATTTCTAGGCTTTGAACCTGCTAAAAAATTTGATGCTTCTTCTTTATTAATTTGTATTAAAAAAAAAAACTAGCAAACTGCACAGTTGATTTAAACTACTGTGTTGCAAAAACGTATGATGGAGCTGCAGTTATGAGTGGCTCTTGTGCAGGTGTTCAAGCTCTTTTAAGCAGGGAAGTTCCACAAGCCATCTACACACACTGTATGAACCATAAATTGAATCTCGTTATAGTGCCAACATGTAGAGGGATCAAGTCAGCTACAGATTTTATTATGACACTGCAGGGACTGTATGTTTTCATGAGTGAGTCGGGAGTCCATCAAATGTTTATAGATACACAATTAAAAATAAGGATAGGAAAAGTGTCATTGAAAAAGGTAAGTGACACCCAATGGGCTTGTCAGTAAAATTCATGTTTGGCTGTGAACAAGACAACTGAAACTATTATCATAACACTAGTAAATATCCAGAGTGAAAATTCAGAACGAGCTGCAGAAGCATCAGGAACCAGTGCCAAGTTGAACTTTTCTTTTATTTTTCATTTATGCCTGTTCACATGTTTGTTGAAAATGCAAGTCACTATCTGATTTCCTCTAGTGCAAAGATTGTAATATTGTTGCTGCGATCAATTTGGTTGAAACTACAAGGGATCTTTTCAACCAAATGTGTGAATCTGATACAGTTTTCACTTCTGTGTGGAAAGAAAATGTAGATGTAGCAACAAAAATAGGCGCTGATATTCCCACAGATTCCTCTACTCTTGGCAGAATTCGAAAGTTACCAAAACATATTGTGGAATATGTTTGTGATTTGGCAAATAAAGACAGCTTGAAACCTGTACATCCAACTGATTCAAGTCTCTGGTATTTGATGAAATTCTATATATCATAGACAGCAAACTTGAGAGCTGTTTTATTTCAAACTCTGCAATAATTAAAGGAATCACTTGTCTGAATCCCAAAAGTAAAATGTTTCTAGAGAAAGAAATGTTAATGCCGTTGGCACAAAATTTTTCATGCAACAGATTCGTTTGAGGCAGAAATAAATATATTTAAAAAATCTCATCCTAACCCACGAACAAGAAATGGAGTGGAGACTGTGAATCTACTTGCGTTGCTCAAGTTGTTAGAGCAATACAAACTACCGTTCAACGACTTGTACAAATTGACTCAAATAGCAGTTACTATTCCAGCTTCTTCTGCATCATGTGAGAGAACATTTTCATGTATGCAATGTGTAAAGGGTTATTTACAAAATTCGATGTCTGATGAACGTCTTAGCTATTTGTCTGTGCTTGCAATAGAAAGGACTTTGACCAAGAACATCGACTTGAAAAGTCATTGATGATTTCGCCGTTAATCACAACAATCAAAGAATTAATCTGGTTTAAAAGTAAATAAAAGCCTGTTTACTACTTTGCATTCATAATATTTTATTTTGCTTAATATTTCAGCTATTCAGTTTTGGCCTATCAATTATCGTCTTCATTTTTCAGCACTGATTTAAACATTGTACAGTTAAGATATTGTCATTTTGTATAAATAAAATACACATATACATAAATATATACAGTAGTTACATTCACACAACACAAACATATAAATTCAATCAGAATTACAGTCCAAATTCAGCTCTCTGCCATTGATAAAACTATATTTTAAACTCCCAAACCAGCAAACTCGAGATTAGGCCCACCCATTCTATAACCTGGCCCACCCATGTGATGTATGCTAGAGCCGCCACTGGATATAGGTCTAGGTAAAATTCAAAAACAAGCTACAAAACTTTTACTAATTTGCTGCCGACTTTATATTTTGCTAACCTGGAAATAAATTCAATGGATATTGCAAATATGAGACAAAAACCAAAATAAATAACTAAGGATAGTACACTTTTTACAATGTCTAGCTCTAATAATTTAGTATTCAGTAGGAGAGTAGGCATTGCATTTCTTCACTCTGACAACAGAGTTCGTTTATGATGACATTGTTGTCAATTGCTATACGTGATTCTCTCTCAGACTGTGTCATGAGAAGAGCCTCTAGGCTTTCATTAGCCACTGAAGAGCGAAGCCGCGTTTTCACTAGTTTTAGCTTTGAAAAAGCTTTCTTGCAACTTACTTGAGTAAGCGGAATTGTCAAGAGGTATTTATAAGATTTGTTGAGCTCGGCCTACATTACACAATACATATTGAACTCGTGAAGCAACTTGTAGGCACATTTGATGCATGACTTTTTTACGTCACTGATGGATGCTTGTGCACTTTTGTCTTCTGAACCACTTTGAGAATCTTTTTCCTCTTGCTCCAGGTAGCTTTCCTTTAACGTTGAAGAAATACTTGGCCACTGATCAACGAATGACTCTAATTCCTCTTTTAGCTTCTCTTTGTCAATAGTCGGAATTAGAGTATATATTTTTTCCAAGGCGTTTTCCAGTACGCCATTTTTCAATTCAGGGAATCTTCATGGATCAAAGCACGAGAGGTCTTGATATAACCTTTTTGGTCAGAAAACCTTGTAGCCATACTTTGGTTTATTTGATCAATGACAACATTGAAAACTTGTACTCTAAAATTACCTTCAGCACTGAATACGGCTTTATCATCAGCTGTTTCATCTGGCATTTTTTTTGCACTTTCTTTGTCTTTTTGTTAGTAGCTGACTCTCTATGGAAAGATTGTATGTCTCTAGAGATGGATTTCCTTCAATTTTCTCATCAAGACCTTCTGTCATGGCCTTAGCGAAGTTTTGTGCTGCACTCACAGTTTGATGGAACTGGTTTCGGGCGTTTCTCAAATTCTCTTGTGCCGTGGAGACCAAATTCCATGCCTGTCCATAATCCAGGTTCCTAGTTTGTAAATAGTTGAAAGTGGTGTTGTGATCTTGAAAATTAGCAGACACATCATTGCAGTCAGTATAGTTTCGAATGAAAGAAACTTCTGAAGCAGGCTATTTGCCTCGTTCCTTGTCTTGGGGCTGAAATCTGTGGACTTAGCGATAATGGATAGTGACACAACCAACTCCATGTATACAGATTTTAGATTATTTGTACCTTGATTAGCTTGAATGTCTTCACATTCGGCCCACGTATTGTAATAACCAAATATCTGATAGGTGGTATCATTTTTAGATCTCCATCTGGTTGCCCCAATTTGACTCAATCATACATTTGGATGTTCTGAATAAATTGTCTTTTGTGGGATTCTTTGATAAATACTTGGGTCTGCTGTAGCAGACCAAAAAAAGATATTGTAGCAGTTACGCATTGGGCCGTATCTGACATTACAAGGTTCAGAGAGTAGGCATAGCACCACGTGTGAATGTGGTTTGGCAGTTCATCTTGAAGTCGAGTTGAAACACATCTGTACTGACCGCTCATGTTTGCAGCCCCATCAAATGAGTTGGCGATGCAGTTTTTGTCATCAAGTCCTATGGTATTCAAAATTTCAAGGAAAGAGTTAAACAAGTTTTCCCCTGTTGAAGACTGTACACACTTCAAACCAATAATCCTTTCTTTACTTGAGTTTCAAACACATACCTCAACACAATAACACACTGGTCGAACCCAGACACATCCGTTGTTGTGTCCATTAGCACTGAGAATAACTTGTCCTCCTTTACTTATTAGCTATTTCTTTCTGGATCAACATTTTCATGATGTTAATTATTTTATATCTTTATATAATTTTACATATTTTATATCATGATTTTTTTTTAATATCTCGGGAAATTTGATCTGATTACAAAAAACATATTCTCATGAAAAAGCGTGACAGCATTTTCAGAGCTGGCTGAGGGCGCATGTCGGGTTTTATTATAAAACATTATAATACATGTTACAAAAAATATGTTACATGTATAACAGGAAATGTCTGTTGTAACACGGTAATATTTCAGTAACTATAAACAATTGCATAGTTTATATATTAGCGAGAATAAACAGTACACACACACACACACAATAAAATGGCTATTATTGCACAGGACATGTTTTATTTGGAAATTGTGACATGACAAATACGCGACAAAGGTCACAGTCTTTCACAATCACCTAATCTGTTATGAATTGTGTTTCAAGCCTCTGATTTTTATAACATATTTATTTGTTAATTACGGTAATTAATACAGACTGTTTTGTGTTCTTTTGTTTAGTTATCACAAAGTGTAGAATTCTGTGTGTGTGTGTGTGTGCGCGCGCGCGCACGCACGAGATAGAGAGAGAGAGAGAGAGACTGATGACTCCTAATCATTTCTAATGAAAACTGATTACCGATTTCATCGAACTATGCGAGCGGATGTTTCCGTGGTTGGTAGCTCAAATTCTAGAAGCTCATTTTTAAACAAGGCGAATGAAGCGTTCAGAATTGAATGGTCAAGGCATCGTTACTTTTATTGTCACTTGCTTCGATCTCGTAGAATTAAACGACTAATAAAAAGTATACGGATTTAATGTAAACTCACTTGAATGTACAAAATAACTTAGATTGTGTGTTAACCAGTATTCTTAAAGTAAATTATATGCAATCAGAAAGACAAGACTAATAGCAAAAATATTTTTCCAGTATGCAATAAACGTTATGTTTCGGCTTGCACAGAGTGGAGTATTTCGGGGATTCTCAGTACAAAATTAGTTAGCTGTATCAATTAATTAATTTAAAAAATTTTTAATTATTTATACTATAAAAAGGTGTCTTTAGTTTTCACTACACTTTATATACAGTAAGAGATAAAATAATAGTATAGTAGCCTACTTACTTTTCTGTAGATACGTAGGTACTGCTTAACTTACTTAACTGAAATAACAACTTCATAATAACAACCACTTTCATTTGTAATGTATATATTTTTTTGGTTTGGAATTTCACTTTTTTTTAATTTGCTGAATCACCTGCTGTAAATAACTGCTAGTCCCACTTCTCTCCATTTTTTGAGTTATCTTTGTGTACACAAAAATGTTTGTATTCAAAAGTGATGCAGTTCCAAATATCTCACAGTCAGTTGCCCATGTGCCTTCTTTTATCATATTTTTTAGTGGCGTCCTACCTTTAAATAAATCACTGGCTTGGTTGTTGTTCAACTCATTGTCCATATAATTGACAACTAAGTTTCTAACGTCCATGTGATAACCTTCACTACCAGTAATTACGTAGGAAACTGCCCTAAACCAACAATTTCTGTCACCCACAATTTTCTTCACACCGTGTGGTCTTGAAAGTGCTAATTTATGAACGATTCTAATACATGTGGATTGCCCATCAAAGCACAGACCCAAGATTACACTTTTCTATTTGCCAATGTATGTCAACCCGATCATAAAAAAATTCCACTTCACACCACTCACCACAAACCTTCACATCAGCTTTATCATCATTTAGATTATAGAAAATTTTCAAGTTTTCATGTTCTTTCTTTTCCTCACTTTGCCACTGTCATCTTATAATATACAGTATTCATTTCTTAAAACTTTGTTAACTGTAAATGGTCCACTACAGTGTAAGTTCAGTAAACGTAACTTAACAGTATAAATGTAAGGTCTAGATATTCTGCATGCAAATAATACACTCTCGAGAGCATCAGGCCAGATATTAATGTTTCCCATTAAAGTTTTTTTGGGTTTATTTTTATTGTTTTATTTTTACGCTCTACTAATCCATGAAACTGTGGATGGTAGGATGATGTTACTCTTTGTTTTGTCCCCGTCAGTCTATGCAATTCTTTAGAAACTTGATTTACGAACTCACGACCATTATCGTTAATTTGTATTTTAGGGCAACGACTCTTCGATCGTGCCTAAACCTCGTCCTGTCCTCACCTCCGCCGCCTAAGTACGGACGAAGGCCCACCACCTGTTAAACGCAGACCCCCAAGAGCCCTATTAGATACCCCCCCATAAGGTCACAGAGCCCATCTATCCCATTCCCCTGATCTTTCTCAGTTAAGATACATCCACACCTGCTACGTGCCGGTGCATGCCGACAGATGAATCGGGGGTTGCGCCCTTTTTAGATGAGCCAAGCGCCGCCTATTGGTTGTGTGTTCTCCCACTTCACTCTCTCGCCTGCTGCAGCATTGCCAAGAGGCAGTCTCGCGGGACTCTCGACGGGCTGGGGGAAGTGTAACGACCCGTTGCGGGTGTACAAATCCTACCTTCTCCGTGCGAGAGTCCTCCGAGCCTCCCCACCAATAAGCAGTTTCGAAACGTTCCGCGACTCGACAACCCACAGCAGTCATGCTCTCCCTCTGCCAAATAAATAAAAAAGGGGTCTCCTACCATAAACAGAAGCACCTAGACCTGCTACCAAGTACTACCAAGAGCATCAGGCAGTCATCGAAGACCATTCCGGACGCTGCAACCACTGGTGGGGGGGGGCACAGAATCTGTGCCCCCTGCATCTGGCATCTGACGCACTGATCCGTTTTTACTTTGACGACAAGTAAACAGTACACGAGAGTCACACCTTCACAGAGTTTTTACCATTTCTGTTTCTCTGATGAGTTATTCTGCATTGCGTTATTCATTTTCCTTAAAAACACTCCTTTTAAACTTCACCTTCACATAACTTTACAGTCCCGTTTGTTTTCCTTACTCTTCACTTACTACCAAACTGACTCTCCTTTCATGTTACAGCTAACAACGCTCCTTTTAAACTTTACCTTCAAACAACTTTAAAATCCTGTTTGTTTTCCTTATTCTTACGTTCTTTAAAATCAACCCTCCATTGAAGTACGAGTGCTATATCACCTTACTTTGCTTGAACACCAACGAAGAAGGCAGGCTGAGAGTAGGGCTGCGGAGACACCTGGGGAGCATAGGGAGTGCGTAGACCAACAGCGAAGAAGGCAGACAGAGATTAGGGCCGCGGAAACATGTTCTGGTGAATGTCTGGTTTGCAGTGACAATCAATAAATCACAAGAGCAAACTTCACATACAGCAGGCATAGGATTTAAAAATTAAATGGTTTTTATCACGGACAATTGTATGTAGAGTGTTCTCAAGTCAGAAAAAGTAGTGATCTCTTTATTTGTTTTGATGGCAATTCAAAAAATGCAGTCTATAAAGAGACACTTCAGTAAACAAATGTGTAACTGTGTATGAACACGTGTACGTAAATCTATTGCAACGTTACAATTATTATACACAATTACACAAATACATTACCATATACTCAACGCAACTATAAAGTGTATTACACCGGCCAGGTTGCAGGATTTTTTTTCTCGTTGCGTCAAGTATATGTAGTTGCACAACAATTAAATAATTTTTAAAGAGGAGTGAGATGTTGCTGACATGAAATAATTAATTAAAACCGTTTAAAAATAATCATTCTATGATTTATTAATACAAAAAATATTCAAATATTAAAATTTTAAATATTAGACAAATAAATATTCACTTTTATAAGCTTCACAAATATAATGTAACCTGCTATGCTATTCATACCATATAAAAATAAACAACCATATAATCTTACTAGCTAAACAAACATGTTAAATAATTTATTTAAATTCTTTTTGTTTTTGTGCGTCTGAAATTAACTCAAATTTTAAATAATAATAATAGCAACTCATTTACAAACAAAATAATATTAAGACTCAAGAATAAATTCATTGTTGCTATAAAAAAAATAAAAATAATATAACATTTACTTCCAATCTATTATTTACTTCTACTGACACCCATAATTTTTATATACAACACGATTGGTATTTCTTTTCTAAATTTTCTTGTTAAATTAAATTCGCTTATTTTACTTCTATTTAACTTTCAAACTTTTATTATTTACTGTTCATAGATCAGTTCTTTTTGAGAGCTCTTTTCACAATAAAAAAATATAATTGTTTGTTATCACCTGCGTACATCTGCCGTTACCGTTGCGTGTGTGCGTCCAGAGTCCTTATGTCTTGGTGTGCGTGGTACAGTGTGTGTGTGTCCTGATCGATCTGCAACCGGCGGCGTGACGTTGTGTGAATATTTCTTAAGTCTGAGTGTGTGATCGCCCAAAATTGCCAGTGGTATTTATACTGGACCGCGATCTGACAGGTCCAGGCCTGTTTTCGACATGTTAGATATTGTCAGTTCGCGCAAAGCGTCGTATTAATATAAATCACTTTTTGGTTCATTTTCGCAATCTCAAGAACATATTCATAGCATGAGTGATATCATTGTTTGCATAATTTTTTTCTGGTCACTCACATATAACACACATTTTAATTACTATTTAATTATACTAGTAATTAATATTAAATTAATAGCGTCTTTATTATTGCACATTTTGCAATCATTTTTATATCACCATATTCATTAAAAATTCCTTAATGTAATGGTGTCTTTATAATTGGGGTAAGTCTTTGTTCATAGGTTTAAAACGTATTAATTAGTTTACTTCAATCCTGTTAAAACCTGATTACAGCCGTAGCATCACCCCATATTTTCGTGTCGTAGCTTGTGTTACACACACAAACACAAATGCTGTATTCTAACTATAGAAGCAGGTGCACTTTCGACAGGCCCCAGCCTGCATTTTCCCGCACAAAATTGTTTAAAACTGTTCGTCTTATTCTTTTTACATTAACTATTTACAAAACATACCGCCCTGGGTAAATATGCAAATATATGTATTGTTGCACTATATTGTTAACTTGTGTATGTATGTATTAACTCTGTAAACTTGACTGATATATATTGATGAATGGAGATATGTGTAAACTATATTAAAGCAGTAAATTATTTACAGGAAAAGTACATCTTAATGTAGTGTCAACTCCCACTTCGTAGATGTAGACAAGTTATATTAAAACATTTATCAAAAATCAAATATTCGTGTGCGAAGCCACGGGTAACAGCTAGTAAACAATAAGCTACGCATGTAATGATCAACTGGGCACACTGATAAGCTCAGAACGCTACACCCGTTCTGAATTGATCATTCATGTCATATGCAGTACGTCATGATGACGTCATGTGATCAACCACCACGCTACATGGTGAATTCAGAAAGCCACACCCTACACGTTCCTTTGTTTTACAATGCTTCAACATACACAGCGACAGCGGAAACCAACTACCAGCGCCTCCTTATCTGTGACGTCATAAGCCACTGACGTCACGTGATCATCTCAGTACGGGTGACTCATTCAGACTGCTACAGTGATGCTGGCTTGCAATTTGTCTATGACTTTCAAACATTTCAGTGCTGGCATATATGTTGTATGATGGCATATAACTCAATGCTCAGTAACATTTTGCAACAGTGGAGCCAAACTTTGGCGGGCTCGCAAACTTATGATTTCCACTCTAGTAGAGATATAATCAAGATTTTAATTGACTCTTTTAACAACTGTCATCACAGTATTGATCCTGCATACAATTCTCTTCACAGTAATAGTTATAAAACGTATTATTACAATCTTTAAATATATCCCATATTTTACAAATGGCATAGATATATTTCAAGTTAATAAAACATTAATGCCACACAGATATGTGAAATAGTAAGGTGGGAGGAAGAGCCTCAGATGAGCTCAAGCATGTAGAATCTTGTTCAACCACGGGGCCATCTTGATTCGTTTAGTCATAGGATCAAACCCAGGAAAAATTGCTGGGCAACAGCCGTGTGAGACAAGAAAAACTTCACGTATGTATTTGTACATACATGTGCACTGCAGTACCATCAACGATTAAAACATTTATTTACTTCATAAATATAATTTATAATAACTTGTTTTTAAGTAATGAAACTCTACATTTTTAATAAATAAAAATGACTTTATAAAACCCTAGTGATAACATTATATGATGTTCTCTAACAAACTAACAGTAACCACAAACCATAACCTAAAAACTGCTTGTGTACACAGTACAGCTGATGGTATGTATCTTATTATCTGCAAAGCAATCTACTCAAAATCTTCATCTGGCCATTGTATAATGGTGCTTAATACAGTTTTAACATTAAAACAAAAAATGTTTAATTCTATGATTCAAATGACATATTTCATCACACCATTTAACCCAGTCTTGCCTGAACTAAACCATCTGCCATTAGTATTGGGCTGTATGAAGTGATGATCATAACACAGATATAAACTTAAGAATATATGACATAACTGAAATAATTTTTCTCAATTTTTAAGTTCTGGAATAAAATCATAGCCTAAAATTCAAAGACCATTTTCTGGATCTTCAATACTAAAAAAAAAAAGGTAAAATATACAAAACTTATGTGATAAATCACTTTCAAAAATAATCATATTGTAACGTGACAGATAATCCACTAATAACTCATTCAGATAAGATCATAAAAATAATTAAATTACATATACTCAAAGAATGTCAAATGAAATTCAATTACACTTCAAAGGAAAACACCACTATAAAAAAAAACAAATTAAATAATAAAAATGCAACCATTAAATTCAAAGAAAATAAATTAAAAGAAACTCATATTAAAAAATCAGGAGATTACCCAGGAGATTAGGAGCAGGTGATAAAGAAAATACCCCAAACAGAAGAAGAAAGAAGAGTAGAGTTAGTATCAGGTGATAAAGAAGATACTCCAAACCCGAGAAGGAAGAAGAAATTTAGAAACAGATAATAAAGAAGATACACCGAACCAACCATCGGACAAAATAACACTAAGTACCTTGGTTTACCCAAGAAGAAACCAAAGAAGGAAGATATAGGATGGAAGAACCACAATAAAAACCTATTATTAACTACCATTAACCCCAAACCAAATGTTAATACCATTAAAGAAAGTATAACACCCCAAAACCTTATGAAATTGTAAATAATTATAGACAAAAGTATTGAGTAGTATGATAAGAAGTGCACCAACTAAAGTTATTATATGATAAAAAATAAACAAATCTTCACAGTCCATTATGACTAAAGGTCTGGTCTGAGAATAATAAAATTCAAATATAAGTCAGAACCAACAGTGAATGTGTACCAGTGGAAGTGTTTTTAAATGTAATAAACTTCAAGTTGTAGTGTAACTATAACTTAAACAAGGTGCTATAAAATAACTTTTATATTTTATAATTAACAGGTAATGAAATATTAAAATGAAAAATATTTCCAATATTTCATAAATAAGGTCACTTTGTTATCTCAAGACATTCATAGTAATGCCAATAATAAAGAAAGTATGTGGGAAATGTTTACTGTACAAGGGGATTTTAGATAATAATACAATATAATCAGAAAGGACTGAAAATAGATTAAGTTTTGATAAAATTAAGAAATTTAAATGGCTAATAATGTTCAAAGCCATGAACTCCATTTTAAAAAAGAGTTCCTATACAATAAGGTTTATATTTAGAGTAAGATGTTTTAGTTATATAACAGCATGCATTGTAACTGCTTTTCGCCGCGTTACAAATCCAGGGAACCCCTCGTAATTAAACTCCGTTAATTAGATGGGCTGCCTACGTTGTAACAGAATTGATCACAAATAATTAATATAACAAATTACTTACTAACTGTGTAAGGAAACAATGGCAAGGTATACAATTGATTTAAGCACTCCTCATATGTGTGTAACAAGAAGACTTCTCTTTATTTAACTTTTAAAACATTTACTGACAGATCCCATGACATTACTAATTCAATTATTAAGTTATTTGAAAGGTTTCTTTAAACTTTGAGATCAAACTTGATTTTATATAGCTATACCACGGATCCTGGTCAACTTTCTGTATTTCTGTAATTAAGACTTTTAATTATACTCATTTCATGATATTAGCTTGCAAGACTTTCTTTTATTCAACCATTGGAAGAATGGTATTATAGCTTGAATTATATTACTCTACATTAGCATATAAATTGTTACAACGTATGAAGTTAAAATAGTTACATGAAATTCTTAGATTTAATTTATAAGTCTTTACAAAGTTAATAGTTTCTGAAAAGTCTCTTTCAAGATGTGTTGTGTAACAAATATTAGTAACCCTCGATAGACAGGCTATCGAGTCACCTTTTAATTGGTAAGCAGAAGACTCGTCCTGGGGTATCCGTCTTGGGAAACAGGAACAGCTACGTCGTCATCTCGGTTTGGCCTTCCTCTGTAAAGGGCTCCAAAAGTTCGCAGGTTGAACAATATGTCGTGTAGATATCTACGATGATCTTGTAGATTCTCGGATGTCCTGATCTGCATATTCTGTCACGTGCAGTAGAGTTTGTGGTTTCTGATAGTTCACATCTCCAGGTATGACTTTGGAATTGTTGTTATTTGTTGAAGCACGAAGTCATCTTGTGTTACACTCCTTTTTTTTACGTTTCGATTTTTTTACTTTAAATTTCTTGTCTATTTACATGACTATATTACTTAACACATCCAGATGCTTTAAACAGCTACATCTGGTACACCATCTTACGGCGAAACAAAATATAGTTAACATATTTTAAGCGCACAGCTCCTACGTCTATACTGTACGAAGTCACCATTGCAAGAGAGAGAAATTCCGCTCCCTTCACCTGGTACTGGGCAAAAGTTAGTGGGACAATTTCCGCGCGAGAATATAGTTCCTAACTATATTTAAGTTAACATTTTTATTTATACAAACTATCCCTAAACAAATATACATAATTTAAATCAGTTGTTTTAGCGACTATTTATGTCTTCAGATTTTTAATTATTAACATTAGTTTTTTTTTTTATCTTATTCTAACTTACATAAGACTCGGAAAACATGTCGAGTCTGGAATCAACAGGACAGCGCCTGCTTACAAGCAAAGGGTTAAATACGATATTAATAACTCTTTACAATTTATCTTTTTATTAGAGTATCTTATGACTAATTAATTACTGCTTCCTCTCATACTGAGTACATACAGGTATTTTATATTAATACAGTGAGATTTAAATGGCTTAAGAGCTCGCAACCTTAATTTTTAAAAAATTTTACTTTCTTGATTATCTCTTTTATTTAAATCGTCACATACTCCACCGCTTAAATTGCACGCTACGGTTAAGCTTTTTGAGTCTAACTCACTATTGGGGACTGGGATATTGAATGGGGTTAGTGTGTGTAATTTCTTTCACATAGTTGTTGTCCACTTTACAACGTTGTCCACATAGTTATTACCTATAGTTACAACACAGTACACTTTATATTCTTATGAACTACCTTTTTTTTTTACATACTATTTACACTAAATATTTACACAATTAAAACACAAAACTCTTTCTTATCTCTATCACTTAATTTTACTACCGGTTTTTCTGTTTGTCTTACTCTCTCTTCTATAGAGTAACTTTCTAAATCTTTACTATTTAGAATTCTATCTTTTCTTCTGTGAGTCCTATATAACTCATGTAGTTAATGAGTGTTAGTACCCATCTAGTTAATGATTATTCATTAATGCATGCTTCGCAGAACTGGAACTCAGGTTGATCAGGCCTCGTTTCCAAACTCTACGTTTTACATTTTTTTACATGGATTAAGAAATATAATTTTCTTTACTGCCTAGTATTCCCTTTTCTTTTTTGGGTTATACTATACCGTCACTTCTTCTTATACAACTTTAGTTGCGAAATATGTGTTCTCCGCACATATTTCTGAGTTGCAGGTTCGCACAGGGCTACTGTAACTGGAGTTAGGTACTTTTGGATTTGGTAAGGGCCACACCATCTGAATGATAGTTTCGAGGTGGTCTTATCAATCGCACTACTAATGGGGTGAGTCTTGTACATTACTAAGTCACCTACTTGGTACCTGACTGAGTTGCTATGATTACCTTTCTCGTGGTATCTTCTGGATTTTTCCAAGCTTGCTCTTAAGTTAGAGCGGGCTTTGTTCCATATTCGCTTTATCTGCTTATCCGTTATTTGCGGAGGCAGCAGATCGTGTATATTCCATCTTGTGGACAAAGGGTGGTTTGGTCGACACTTGTATAGTAACTCGAACGGGGTCGACTTGTGACCTTCGTGGTAAGCTGAATTAAAAGCGTATTGAATCCAGGATAGATTTTGGTCCCACGACGTGTGATCGTTCGCATGATAGGCTATTAGCGCAGATTTGAGGTTTCGTAGATACCTTTCAGCAATATTGCCTTGCGGTCGATACTCTGTAGTGGTTATATGGTCTATCCCTAACTTGAAACACATATTCTTAAATTCTTTTGCTTTAAACTGCGGGCCGTTATCAGATACTATACGTACTGGAGTACCGTAGTCTTTAAATAGTCTTTCCTGTAGTATTTTAACTGTTGTCGACGCTAATGCTCGTCGCATGGGATACATCCAAACAAATTTGGTGAACGAATCTACACATATCAGTAACATGGTATTTCCTGATTTGGATCGTGGATACGGACCTGAGAAATCTAGATAAAGTTTCGAAAAAGGGGTCTTTGGGATTTCTGATATCAATTGGCTTACTTGAGTATTTCTGGCGGGTTTGCTAAGGGCGCATAATGAACATTTCTTTACGAAGGTAGCTTTTCGCAGTTCATATTGTTCCAATGATATTCCTTTCGAATACGATGTATCGTCTTATTGATTCCCATATGGGCTCCTATGGTAGATGAATGGAAGTATTCCATTAGCATGGGCTTAATTACATCCGGGGCTATTATCCTTAATTCCTTTCCGTCTCTTATTTTGAGACACAGTACATTCTTACTCAATACGTACTTCTCGGATTTAATACCTTGGGTAAGTTGTTCTATAATGGGCTTCAGTAAGGGGTCTTGTTGTTGATACAGGGCAATGTTTGTAAAGGCAAGGGGGAATTCAGTAATTACAGCGTTCGCACTTGCTATTTCCGGCTTCACTATGTTTTCGGAAGTTTTAGTGGGTGACTGGAACATACGGGACAGGGTATCGGCGACTACATTTTGAGTACCTTTAATATGCTGCACTCTGAATTTGTAGCAGTTTAATTTCAATATCCATCTGCCAATTCGTCCTAATTGTTTAGGGTGATTCAATAACCATGATAACGCCTGATTGTCGGTTTCTAAAAGAAATTCTTTATGTTCTAGGAAGGGTTTAAACTTTTCGAATGCAAAAACAATTGCTAAACATTCCAATTCATATGCAGAATACTTTCTTTCTTGATCGTTCAGTGTTCATGATGCATAACTAATTGGTAGTCTACAGTTATCTATCTCTTGGTATATCACTGCACCTAACGCTACACTGGAACTGTCGGTTTGCACGACGAATGGTTTTGTGAAATCAGCTAATTGCAAAACTGGGGGAGATATAATGCTTTCTTTAAGTTGCTCAAACGCGTTTTGATGTATTGAGCTCCATTCGAACTTTGTTCCCTTCTTTCGTAAGGAGTTTAGGGGTGCTGCTATTTCGGCAAGATGGGGAATATATTTGTGGAAATAATTCACCATACCTAAAAATCGGGCTATACCTTTTGCATCTCGTGGGGGTGCAAATTCTCTAATAGCACGGGTACGTTCGGGGTCAATGCTTACCTTTCCATTCGCTTTCACTATGTGTCCTAAGAAAGAAAACTGAGGGACAGCAAAACTTACCTTATTTGGGTTCACCGTTAATCCTGCTCTTAGTAAACGAGATAACACCTCACGCAAATGTCTGAGATGTTGTTCCATTGATTCACTGTATATTACGATGTCGTCCAAATAGTGGTACACATATTTAAATTTAATGTCGTGAAATATCTTCTCCAATAGTCTACTACATACGGAACTTCCTTGAGATATTCCAAAGGGTACCCTAGTAAATTGGTACAAGTTAAAAGGAACTGCAAACGCGGTTAGACGTTTGGATTCTTCTGAAAGAGGTATTTGGTGAAAAGCTTGATTTAGATCCATTACCGTAAAAACCATTGCTTTAGTAAAATAATGAAACGCACTATGGATGTCTGGAAGAGGGATTGATTCAAATTCTATTCTTTTATTTAATTGCCTGTAGTCTACAACTAGTCGGTGTTTATCTGGTCCTTTCGGTACTAAAAAGGAGGGTGAAGAATATGGGGACGTAGAGGGTTCTATGACTCCTTGATCCAATAACTTATTGATATGGTTTCGCATGACTTCCATCTTGGGGGGCGACAACTTGTACGGGGGTAGTCGTATTACTTTCTGATCACTCAGATTAATTTTATACTCTACTAGGTCCGTAAGTCCTAGTTTTGGTGTAAGAACCGAGGAAAATTCTTTTATTAGTTTTACTATTTTGACTCTATCTCTTCGTTCTAGGTGAGATAAATCTGAATCTTGGTGTATTACATGTGCAGTAGATAAACGTTTATCTTCATTACTATCAAATTTATGTTTTCTTGCACGGTCAAATCTGAAATAAAATTCTCGCTCGTAGATGTCAAGAATCATTCCTGTCTTACTAATAAAATCTGCACCTAATATTAAATCAGGTCCTAATTCTTTACATGCTAACATTGTAAATATCCAACTTAGGTTTTTTATTTTAACCTTAACGGTAATGCTCAGGTTTATATTTATTTTACGTTTATCAGCGGTAGCACACTTTATATTCACAGGTTGGTTCCGTTTTACTAGATGATGTTTAGCTAACATGTCCACTAATTCTTGGCTGATTAAGCTCCTACTAGATCCCGAATCAATTAAGGCGATGGGGGATGTAACGCCTAAGTCGACTTGTATTAATGGTAGTAGATTTTTTTTCCATTTACATCTATTAATCGCATTACACTTTTCACGAAATTCTCGCACATAGGGGTCGATTTCTTTCGCACCTTTTTTGTTTTTTACTTGGTTACAGAATAATTCATTCTTATTATTATTACTGGTTTCTTTTAGTTTACCCAATTTTGAGTAGCTGCGGAAGACACAGGTTTTCGGGTCTCCCTGCCTTACATGTTTTTTGAATTGAGGTTATTCCGTTCCAATGGCTTACTTTTGCACTCTCTTCTTATGTGCCCATATTTGCCACAATTATAACAGGTGGGTTTTCTGCGAGGTGGGTACTTGGTTTCCGCTTTATCTGGGTTTACAGTTAACTTACCCGCTTTGCGCACATGGTGAGATCTACTAGAAACTTGTCTTTCATACGAGGTTGTTACATCAGGCAGTAGTGCTCGCAATTGATGTCTATTAGTTCCAGAGGTTTTCATTGCTTCTCTATTTTGATCTGAGTACCAAACATTTGAAGAATGGATACTGCACTGTTCTAGATCAGCAATTGTATTGGGTCTATTCATCAATGATAGTCGAGATCTTTCTTCAGGTGACACGCCTACTAAAATGGTGTCCACCAGTTGTGTTTCATTCCAGCTTATACGTAGTAGTCGAGAGGACTCCCTAATATCGGAGATGTAGTGAGCTAATCTCTCCTGATGTCCTTGTACTCGGAGTACTGTCTTCCTTTTTATTTCCTCATAGATGCCGGTGGGAATAATGTATTTTATTAAAGAGCTATGTAGCTCTTCTACTGGGAAAGTAGAGGTTAGGGCTTCTAGCACACGATTTTTTAACGGGGGTTTACACTTTGGTAACAGAACTTGTAAAATTTGCCAGTCATTCAGCTGCTGTAGATCCTTTATCTGAAGAAGATAACTAATAAATGTTAGTAACTTGGAAACATTTAAACCATCTGTATAGGGGATTTCGGTTAAAATCTTCTCCACAGGGTGAGTCATTTTTCCGTATAGATCTGCGTTATAGTTCATAGGGGTAATTCCTCGATGAGGGCGATTAGATTCATTGGGGGTGTTGGTCAATTCATTATTTCCGGGACGAAACTGAAAATGCTCGGGAGGAGGGACATTTACATCTGTATCAGTTTTTTGTTCTGGGTTCGCTTGCACTTGCGATACGATAGGTGAGTTCCAATCCGAGTTAGGCGGAGGTAAACCAGTGGTGGGGGATTGTACTGGGGAGATGTGTAATTTCATTAATGATTTCTCTATTTCGTCCATCCTGAATGAGTCGGATTTTCGTCTTAAATCGTTGATAATCGAAGGTAAGCGGCGTAGAGCTTCGTCTGCTAGCTTTTGTACATCAACGGGTATTTCTGTGAGATTCGGCCAGATCGACAAATTTTTTATTCGCCTGGTTAAATGCTCTATTCTCTGGGTAGTCCACAAAATTTTTGCCGGAGATTTCTCGTCTTGGAGTGTTTGAGACAATAAGTATAGTTCACTATACTTGGCATTACAAATTTCTTTCTCGCTTTCATAATCGAGTTGGCTTAGATTGTTTAATTGCACGGGATTGTTTTTTTAAACTTTGAGATCAAACTTGATTTTATATAGCTATACCACGGATCCTGGTCAACTTTCTGTATTTCTGTAATTAAGACTTTTAATTATACTCATTTCATGATATTAGCTTGCAAGACTTTCTTTTATTCAACCATTGGAAGAATGGTATTATAGCTTGAATTATATTACTCTACATTAGCATATAAATTGTTACAACGTATGAAGTTAAAATAGTTACATGAAATTCTTAGATTTAATTTATAAGTCTTTACAAAGTTAATAGTTTCTGAAAAGTCTCTTTCAAGATGTGTTGTGTAACAAATATTAGTAACCCTCGATAGACAGGCTATCGAGTCACCTTTTAATTGGTAAGCAGAAGACTCGTCCTGGGGTATCCGTCTTGGGAAACAGGAACAGCTACGTCGTCATCTCGGTTTGGCCTTCCTCTGTAAAGGGCTCCAAAAGTTCGCAGGTTGAACAATATGTCGTGTAGATATCTACGATGATCTTGTAGATTCTCGGATGTCCTGATCTGCATATTCTGTCACGTGCAGTAGAGTTTGTGGTTTCTGATAGTTCACATCTCCAGGTATGACTTTGGAATTGTTGTTATTTGTTGAAGCACGAAGTCATCTTGTGTTACACTCCTTTTTTTTACGTTTCGATTTTTTTACTTTAAATTTCTTGTCTATTTACATGACTATATTACTTAACACATCCAGATGCTTTAAACAGCTACATCTGGTACACCATCTTACGGTGAAACAAAATATAGTTAACATATTTTAAGCGCACAGCTCCTACGTCTATACTGTACGAAGTCACCATTGCAAGAGAGAGAAATTCCGCTCCCTTCACCTGGTACTGGGCAAAAGTTAGTGGGACAATTTCCGCGCGAGAATATAGTTCCTAACTATATTTAAGTTAACATTTTTATTTATACAAACTATCCCTAAACAAATATACATAATTTAAATCAGTTGTTTTAGCGACTATTTATGTCTTCAGATTTTTAATTATTAACATTAGTTTTTTTTTTTATCTTATTCTAACTTACATAAGACTCGGAAAACATGTCGAGTCTGGAATCAACAGGACAGCGCCTGCTTACAAGCAAAGGGTTAAATACGATATTAATAACTCTTTACAATTTATCTTTTTATTAGAGTATCTTATGACTAATTAATTACTGCTTCCTCTCATACTGAGTACATACAGGTATTTTATATTAATACAGTGAGATTTAAATGGCTTAAGAGCTCGCAACCTTAATTTTTAAAAAATTTTACTTTCTTGATTATCTCTTTTATTTAAATCGTCACAGCATACAAATTAAAATGTTTAGGTATGGATGCTGCATTAATTTATAAAATGTTTTAAATGTATGTTCAAAATAGTTCCAGCAAACATGTCTAACTTTGAAGACTGCTAACTAATGTCAAATATTATTTTTTGTAACTGTAGCATGACTTAGATGCTACACATATCAATAATTATGTAAACAATTTTATTTCATGTTATGTTAACTTTTAAGAGTCAGAGGAGGTGTAAAAATAACTTTATTTGAAAAAACCATATATTTAAAATACTAAACTCTAGGCCAAATAATGAATTCACAAAAATAAATATAAACTAGTTAATTCACCAAGGAACCATGTAAACTAACAAGATTTAGGTAAGGTGGGTCAATTAACAACTACTGTAAATGATCCTATGATTTAAAAGAGTAATATAGAAAAATGTCTTAAATTATTAAAAATTTTCGAAATGTTAAAAAATAACTGTTTCAGAGGAGGAATAGTAAATTAATAAATTATCACTAAAAGACAGTTCAAATGTTAAATTTATAAGGGATTAGGGAAAGCGAAAGATTTGTGACCATCTGAAATTTATTATAATTATATTAATAACACCTAAAATGGCAGTAATTGTGTACAAAAACGGAAGCAGGTTTTTGGGCCTAGATTTCCAAAAAGACAGAAATATGGTAATTTTAACAAAAATCTCAACAAATATGGACTATGACATATCAAATTAAACAGAATGAGATAAATAAACCAATTATGTGGTTAATAGTTCATGAAAGCGAACAATAAACTAAAAATATTCCATATATAATGTACCTTATAATTATGTACATAGGAAATGAAAATTATTTTAACAATACTTTTCCAATATTAACTTGGCAAGATATTTCCTAAGACGAAGGAAGTAGGTTAGTTCTTTGTTAACATTCATCGAGAACGGTTGATGCGGAATCGCGTTCTAAAACCGTATAACGGAGTGTAATGGAGTAAAGGTTGAATATTAAGTGAAAACGAGAGTTACCTAATTTGACACTTTTTGACTTTATATCAGTGAAATATTATACTACAATAGTGAAAACAAACAATACACTACACAATACCAGTGAATTAAACCGTTAAAACAACCTAACATTAATAATTCACTCCGTAACAACTTTTCGATTTCTCATCATAACCAGCAAACACAGAATACATATAAAATAAGACAATTAACACCAGTGAACACTGAACACTTATCCAGGATACCTTGAACAACATAATAGACAGTATACACTATTACGGAGATCCATAAAACAGTTTTAAAGGTGAATTTATTGTTAGAATTTCCAACGACCATTTATGCGTTAACCTCATCAATTCAGCTAGCCGCCATTGTGAATTTCCCGTGAAGCAAATTACCAACCAGCACGAGAACATCTAGACACCTATTGGGTATAAATTGTATACTACAAAACATTATATATTATTAACAGATTGTCATTTTTACTTATTAAGACTTATATTTTTGTACATGTAATACTTTCTAGGCCTACCCTTCTCTGACTATAAATATAATCGTTATAAGAACATTTTTGAATATTTTATATAAAAATAACCTGTAATCGCAAATAGATATCCCTGTGAAAGAGTCGAATATTTGCTCAGAATCGATTTTAAATCAATTTTTTTTAACTATTATTAATAAATCAAATTATTTCAATGATCTGGACTTTATAATCATTTCACATCTTAAATTAAGAATTTAACTAACAATAGGACTTACTGGAAGACGATAAATCTTGACTGAAAGAGATATACTGGAGCAGCACTGAAAATCACTAATCGATTACAGCAAGACGATAATCTGATTAACTCCAGATTTAGTAAAGATCTACCAGAAGTGTAAAATTAACCATAAGAAACTCACAGAATTTTAAAATTTTAAACAAAACACTGAACCAGGATTAATTCTAAATTATAACCATAACAAACAAACATAAAATTTTTTTTGAACAAAATTTTTTTTTAAATAAAATTTTTTTTTTATCTTTTCTTTGTACCATACAAAGAACTTTTATTTGTAACCAGTGCAAACAGGTTCAGTGTGTTACAAATTGGCGTCCAACTAGAGGGCTTAATTGATTAAGCTTGGCAGCGATTATACCATAGAGAAGGAGGCAAAATGCAACGACGAGCTACTTCTAAGAAGAGGGCGGCAGAGGCCGAGAAGGAAGTCGACATGGGGGACAAGGAGGCAATGCCTGTAGAAGATGTGGAAGTGTTACTAACCCCGGTGGAAGATAAACAAACTGCACCACCAGAGGAACAACCTGAGAAACCCTCACAAACAGAGAATATGACAACACAAGAAATGTTCAGGCAGATGATGGAGACAATGAATGAAACCAGTAAGAAATTGAGTAAGGAAATGGAAGAAACTAGTACGAAGATGGAGAAGAAATTGGATTCTACAAAGGAAGACTTGAACAAGAAAATGGATAACAACAACCAGTCCACCAAGGAAGATTTGAGTGGAATAAACAAAAACATAGAGTCCAAGATGGAGGAGAACAGGAAGAAATTAGAGGAATTGAAGGAGGACAACCGATCCACAAAGGAAGAATTGGGCCGTAAGATAGAAAATACCAACAAGAGAATTGAAGAAACCAGCAAGAATTTGGAAGAGAAGATGGAGGAAAACAACAAGGAAAGGAAAAAGGACAACCAATCCATGAATAAGAAGATGGAAGATCTGAAAAAGGACAACCAATCTTTGAGTAAGAAGATGGAAGAGAAAACTGAGGAAACCAGTAGGAAGATGGAAAACGACAATCAACAACTGAAGCAAAAGTTGGAAGAAAATAATCAGAAAATGGACGAGAATAACCAACGGTTAAGAGAAGAACTAAGGGAAGTCAACCAGGAAAATATGAACAAGGTAGATGAGAGAATCGAATTAGCGAAGGAAGAGTTGAATAGAAAAATAAACGACACTAAGAAATCCATAGTGAAAAAATTGGAACAAGAGGTAGTTGTTGTAAACCAACAGATCAGAGAAGTGGACGAAAGATGTCGTCAGACGGAATGTGAAGTACTGGAAGTCAGGGAGGTAATAAATGAGGAAATTACCCAGGTCAAAGAACACCACAAAACTAAATGGGAGGAAAACCAAAAAGAAACGCAGATGGAAATCAATAAGATGCGAACCCATGTCACAGAAAGATGCGACGGTATGGAAGCAGCGATGACAAATATCACTGGACAAGTGCGACAGAGCCAGGAAGAAATGGAGGTAATCAGAAACCGGCCAACTGGCTACAATAATCTCCCCATGTCGGAACATAGAGAATGGTTAAACTTCAGACAATATAAACGAAAGCCAATGGAGTTCTTGGCCCGAATTGAAGAATACATGGACAAACATAGAGGAAACAGATGGGTCCAAAACCGAGAACTTTTAGACGAGTCTTTTCGGGAAATGAGCGATCATTGGTGATGGCTAACCAAAGTGACATAGAGAACTACCAGCAATTTAAAAGCCTTTTCAAGGCAACGTATTGGTCTGAAACGACCCAAAACCTAATACGTGACAACATATGCCACGGCCATTATAAACCACAAGTGGGTAGCTCCATGACGGCGTATTTCCTCGGCAAAGTATGTATGGCCAAACATTTGGAACCAGCCATACCTGAAGAATGCTTAATCAACAAGCTGTCGTATCATTATGACGAGGAAGTGATTCGAGCGAGGAGAGGCAGCCAAATTAAGACCATACAGGCAATGACAGAACTCCTCGAGAACTACGAAAACGAGGAATACTACCGACAAAGCCGGAGAAGAAATGATCGGCCAGAAAATAGAACATATCCAAATAACAACCATGGTACGACCAACAACAACACCTACCAAGGAAATCGAGCCTATCCACACACCAACAACAACAACAATAATAATAATAATAATCAAGTTCAGAATAATACGAACAATAATCGACCCAATAATGGTTATCAGGGTAACCGAAACCAATACTACCCAAACCCTAATAGTCAGAGAAGCCCCAATTATAATAACGATCGTTACTATAATAATAATAGTCGTGGTAATCCACCGAATAGTAACCCCAATAATAATAGGTTTTCTCGACCGCGAGTAAATTTCATCAGAGCGGAAGATGGTCGCCAATGTAGATACTACCACCAGAGAAGAAACAGCTATCACGAATACGAAGATAGGCGGAGGAGCCGAGAACGTGACCAACCAAGGTACATTCCTGCAAGACGGAGTACCAGTTTAGATAACACCGAATGGCTGACCAACAACGAACAACCGGTAGATCATAGAACAGAGCGGCAGGGACCCACTCTAGGTATCCCAAATGATGCATCTACCAGTGCGACACACCGTAACAATGATGTCGAGCCTTTAAACGGGAGGAGGCAGTAATAAATCACCGAAACCCGTTGCTGCTCCTAAACCCTGGGTATTTAAATGAGTTGACACCTACAAATGAAAATAATCGTATCACAATAATCGGTTGTAACTACCTGAAGAACATCCGACATGAATTATTGGAAGAGGACGATAATAGTCCCACCAGTAAAATTAATAATGAAATAATACACATAAATGCGGAGGTAGAAGGAATCCCCGCCAATTTAATGATCGATACTGGTTCCAACGTATCAATAATAAGTACTACTGAGTTGGAAAGAATACAAAGAGAATGCGGACGAACATTACCGACGTTGCCGTTAAACAATACTATTTTGTTAGGTGCAACCGGCCGACAAAATAAGACTATACGAAGGCAAGTCTCCGCCAGTGTGATGAGCTGCGGTATAGCTATCGAAATGGAATTCTTAGTGGCGAGGGGGCTGCCATTTAACATATTGGTAGGGTGTGATGTGCTCAGGCGGAACTCCGCCATAATTGATTTACGAACAGAAAAATTGTCACTATTTACAAACGGACACACTTGGACGGCTAACTTGGTTGGTAGCGACCAAGTAATTCCCAACAATATCCACCAACAGATTCGTAAGATCAATTATATACATCCAACTTCTATTATTGAACAGAAGATAGACGATAATGCTAATGAGGACTTATGGTCCCAAAAAATCCAGGAAATCAGGGATTTCCGGAGCGGTATAACAGGAGAAAGATTGCAACAACACCAAGCAAACAAATTAATTAACATTTACGAACAGTATAAATCAGTATTTTCTGACGAGCCCGGTAAAGTAAAAAACTTCCAGTGTACTCTACAGTTTCGAGACATAGTGGACTTTAACCGGAAGTCTTACCCCATCGCGCAATCACGAAAGGAAGCAGTAAGAGCTGAAATAACAAAGATGATTAACCGTGACATTATAGAGAGTAGCCAATCCCCATACACAAGTCCTATCGTGGCTATTCCTAAGAAAAACGGACAAGTCCGTTTGTGCCTAGATGCGCGGGAGATTAATAAAATGATTATTAATGACAGGACTTCGCCCGGTGAGATTGAAGAGATTTTGAAACGGTTCCACGGTACCAAGTACTTTAGTACCTGGGACACGGTGTGCGGCTACTGGCAAGTGGAATTACATCCACAGAGTCGCCAGTATCTGGCCTTTATATTCGAAGGGCGGAACTACCACTTTAAGAGATTGCCCTTCGGACTGGTGAATTCGGTCGCAGTCTTTGTACACTGCATGGACCAGATACTCGGCCAGGAAGCACTACAATTCACCACCGTGTACGTAGATGACTTGCTAGTGTCCTCAGAAACTTGGGAGGAACACTGCTACCGTGTGGAACATGTGTTAAGGAAATTAGCTGCGAATAACATCACGCTAAAGCTAGAAAAATCTCACTTCATAGCCAAGGAAATTCAATTCTTGGGCTTTATATTGAACGATCAGGGAATCTCACCGTCGGCTGAAAAAGTAGAAGCGATTCAAAACTTTCCAACACCGAAGAATCGAAGGCAATTACAGTCATTCCTGGGACTCTGTAATTACTACCGCAAGTTCCAGGAAAAGTATTCTGAATTGACCGCCAGATTTCAGCCGCAACTGTCATCCAAGAATAAATGGATATGGGGTATGCAACAGAATGAGACCTTAACGCTGATTAAACAGAAATTTCTGGAACCAATCATACTTCGCCATCCGGATTTCAGTAAACCGTTCTACCTGAATTGCGATGCCAGCGACATCAGCCTCGGCACAACATTGTATCAAGAGGATGAGGAGGGCGAACATCTCGTGATTTGCTTTGCCAGTAGAGCATTGAATCAGTGCGAAAAGAATTATCACGTCACTGAAAAAGAGTTGTTAAGTGTAGTGTTCGCGTGTGGAAAATTCCGCACATACATCCTGGGTTACCCCGTTACCGTCTGGACAGACCATAAGTCCATATCGTTCTTAAGGAGATGTAAACTAAGTCACGGAAGGTTGACTGGGTGGATACTGTTACTACAAGAGTATGATCTTAAGTGGGAGTACATCCCCGGAAAGAAGAATGTCGTTGCGGACGTGTTGTCTCGAATAGACATTAATAAACAAACGTTCGAGGGGGAGAAGAAAAGTACACTTAAAGTATACCACATTCTTAGTAACAGAGCCAATCTAGAATCATTATTGGAAAACCTGAGCACACACCAACAAGCAGACCCGAAGTTACAATCCATTAAGACAAGATTGGAAGCAGGGGATGAGACTATCGCCCGCTATTATAAAGTCCACAACAATATACTGTTTATACAACCATCTTTGAAGAAGGAGAAATGGAAAGTTATCATTCCAACCCATATCGAAAAGGAGATAGTAAATAACTATCATGTTCGATATGGGCATATGGGCGCCTTAAAGGTGATAAAGGCCCTGGAAGAGAGCTGCCACATTAAAGATATTAACCGGAAGGTTCGAAAATATATAAAGAGTTGCCGCATTTGCCAACTCGTTAAGGCGAATAACGAGAAAAAAGAAGGGCAAATGATTCCAATAACATCTCAGGCGAAGCTAGAAAAAGTATTTCTGGACATCTGCGGGCCATTTCCCCGCAGTGGGGGTCGTCACAGATACAAGTATCTAGTCATCGTGATGGACCATTTCACGAAGTTCATCAAGCTATACCCAGCAAATCGGGCGACTACAAATAAAATTCTCGACATCTTAACCAACCAGTACTTCCCAAATGTCGGAAAACCAGTTTCGATCATCACCGACCACGGAACCCAGTTCAAGGGGAAAAAATGGCGGGATACACTACTGTCGATGGGAGTTCATACGTATAAAACCTCGGTATACCACCCGAGCAGTAACCCGGCAGAGAGAGTATTGTGAGAGGTGGGGCGAATCTTACGAACTTATTGCCACGATCAACAGAGGAGATGGCAAGAATATCTAGAGGCCACAGAAGAATTCCTCAACCTGGCATACCACCCAGCCATAGGAATTACTCCATACTCCGCAATGTACGAAAGACAACCCCCAAGGGAGATCGAAGAAATATTGGGAGTTCCCGAGGGAAAATGAATATATTTTTGATAAAATTAAATTTTATAACAAGGTGGCCGAAGACGAGGAGAAACGGCGAATTAAATATAATAAAAGTATGGGTAAAACAATTACCTATACCATTGGTGAAAAAGTTTTATTAAAAAATAGGGAGTTACCAAGTTCACTGGAAGGGATAACTAAGAAATTATTACTCTTTTACACTGGACCCTATATAGTCTCCAAAAACAAAAATAATAACACCTATGAAATCAAGGAGATGGGTTCTGGTAGAATAAAGGGTGTCTATAACCAGGCATCCATGAAGAAGTATCATGAAGGGTGAAATGGAAAGAATGAAATTAAATATAAAAAATTCCAAAATAATGTAAGCACACCTTACAAACCAATTATTTATAAAAAACTTTATGGAAATATAGAATAAAAAGAATTTTGAATATTGATAAACCATATAAATTCCAAAAACAGTGTAAGAAAAACTTACTACAAACAATTTGAAGGAAACCATTTGAGAAAATAAAAAGAGAAGAATTTTGAGAGGTTAAACACCTGCAAAATTAAAAAATTAAGTAAGAGCACCTTACTACAAAATAGAAATGAAAAAACTATGGTGAAAATAAAAAGAAGAGAATTCATACCATATTTATGGTACTGATACAATATATTTACCATATCTATAGAAAATCATTATGAGATATATGAAAGAAAAAGAATTTGGAATTAAACCAATCAATACTGAAAGAATAATAATGTCTAATTTCAAACAAATAAAGTGTAAAAAACCTTCTATGAAATGATACAAAAAGAAATAAAAACCAATGATACGATTAGATCGATTAAATACGATTAAATACAGAAACTTATGTGGAAATATAAAATAATAAAACTTTGAAGTGGTGTAAGGAGAAACAAGGACCTCATTAACAAATTAATTAAAACATTCATTTGGAAAGAATAAAAACCAAGAGAGAAGTAATTTAAGAAAAGAATCAAAGTAATAAATGTAATTAAATAAATCAATAATGAAATGATCATGAATTAAGTGTCAAAGGTAATAACGACAATTATAAGAAAGTTCTAGAACATGGAACAAGTGGAACAAATAAAAACAAAGAAACAAACAAGAAATGTCATAAAATATATGCTACCATAAACAAAAGCAGATTGTAATAAAAAACCAGAAAGGAATAAAGCATTAATAACCAAAAAACTTTATATGATAATGAAAATTGATAATTATACTAATAACAGAGCTTCCCACCATGATACCGAATGAAATAACCATCAAGTTAACAAGTCAGAAGAACAACTGAGATAGGAATATTAAAATCTCTGAGAAATATAAGAAGTGAAGTATCCAAAGATATTTTTTAAATAGTAACAAAAGTGTACTATTCTGATGTAATTTTTTAATAACTGTCTGTAGATAATTCCAGCAGTATTAATATGTTTTTTGAGCAGAGATGATTTGCCTCTGTACTCACATAGAAGTGAAGTATTGGACAGCAGAGGAAGTAGCGTACAGTGCCTCTCTGAACTGAACCAGCTCACATGTTAGGGAAAGATAGGGAGGAAATATCCCAAGGAGAAAATACTAAGAAGAAAAATGAAAATATAATGATAAATATGAACTCAGATGACTATTACTATCAAGGAAGATCAAGTGAGAATGGAAAAGAATATAAGCTCAAATATAGATAAGAAAAAATTTAGAAATGGAAGGAAGTCAAGAATACTAAAAAACTATAATAATTATCATAAGCAATTGTTTCAGACAAACCAAGTATAATATGAAAAAATCACTTCTGGAGGAGGGCAATCTGTAACGTGACAGATAATCCACCAATAATTAATTCAGATAAGATCATAAAAATAATTAAATTACATATACTCAAAGAATGTCAAATGAAATTCAATTACACTTCAAAGGAAAACACCACTATAAAAGAAAAACAATAATTAAATAATAAAAATGCAACCATTAAATTCAAAGAAAATAAATTAAAAGAAACTCATATTAAAAAATCAGGAGATTACCCAGGAGATTAGGAGCAGGTGATAAAGAAAATACCCCAAACAGAAGAAGAAAGAAGAGTAGAGTTAGTATCAGGTGATAAAGAAGATACTCCAAACCCGAGAAGGAAGAAGAAATTTAGAAACAGATAATAAAGAAGATACACCGAACCAACCATCGGACAAAATAACACTAAGTACCTTGGTTTACCCAAGAAGAAACCAAAGAAGGAAGATATAGGATGGAAGAACCACAATAAAAACCTATTATTAACTACCATTAACCCCAAACCAAATGTTAATACCATTAAAGAAAGTATAACACCCCAAAACCTTATGAAATTGTAAATAATTATAGACAAAAGTATTGAGTAGTATGATAAGAAGTGCACCAACTAAAGTTATTATATGATAAAAAATAAACAAATCTTCACAGTCCATTATGACTAAAGGTCTGGTCTGAGAATAATAAAATTCAAATATAAGTCAGAACCAACAGTGAATGTGTACCAGTGGAAGTGTTTTTAAATGTAATAAACTTCAAGTTGTAGTGTAACTATAACTTAAACAAGGTGCTATAAAATAACTTTTATATTTTATAATTAACAGGTAATGAAATATTAAAATGAAAAATATTTCCAATATTTCATAAATAAGGTCACTTTGTTATCTCAAGACATTCATAGTAATGCCAATAATAAAGAAAGTATGTGGGAAATGTTTACTGTACAAGGGGATTTTAGATAATAATACAAAATAATCAGAAAGGACTGAAAATAGATTAAGTTTTGATAAAATTAGGAAATTTAAATTGCTAATAATGTTCAAAGCCATGAACTCCATTTTAAAAAAGAGTTCCTATACAATAAGGTTTATATTTAGAGTAAGATGTTTTAGTTATATAACAGCATGCATACAAATTAAAATGTTTAGGTATGGATGCTGCATTAATTTATAAAATGTTTTAAATGTATGTTCAAAATAGTTCCAGCAAACATGTCTAACTTTGAAGACTGCTAACTAATGTCAAATATTATTTTTTGTAACTGTAGCATGAATTAGATGCTGCTACACATATCAATAATTATGTAAACAATTTTATTTCATGTTATGTTAACTTTTAAGAGTCAGAGGAGGTGTAAAATTAACTTTATTTGAAAAAACCATATATGTAAAATACTAAACTCTAGGCCAAATAATGAATTCACAAAAATAAATATAAACTAGTTAATTCACCAAGGAACCATGTAAACTAACAAGATTTAGGTAAGGTGGGTCAATTAACAACTACTGTAAATGATCCTATGATTTAAAAGAGTAATATAGAAAAATGTCTTAAATTATTAAAAATTTTCGAAATGTTAAAAAATAACTATTTCAGAGGAGGAATAGTAAATTAATAAATTATCACTAAAAGACAGTTCAAATGTTAAATTTATAAGGGATTAGGGAAAGCGAAAGATTTGTGACCATCTGAAATTTATTATAATTATATTAATAACACCTAAAATGGCAGTAATTGTGTACAAAAACGGAAGCAGGTTTTTGGGCCTAGATTTCCAAAAAGACAGAAATATGGTAATTTTAACAAAAATCTCAACAAATATGGACTATGACATATCAAATTAAACAGAATGAGATAAATAAACCAATTATGTGGTTAATAGTTCATGAAAGCGAACAATAAACTAAAAATATTCCATATATAATGTACCTTATAATTATGTACATAGGAAATGAAAATTATTTTAACAATACTTTTCCAATATTAACTTGGCAAGATATTTCCTAAGACGAAGGAAGTAAGTTAGTTCTTTGTTAACATTCATCGAGAACGGTTGATGCGGAATCGCGTTCTAAAACCGTATAACGGAGTGTAATGGAGTAAAGGTTGAATATTAAGTGAAAACGAGAGTTACCTAATTTGACACTTTTTGACTTTATATCAGTGAAATACTATACTACAATAGTGAAAACAAACAATACACTATACAATACCAGTGAATTAAACCGTTAAAACAACCTAACATTAATAATTCACTCCGTAACAACTTTTCGATTTCTCATCATAACCAGCAAACACAGAATACATATAAAATAAGACAATTAACACCAGTGAACACTGAACACTTATCCAGGATACCTTGGACAACATAATAGACAGTATACACTATTACGGAGATCCATAAAACAGTTTTAAAGGTGAATTTATTGTTAGAATTTCCAACGACCATTTATGCGTTAACCTCATCAATTCAGCTAGCCGCCATTGTGAGTTTCCCGTGATGCAAATTACCAACCAGCACGAGAACATCTAGACACCTATTGGGTATAAATTGTATACTACAAAACATTATATATTATTAACAGATTGTCATTTTTACTTATTAAGACTTATATTTGTGTACATGTAATACTTTCTAGGCCTACCTTTCTCTGACTATAAATATAATCGTTATAAGAACCTTTTTCAATATTTTATATAAAAATAACCTGTAATCGCAAATCGATATCCCTGTGAAAAAGTCGAATATTTGCTCAGAATCGATTTTAAATCGATTTTTTTTAACTATTATTAATAAATCAAATTATTTCAATGATCTGGACTTTATAATCATTTCACATCTAAAATTAAGAATTTAACTAACAATAGGACTTACTGGAAGACGATAAATCTTGACTGAAAGAGATATACTGGAGCAGCGCTGAAAATCACTAATCGATTACAGCAAGACGATAATCTGATTAACTCCAGATTTAGTAAAGATCTACCAGAAGTGTAAAATTAACCATAAGAAACTCTCAGAATTTTAAAATGTTAAACAAAACACTGAACCAGGATTAATTCTAAATTATAACCATAACAAACAAACATAAAATTTTTTTGAACAAAATTTTTTTTTAATCTCTTCTTTGTACCATACGAAGAACTTTTATTTGTAACCAGTGCAAACAGGTTCAGTGTGTTACAATATTTATTGCACATTCAAGATTACTTTCTCTAGAAGCTATGGCTTTCTCCTCAAAATATACATCAAGATTTAAAACAAACAAATTGCCTAACATTAAGTGAGAAATTGGATGCGCTACGCTATACTTCTTTATAGCTTAACTAATACATGCTTTATTATCTGTAACTACACAAAAATACAGGGTGATTCAGGGGAATGGGAAATTTCACAGTGTGTGTTGGTAGCCCTGGGCGGTTGTTAGCACTGAGAAGCCAGCTCATGCCATCTTGCCACGTAGTTATCATGGATACTGGGAGTGGTACACAACATGCTTTTGCCATCAAAGCTTTTTACAAAAGGAATGACAGTGAAGGCTGTGCATAGAGGAATTTGCTGTCACTTTAATTTAGGACACTATGATCGTGTTCCATCAGCACATGCAATGAACACGTGGATATGTAATTTTGAGGAAACAGGTTCAGCACTTGAAAAGAAACCTCCATGTGGTGTGCAAAACATTCATACACCAGATAATATCAAAGCTGTTCTAGTTGCTGTCATAATAAATCCATGCCGTTTCATCCATCGTCAAGTAATGTCTTTATGGTTGTATAGTTCAAGTGTTTGAAGAATATAAGTACAGGACTAACATTACTATCTGTACAAGTTGCAGATCAACTAGGAACTGAAACCCAATGATCACCTAATGCAACGACAATTATGAAACGAATACTTGAAAATACAATCGAGAACAATGAGTTTGTTAACAACCTGTGGATAAAGCCTGGTTCCACCTCAATGGATTTGTAAATAAACAAAATTTTTGTTACTGAGCCCACAAAAACCCTACTCAGCTACACCAGTGTCCGTTACACAACAACAAGTTACTGTGTAGTGTGCTGTGCCATCATATGGAGTAATAGGTCCTTGTCTTGAGGACGAGGGTGGCCTTGTGATTAGTCACATCAGATAGGTACATCACTATACTGGAAACCTTTGTTGCAAAAAAACTACAGACATTTCCACAAATTATTGACAATGCCTGGTTTCAACAAGATGGATCAATGTCACACCAGCACGAATATCGATGGGTGCTGTATGTCAGTTGTTTTGGAATATAATTTCGGTAAATGGTGACATTCTATGGCCTCCCAGATCACCTGATCTGTCAGCATATGATTTCTTCTTGTGGAATCACCTTAAAAGCAAAATATATTGTAGTCGACCTGCTACAATGGAAGAATTGTAGTCGACCTGCTATGTTCCTACGATCCGAGAAGCAATTAGCAAAATTACTGTTGAAAAGTTACTTCAAACCATGAAAACCAAGAGACTCCAGGAATGTTTGTGAAAAATGGAGCTCACCTACAAAATGTCATCTTCAAGAAATAAATTTACTGTATGTTTTACTATTTAAATTTATTTAAAACATTTTTCATAACCATAATAACTTTGTTTCCCTGAATAACCCTGTATTTATTCTAAGCAATGTATAGGCTATATAGTCTGTCTCGTCCAAAAATATTTACTACTAAATAAATCTTATCATCACCTCCTATACTGTAATTAATTATATGTTTATTTCAGTGGGTTAACGATCAATTACAGTCCATTAGTCACAGCAGCCTAACACAGAAAATAGTGAAAGTGACAATTTACACACCCCTCCCCAAATCATTACTGACTAAACTGTAAACATCAATTTACCCTAATGCTGCATTACACACATGAGGAACAATATACATTCACTGCTTAACAAATACCTTTAGTTAGAAACAGCAGGAATTGACATATTAGTACAAGGAATGCACCACTATCATTTTACCATACCAAGGTGTGTAAACCTCCCATGAATCAGGTATAGTTGTGTCACCCTAATGATTGATGACAAATTTGGTTTACTTTATAATCATTCAACATAATTATTGTCATTTTGGGACCTTTTCCGATTAATGGCAGCTTGACAGTAAGAAATTACTTAATGTAGTAATAGCCAGCAACAGTGCACTCCTTACAACTCTGTTATGTTTTTTAAGCAAAAGGATCCTTTTCAAATTGTCATCTCAATACCTTCACTATCCCATAAATTCACCAGGTAAGAATCCAACAACAGTTGGGAAGTATCCCATTCCCTTTTGGTTCTCACTTTAGCTTTAGCTCACATGCTTTCTACATTTTAGGGGTGGGTTTGGGTCACTGGATTGACAAAATGTACTGAACAGTTAACGGTGAGATACTGATAATTTTGACTTAAAGTATTCCATCCCCTCATCAGCAAGACATTTATGCCTGGGGAAACACTTATTTATTATCTAGTCAGAATTGCTTTATTACCTAGTGTAGAAATGTAGCCAAGAATTGCTTAGGAATGTACCCTGACGTACTTGTTTTGAAACCAGCAGTCCTTTCTGGAACAAACCCAACAATCTTTACTGGTTGAATATAATACATTTCATGGCTGTTCTTGGTTTATATAAAATGTATTTCTCCAGTAGAAACTGTATGACTGAATCTTTAGCTGGAATTCATGCCATCAATTGTAAGGAATTCATGAAAACTACACTGATCAGGCCATGATCCTAACTATGCTGGTGACTGCAGTTTATACTGTGCGCTGTCATTATGGAAAAGACCCTTGTCATTATCCCTCATTTTGTTTTTGTTAAGGAAAATAATTATTGTTAATTATTTGTTATTACATATCATAAAGTGGGTGGTGTAGATCATGTAAGAAAAAAATGTATGGCTTTCCAGGACACACAAACGTGCACGCACGTGTTTGTGCATAAGTGTTAATTGTGCTTTCTTGTTAGTGAAACCAATTGTAGCATGTTAGCACACACTTTTTAACTTGTATAGTTTTACTACACTGTGAAAATTTGATGTTAATACTAATACAGTTAACTCCAGATTATCTGTGGAATTGGGTGGCATCATCACCATGGATAACCGAAATCCTCTGCAACTAATCCACAATATGCACAAAAAGGGGCAGAAAGTAATACAAATTATTTATTAATATTAGCTGTTTGTTTAAAGAAAAACAATACAGTAAAACCCCATCAAGATGCTTATCAAGGGATTGTGGGAAAAAGCATATTAAGCGGAATATTACCAAGTAGCAGTATATAAATACCGAAACTGCATAACTAATTATCACATTCTCTATGCAGTTTAAATACCAACTCACACAAACTGACACTTCATCAGAAGAAGTTGTATTCATAAACTATCTTATGTAAATTATTGGTGAATCATCTACATTGATTATTTTTGAAGTATAACCTATATACGTTCAAAAGTTATATAGGCCTATACAAAATACAAATGAATGTCTCCCATGATTTCATGCGCAGCATGGATTAGATTCAGGAATAAATTATTGCAAACATATGAATTAAAAAATGTCAGAAAAAATACATGAAGTCACTGCTGACCTCTTGGCAAACATCATAGGTGGCGTTCAAAGTAAATATCTAATTTTTCACACCCGTTAACTAAGTTTGTAGAGTACAACAGTTTTCAATTATACAGCATAAACATAAAGCAGGGGCGGCGATGTGGATCCACAACTGCAGGGGGGGGCACAGTCTTCAGGGGCGGAATATAAATGATAGGGTAAAGAATAGGGATGGGATAGGATGAGAAATGCCTGACTGCTTTTCAACAAGTCAAACATAAATATAAACGATAGATTTTTTAATGCGGCTTTGCTGGATATTCCTTTAAATGAGACTTCGTGGAAGATATTATTAACTTAAAAAGGTTAATGTCAGAAATGTAGGGGAGTAAAAAGTATTACCTATATTTTACAAATAAATCACTGTTGCTACATTCTTGAAATTGTTTAAATTGTTGTAAGTGCTTTAATTAATCTAGTTCATATACTAACGCAAGTGGTTGTTGCATATTATTTTATATATATTTTTGTAGGATATACCTTTTACTCCCCTGCCTTTCTGACATTTATTGGTTATAAATTTACTTCCCTGCATTTCTAATGTTTGGAGGATATAATTTTCATTCCTTCGCCTTTCTGTCTGTTTATGGATTATATTTAAAGAAAAGCCATTTTGCCTTAACAGAAACTATAATGAAAATTCTTGATCATATTGTTACGAGAAGCATACCGAACAATCCAGAACATTCTCCACTCCCCCCGTCTAGTGTGGCTTGTGTTGCGTCATTCATATAGGTGGTTCTAGTGAGTTCCAGGAACACTTAGAGATATGCATTAAGCCGCTGGCGTGCAGTAAGGAGGCAAAGCTGTACTGCACCTCTGCGGGGCCTATATAAAGCCATAGCAGCCGGATTGTCAGTTCAGTTACATGAGGGATTTTGCTAGTGCGGATTGAGCGTTTGTCGAAGTGAAGTAGTATCGTGTTAATAATTGTGTGAAACTCCACTAATAGACTGTGTTATTGCATGTGGACAAATCTAAATGGAAATATTGTACGAGTTAATTACAAACTGTGTAACTGTGATAATTAAAGCCGGTGATTAGTGACGTAATTGGCGTCTTGTATTTGTGTTTTCCACTGTACCATACGACGACCAAGTAGACCGTCATAACTGTGGTGTCAGAACTGGGATAGAACTGTTAACAGTGGAAACAACAGTGGACACTTTGTACAAGACGAGTGTAATTATTCGTAATTAATTGGAAAAAATGGATACCAATCAGATGATAGAAGCATTCCGAGTAATGCTGCAGCAAAGAGAGGAACAACAAAAAGAAGAACAAAGACAGGAAAGAAAAGAAGCAGAAAAACGGCAAGACGAAAAACATAAGTGTGAAAATGAAACACCAGAAAATGGCAAAAAGAAGAATTTAGTCGTCAAGCAGATGATGTTAAGATGTTCATACAAGAGGATACCACTGCAAAATTCATCCTGTTACAAAGTGAGCTGAACAAACAAGTTGACACAATATCTGAAACAGAAAAATCTGTGAAAACAAATACTTCAAGTTTAGAAGTTTCTATTACAAATTCAATAAAACAAATTACAAAGGAAGTCGAACATTTAGTCAATGAAATAGTTGATAAAGAAAGACCATTAATAAATGCTGATGAAGATTCAAAATATCAGAGAAATCAAACTGTAGTACGGCCAGTGTACGCAAAGGCCCCAACGTTTGATGGGAGTACTCACTGGGCAACTTATCATCACCAATCTGAAGCTGCCGCTCGCTTTAATAACTGGACAGAAGAAGAGAAAGGCCTTTCACTCATTCTTGCGTTAAAAGGACCTGCCGCAGAGCTAATACACAAAGTGCCATTTGACAGCCAGAACACATATGCCAAATTAACAAAAGCTCTGGAATTACGGTACGGTGATCAGCATTTGTGCGAAGTGTACCATGTTCAACTGAAAGCGATGCGACAGCGTTGAGGGGAGAGCCTTCAAGAATTTGAAGCAAATGTCAACCGACTGACGAGACTGGCTTATCCCGAAGAATCGGAGGACTTTCGAACGTGGATTGCTCACATTGTGTTTATTGACAGTATCAGAGATAGTAAATTACAACAAGTGTTAAGAATGACAGGGCATCAGAACAGCTCAGATGCTCTTGTTCATGCTCTCCGTTTTGAAGCTGCCAAGCCGGCGACCTACATTAATCAAAGTATGCCATTACGTTATAGTCAAACGGATCGAGTATCACAGTATCGTCATAACGGACGGAATAAAGAGACAATTCAAGAACAACAGTTTATGAAGTCAGTAGCGCCACAATGATATTTAGAAAAAAAGGATAAAGACAAAAGACCTAAGTGTTACAACTGTGGGAAACGTGGTCATCTACAGGTAGACTGTTGGAAGAATAAAATACCAAGAAAAGGAAGTGATCACACCAATTGGAGAAGTAAAGCCCCAGAACAGCACAGTTTCCACGCTACATAAGACCAGTGGAAACTTGATTGTTAACGGATTTGCTGAAGGTAAACCAACATCATTTAGAGTCGACATGGGCACAACAGTGTCCATTGTGCGCCCTGACTTAGTCAGCAACCGCCAGCCTCTAATTAGCTCTTGTACAATACAGACTGTGACTGGAACCCCCGTCAAGATGCTAGGAAAGGTAAACATATGTGTACGCCTGGGTCTTCTCAAGTTTAGCCACCAAATGCTCGTTGCAGACATTATCGATGAAGTGATTCTTGGCACGGACATTATGAATGCCTACAGATTCAATGTGAACTTAAAAGAGAATGTCCTGAAGGTTGGCTAAGAGAAGATAAAGCTTTGCATGGCTAAAATGACAAGGTCTACCAACCATTTGATTAAGCAAGTGGCAATGGCCAAAGAAGAAGTCGACAGGTCTGATCAAGAAGAACCTTTCCTATTCCAGGCGGAAATGGAAGAAGAACTAACAGAGAAGTACAAATACATGAAATGGCAAAAGAAGTGACTGGAAAACTAACTATGGGTGTCAAGGAAAACCCCTTGTTTGTTTGAGAGTTAATAGAAGTACCCAGGGGAAAATTTGCTGAAGATGAAGTTACGCAAGAGGTTGTTGATGAGAACCAAACAGACTTGGATCAGCCAGTGGTGTTTAGATCATCAGTACATGATGCAACGGGAGTGATTCCAGCAAAACTAGCGGTTGTGCGTTAGACTCGTATTCCTGGGAACTTGAGTTCGGATCACACGAGACCGAATTCGAAGGACGGTAGAATTATCTTTCACAAGGACGTCCACCTAGATCGCCTGGCCAAGTATTACTTCAGAGACGGTTTGCCAGTTCGGGACGAACAGGCTTAAGGAAGGGGAAGCATTACGGGAAGCGTACCGAACAATCCAGAACATTCTCCACTCCCCCAGTCCAGTGTGGCTTGTGTTGCATCATTCACGTAGGTGGTTCTAATGAGTTCCAGAAACACTTATAGATACGCATTAAGCCGCTGGCGTGCAGTAAGGAGTTAAAGCTGTACTCCACCTCTGCGGGGCCTATATAAAGCCATAGCAGCCAGATTGTCAGTTCAGTTACGTGAGCGATTTTCGCTAGTGCAGATTAAGTGTTTGACGAAATGAAGTAGTATCGTGTTAATAATTGTGTGAAACTCCATTAATAGACTTTATTATTGTGTGTGGACAAATCTACCTGGAAATATTGTACGAGTTAATTACAAACTGTGTAACTGTGATAATTAAAGCTGGTGATTAGTGATGTAATTGGTGTCTTGTATTTTGTTTTCCACTGTACCATACGATGACCAAGTAGACCGTCGTAACAATATTATTAAATATTACCTTATATATTTTAACCTAAATTTTCAATGAATTTTAAGCATAAAAAATTACTTTATTCCATTCGCTGGTAATCAGTACAAATGTGCTTTTTACTGTGCTTACACTTTTGCAAGTCTTATGATCATTATGAGTTTAAACTAATTTTTAATTAAAGTTTTGTATTAAAAAAGTTAGTTTCATCTCGTATTCTGCTTGTTATTACATGTATTTATAAACAAATGAGTATTAGTCGCATTACATATTTTCAAATTTTTATCCAAATTAATGTATTATATAATTATTTCACTTTAAAGGGCTAATCATTGCAATTACAGATTTGAATTCATGGATATAAAAGCAGCAGAATGGTAATGTACTATGCATACCCGAACGGTAGCTTTTCTGGCATCTCTGTACTGGAATCATCAGTTGTCATTAGTAGCCAGTATCGTGCATATATGACGTCATGTTTGTAGCTGTTTATTGCAGTTTTTTGGTATAGTGTTCAGTGAATATTCAATAAGCTCCTAGACAGTGAATGCTCTGTTTAACCATTAGGGACAAAATCAATCATGTAATAATCTTATTAAAGCATAACTATTTGTGTACATTTAAATTAAATTAATTACCATTAATATTTTGGTATAAAATAATTTGCAGATTAAACTGTGAGTTGACACAACAGTCCTGTATTTGTGCATCAAAATGTTCAATAAAAATATTAACGGAGCAGAGTTCCGAAAAATAAAAAGATGAACAGACAGTTTCATTGACAGTAGTACCGACAAAAATTAGCTATAAAATTATTAGCTATTAGCAATAAAAAATTTATTACAGAGTGCGGATCGTGTCAACCAAGTCAGCCATATAAAACCGATGACACAAGTGAAAAAAATCTTTTTCAGAATACTACTATTCTTATAAAACAAAAGAAGGAGTACAATTTGAGAGAAATGCAGCTATTCTCCCAAATTAAATAAATGTTACTGTAAATCTTGCTGTTTGCTTGCCGATAGAAATAAATTAATTTCCTATGCCTGAGTGGATGGCAGTACTGATTAGAAGGGACTTAGTAAAAAAATTACTATATACGAATCAACAATACTGCACTTAGAAGCATGCTGTGTGTATGACACTTGGAAAAAAGGGAACACGATGGACAAGTCATTAGAATTACAGATAAGAAAAGAGGCTAATTTCTGGAGACAGGTGCTTCATCAATTGGTGAAGGTGTCTCAAAGAACTATTCTGAATAATGTGAGGAACGCGTAATTTTTTCCCATAATCCTTGACACCACTCCAGATATTTCACAAGGTAATTGGTTAAGTGCAGTTTTCAGTTACATGAAAATTATAATTGATGAAAGTGGCAAACCAGCTGACTTAAAAGTGAATGAACTTTTGTGGATTTTTTTGCAGTGCCCAACAGCACAGTTTGCAGGCTTTATGATCATTAAGTGAATAACATTGACTTGAAAAAGTGTAGATGCCAAGCTTATGATGATGGTGTGCGCTAGAGGTAGGCCGATATACCTATATGAGGCATTTTGGAACAATTATTTTTGTGGAACGGATATAACAGTGACTGAAAAGTTGAAATGCACGTTCCGATTATTCGCAGTCTCACGGTTCCGAGTCACGGGACCCCCCTATGCAACTAACAAATAAACGAGTACAAAGTCAGTTATTGGTGCTGAATACTTGATTCTGCTCATGTGCTGATAGCCATACAAGTATGAAATGAAGCAAAACAGTGAGGTTCTGAACATCTCTATGCCAAAGAGACAAAGCTGTTTTTCATAAATAAAAATAATTCATACGGATGTTATATTTATTCTCATGTGTTATGCGGATATATAATACAGATTATAATAACAAATTAAATATTATACTAGTCACCAACTTGTTAAATTTTGAAAAAGTGAATTATACTGTGTTATAACCTACAGAGTGGCTGATAGGCCATATAAAACTATTTGTTAATATGATTTCGGAGATGATTTTAACTTCACTGCACATCTCATGTAAATTTTTTTGACATTATTTGTTGTACTATTATGTGCACTCTAAATTTCATTCCCTCAGTTTCGTAACTGATTTGTCTAACCAAAATGGAATAAATAATTTAATATTAAATCTATGTCAGTTTGTATACTCCTAGTGAAAACTTACATTAATATTCCCAAACGGAGAAAAGGCCTACAAATTCTCTTGTTTCTTATTTTCTTTTAAACAGTAAAAAAAATCACACACACACACACTCACACACACACAGTTCACAGTTTTCTTTTAATCAGTAAATTTAGTCAGCTTAATAAAGTCACAGTATAAAGTAACACTGTTAATATTTTTAGTTTCAATTTATTTCTTGTAACAAATTACATAATACAGGTACAGTAGAGTCTCGGTAATTCGAGCGCCAGTATTTCGAGGTTCCGTGTAATTCGAGCTGGAAAAAAATAATAAATGCACTCAGTAAATGTAAACAACAGGGAACCATAGTGGAATTTCTAAAGAATACTACAATGAAAGACGTAGTTTACTGGGTGGCGGAATCATGGGATGACATAAAGACAGAAACACTAAAGAAGTCTTGGAATAAGATTTTAAAAGAAGAAAATAACAGTTGTAACACCACAGACGAACATGACTTGGTCTTAGCACGACTGATAAAAAAACTTCCTGGTTGTGAACAGTCAAATGAAAATGATGTTTCAGAATGGTTGAATAGTGATGAACAGTTTGAAGTGACCGATGATTCAATCGTTGAAATGCTGAATGAAGCGCCAGAAGAAAATAGTGATGAAGACGTGACTGCAGAGACTGTACCCGTGATGACTCACGCCGAGGGGTTGGCAGCGCTAGACACTGCATTGCGTTATGTCGAACAGCACGCAGAAGCTACACCGACCGACACGATGCTGCTTAGAAGATGGCGTGACATTGCTGCTAAAAAACGAGGCTCTATTTTAAAACAAAAGACTCTGGACAATTTCTTTAAAAAATAAATTTGTGTGCCTTTTATCTTTTGAGTTTAAACTAGTTCAGGTATGTACTACATTGTTTGTGTTTTCTATCCGTAAGCAATAAACGTTTGTTTATACATTACCCTTTGTTTTTTTCTTCATCCGTATAATCCGAGTTTTTCCAAATTCGAGGTTGCCTCAGCCCCAATTAACTCGAATTACCGAGACTCTACTGTATATGTATAACAGGTATATAATAACAGGTATTTGTATGTGTTATTTTCAAATACTTGTTTAGCACACCTCTAGTGTGCGCATTGTCTGGTGTATACAATTACAACACCTTAAAAGCAAAAATCACACAGCTGGAGGAGAATGCAAAGTATGTTCACTGTGCTGTACACAATCTGAATCTCGTGTTGAATGACACTGTCAAAGGAGTTCCTGAAATGACCGATTTTTTTGATGTAGTAGATTGTATTTTTCAATTTTTTAACAGGAGTGTTAGGAGGTAGTCAGTGCTTCTAGATAATGACATACCTTCTCGAAATCATAAAAAGTTGTGTCCAACCAGGTGGACTTTAATGGATAGGTAGACAAGACACTGACAGTTTCATATTCAGGTTTAGAGATGTGATTAAAGCACTTACAGAAGTAACTTTAAGATCAAAAAATTGTGAAGAAAGAGCTGAAGCAAAAGGACTGACAATGAAACTTGTTGAATTTTCATTCATTTTCCTTACTGTAATTTTCTCCAAAATATTTTCTGCTGACTTAGTAGTTGCCTCCAGTCAAAATCAGTCAACATGAGCAAGCTGAAACTTTCACAGAAAGTGCTTATGATAATATCAGAGTTATGAGAAATAATTTTATGGAGTTAAAAAAGAAATATCTTGAACTGGCACAAACATGAGGAATAGTCAAATTTTAAACAAAAAAGGTTTCTCCACATCTGTATTAATGAAACATTTTGATGAACTGGGACAAGATGAAAAAATTGAAGACAATGAAAAAAGATTACAACTTGAAATTTATGACCAGTTTTGGACATTTTAATTATGTGACTGGGTGAGCATTTTGATGTATTCAGTATGGTCATTGAAAATTTTAATGTACCGAGCCCCTCAGTACTGAATCCAGTAAGTGAAAACGAATTATAGTCACTATCTTAAAGACCAGTACATGGCGGATTTATCAGACTCTTTCCCGTAGCAGGTAAGTTTCTGATCAATCATAAAAGAAGTCATTAAAAACAAAGAGGCAATCTTGGAGCTAACTCAGACCACAATATGTGACCACTCAACTCTTTCCTTCAATTTTCCAGAATGGCTACATTCTTTTCACGACACTGCCTGTGACAACATCAACAGCCAAAAGATCGTTTTATTCATTAGAAATCATCAAATCATATTTGAGAAGCACAATGTCATAAGAAAGACTCCCTGGACTGTCATTACCAACCATCAAAAATCAGACGGCACAGAATACAGACTTCAATTTTCTGACTGATTCCTTTACTGCATAAAAATCCCAGAGAAGGCAGTTTTGAAATAGCAATACAGTCCTGTACCATTTTTGTAAATAACATATTTATTTCACTTACATCACATATTGCATTTTTTTAAGTAGGTTATATGTAGAATTAAGAAAATTAAAATTTCATTGTAACACAGTAGAATTCCTGTACGTTTTGCGTGTTATGTCTCATTTTTTTAAGTAAGCTATGTGTAGTATTAACAAAATTAAAATTTCATTGTAATACAGTAGAATTCCTGTACGTTTTGCGTGTTATGTCTTCATAATGTTGTTGTACATTATAAATTGTATGGTGATCATCATGTTATATTTTGTCTGTTGTAACTAATTAAACTTGTAATTTAATACTTAACTCTTACATATCATAAAAACTATATTTAATGAATGTAAAACTTTATTTGAATTCTGTAATGTTTAAAATCTTGTTTTCTCTATGAGCACTAATTAGCTATGAGAGAATTTTGTATCAGCATTTACTGAAATAAAGTATTTTTCTATTTTATTACATTCTAAGCGATTTTATTAGGACAGATGGTTGGTCCGATAAACGGACAAAATGATAAAACCGATTATTATAACTTTTTTCTTTTTGTTGTTTTGATGGTTCATCCTCTTCATTCACAGCACTTAATATTAGTGATTAACTGTACTTTCTCTTGTGAAAACTTACGTTTCTGACTGAACTCGAACGTTTCGGTGTGGTGTACACCTTCCTCAGCGAGGTTTGAATACAGAGTGTCGTGAACAATTGTAACGGTTTATTCACAGGTTGGTGGGATGTATGGGGGGGGTTTGGTGGGAGAGGGTTGGCGTTGGGATTCAAAGTATAGTTTGGTTTGTATATGATTGTGTTGAATAATACGTGTGATTTACAGTGTAGTTGGTCGTTTAATATGTTGTTTGGTTGTAGTGTGTGGTGTATATATATTTCATACTGTTCAGCCGTGTTGAGTTTCCTACTTTTTGGTAAGTAGTGTATATTTCGAGGTTGTTTTCTATGTTGGTGTAGCTGTGGTTTTCAGTTTGTATGTGTGTGGCGAATGCGGAGTGTATGTAGTTATTAGAAAGGGCTTTTAAGTGTTCGGAAAATCTTGAAGAAAAAGATCTTCCCGTCTGGCCTATGTAGAAATGGTTGCAATCACTGCAGTTTAATTTGTATACTCCTGTTTTGTTGTATGTGTCAGTGTCTGTGTTTGTATCGTTTGTTTTTTTTTGATGGTGTTGTTGGTTCTGTAAGCTATTTTGTAATTGTGTTTCCTGAAGTGTTTGCAATTTTGTGTGTGTTGGAGTTGTAGTATGTAAGTGTGATGTATTTATTAGGTTGTGTGTTGTTGGTATTTTGTGTTTTGGTGTTTTTGTTTAGGATGTGTTTGTGTAGATTGTTTATTAACTTGGGGGGTGTATCCATTTTTTTGTATTTGATTGTGTTGAGTTCCTCCTGATAATCTTGTTCACTCTGTGGTATTGTTGTGAGTCTATGGAGCATATAGTTGAATGCGGCATGTTTGTGTTGCGTTGGATGATTAGATGTGTTGTGTATGACCATGTCAGTTGTGGTATGTTTCCTGTATATTTTATGTATGTGTGTGTTGTTTGTTTTGTTAATTGTAAGGTCAAGGAAGTTTATATTATTGTTATGTTCTATAACCAGTGTGAATTTTAGTTAGTGGTGTATTGTGTTTATGTATTTATGGAAATTTTTGATCTGTCTTTTATTGCCTTTATATAGAAGTAAAATATCATCTACATATCTGTACCAGTAAATGATTTTGTTTGTGTATTTGTTGTTGTTTAATATATGTTTTTGTTCTATGTTGTGTATGAATATTTCGGCTAGTATTCCTGAAATAGGGGAGCCCATGGGGAGTCCGTCTGTTTGTGTGTAAATCATGTTGTTGTATAAGAAGTAATTTTGTTCAGTGATTATTTTGGTGAGTGTGATGATCTCCTGTATGTGCGTTTCTGGTGTGTTGTTTTGTCTTAGTAAATGTTCAAGTGTTAGTATGGTGTCTTTGATGGGTACATTGGTGTATAGATTGGTTATGTCAAAAGAAGCTAAAGTTGAATTGTGCGGAATATGGATGTGTTCAGTTTTGTTAACCAATTCTATGTTATTTTTGACGGAAGTGTTGTTAGTTAGATTTATGTTTTTTCTGATTAATTTATCTAGGTGTCTTGCGATTTTGTGGGAGGGTGCTTGTGTGTTGTTTATTAATGGTCTGATGGGAGTATTGGGTTTGTGTATTTTCGGTAACGCATTTAGTTTTGGGGGGTTTGGTTTGATTTGTTTGAGATATTTGATGTTGTCTGTTTGGATTATGTGTTTCGCGTTATTTATGAATTTGTTTATTTGTTTTTGATATTTCAATGTGGGGTCTTTATCTAATTTAGTTATATTGTTTTCGGTGAAGAATGTCTCGATTTTATTGTTTAGATCTTGTTTTTCCATTATAACATTTATGTTTCCTTTATCGGCTTTTAGTATTACATATTGTGTTGTGGTCTCCAAGTTGCATATAACTAACTATATTTAATATTACCTTGTGTATCCAGGTACACTGGTGCTTACCCAAGGTAATCAGCTCTTGAACGACAAGCTTTCTTTTAAGTCCAACGGACTGTATGACACGGCCATACGCGTGTTGGAACAACACATAGATAAAGTTAGAGATAGTGCGACGCGTAACGGTTAGTCGCTTGCAAGTTCCGATACGATGCGCATCGTGTAGTTGTGTAATTGTATACACGCGGTATGTGCGAGTGAAACTTTTTATTTATTTCTTATTAAGTTGACGTACTCCATGTGAGTGATTCTTGTTTTTTTATCAACCTGATGATGGGACCATGAGTCCCGAAACGCGTAGTTTTTAAAGAAACATTGAAGTTGCAAGGAGGAGCACCAGTGTACCTGGATACACAAGGTAATATTAAATATAGCTTTTAGTATTGTTAGGTTATGTTCATGTAATTTAAGTTTTATATTTTTTAGTGTTTTAATTTCGTTATTGTGGCCTTTTGGTTGGTGTTTTTGTTGTGTGTTGTAATTTACGTTTTATGTCATGTCGTATGGTGTCTTGGTCGTTGATGTGTGTATTTTGTATAGCTGTTTCGGCATCTATGATTAAGTTGCGTATATGTCTGTTGTTGTTGTTGTTGTTGTTGTTGTTATTGTGAAAACTTATGTTTCTTATTGTCCTCAAACGTTTCAGTGTGGTGTACACCTTCCTCAGCGAGGTTTGAATACAGAGTGTCATGAACAATTGTAATGGTTTATTCACAGTTGGTGGGATGTGTGGGGGGTTTTGGTGGGAGGGGGTTGACGCTGGGATTCAAAGTATAGTTTGGTTTGTGTATGATTGTGTCAAATAATACGTGTGATTTAAAGTGTAGTTGGTTGTTTATTATGTTGTTTGGTTGTAGTATGCGGTGTTTATATATTTCATATTGTTCAGCCGTGTTGAGTTTCCTACTTTTTGGTAAGTAGTGTAATATTTCGAGGTTGTTTTCTATGTTAGTGTAGATGTGGTTTTCAGTTTGTAAAAGCCCTTTCTAATAACTACGTACACTCCGCATTTGCCACACACATACAAACAGCTATACAAAATACACACATCAACAACCAAGACACCATACGACATGACATAAAACATAAATTACAACACACACAAAAACACCAACCAAAAGGCCACAATAACAAAACTAAAACGCTAAAAAATACAAAACTTAAATTACATGAACGTAACCTAACAATACTAAAAGCCGATAAAACAAACATAAACGTTATAATGGAAAAACAAGATCTAAACAATAAAATCGAGACATTCTTCACCGAAAACAATATAACTAAATTAGATAAAGACCCCACATTGAAATATCAAAAACAAATAAACAAATTCATAAATAACGCGAAACACATAATCCAAACAGACATCAAATATCTCAAACAAATCAAACCAAACCCCCCAAAACTAAATGCGTTACCGAAAATACACAAACCCAATACTCCCATCAGACCATTAATAAACAACACACAAGCACCCTCCCACAAAATCGCAAGACACCTAGATAAATTAATCAGAAAAAACATAAATCTAACTAACAACACTTCCGTCAAAAATAACATAGAATTGGTTAACAAAACTGAACACATCCATATTCCGCACAATTCAACTTTAGCTTCTTTTGACATAACCAATCTATACACCAACGTACCCATCAAAGACACCATACTAACACTTGAACATTTACTGAGACAAAACAACACACCAGAAACGCACATACAGGAGATCATCACACTCACCAAAATAATCACTGAACAAAATTACTTCTCATACAACAACATGATTTACACACAAACAGACGGACTCCCCATGGGCTCCCCTATTTCAGGAATACTAGCCGAAATATTCATACACAACATAGAACAAAAACATATGTTACGTTTTATTTACTTTAATTATTTAATATCTGTCTCTCGGTACATAACCACTTGTTGCCGTCTGTATGCAGACGCCATCTTTAAAGTTAGCCAACTGAAAACATATGTACTTACCAAAATCGGGTCCTTTTCGGCGAACTCAGGAGAACAGAATTATGGCTGTTTGAAATAAAGAAATCTTTACTTATTATCCATAATTAAGTTTTATTAACATTTAATTATTTCTTTCATCATTATATATTTTTAAAAGATCATTGACAAACTATCTCTTCACATAGAAAAATTGAAACATGGTATAAAAAATTTCAAATAATAAAATATCAAGAAATTAAATATAACTAATTTTTAAAACACAAACCAGCCTTCTTTATATACCTACTTTCACTCACGCATACACACACACAGTTACTTTATACCCTTAGAGATCTCATTTTATTTTTAAAATATAATAATAATGTTAAATTTTGATTTCCGCTCTTATTCAAATTTGTTTTATTTCTTTGCTACTTAGCTGATTTTGAGTCTTGAAGACGTCGCTTTGCTCTACATGCACATTTTATTTTCTCTGATAATTTATTCAATTAATAATTGCCGAAACTGTTATTAAATAAAGAAAACTGTCATTCACCTCATTTTTGTTGTTTTGCGGGCCCGCAATTTACGTTCCGGAACTTTTGTACATGTCACTCGTGCGAGTGGTTTATTAAGACTGGGCTGAGACAAACGGCACTACATTGTGTAGCCGCTGCTGCTGTTCACCAACTTTTCCATTGTGTTAAGTTTGTATTCCTACGCCAGTAGTAGGTTCGTCTAACGCACCACATTCCAACGTTGGGATCGTCTCTGACGTAATATGGTTCGATCCGATGTTACATAATCTACTACACAATTTGTAAGTCACTGGAGCTGACCTTGACACATTCTCGCTTGTTTGTCTGCTACGTCTTTATAATTCATGCATAATATTTCCAATCACTCCTGCCACTTTCGCTACCAATAAAATTTACCTGTATTCCCAATTTATGTTTACATCTCCCAAAATTATACAATTTCCTTTTTTATTAACACAAATTTATTTATTACCCCAGGTAGGCCAAAATGTCCCGTTACAATACCCCCTCAATGAGAGGTTTTATGCCGAAGCATAAAAACTCTCATTGACACACTCATACTTGCTAAAGGGATCAGCCAGGATATGTCGCCACAACCCCCTTTACAGTTTACAAACAAAAATATAATCAACTCACCCTTGGTCCAGTGACTGTGACCGCACCTGAATGACCTTACTGGACTTCTCTCTCGAGAAAAAGTCAGCCAGGTACTTAACGCCCCTGCTCTGACGCGCTGGCCAGCTCAGGACCGCCGCCACAGCATCACCAAACACTGAAACAACAAATCAAAATATCAACTAGTGGCCTTGTACAATACTATATCCCTAACTGATCTGTTTCCCCTTAGCGGTGCTGGTTTGCGTTAAGAAGCACTGGTTTTTTTTCTCTTAACCTCTAACATATATATGAACACATAACCTAACATGATACATATTTTAAATCTCATTCTATCTACTTTCTCTTTTAACTTTTATCCCGAAATTCAAAATACATTCCTGATTCCCATCAGAATTTAAATAAACATTTCCATTACAATATTACACATCTCTCTCATCCCCAATTTACACCTAAAATATTTAACTTCATAAAATTCTCTTAAACACTAACAAACATAATACAACACAATAAAACATAGTACATTCATAATTCACATTGTTATCATTACCTAAAAATAAACAATTCGCATTAAGTTTGACCAAAATTTACACACTTTACATCTTTAAACTTCCATATAAAATTATAAAAATTACATTTTAATCTCAATTTAACTTTTATTAATTCATTTCCCAAAAAAATATTTTTTTTTTTCAACATTCATTTTACATAACATTTCATTTATTATTCCATTTTATTAATTTGGGTGATTCTCAGTTATTCATAACAATTCACTTCATCAACTTGGCATTTACCTATAATCTTACCCTTTTATGACTAACGCTCACTTACAAATTCTTTATATAGTATGATACCCATCTAACAAAACATCTACCAACCCTTCTCTACCTCTAACTTGCTACTCTAACTCATTTCGCATCATTCTACCCTTATAACAAAAATACTCTCTACCCCTTTGTACCCAGGATGTGTTTCCCTCCCATTGCTCTTTCCCTTATCTGGTTCCTGGACTCCCCCTAGGTAACCCTTTCCGGCGCATAACGGTTCACCTCCCGCCACAACGCTTTTCGCTGCGGACTCCTTATCACACCACCCCCCTTACAAAATTCCCCTATCAACTAATTACTCTCCCATTACCTCACTTTCATTTTCTACCAAATATCTCCATTTATTTATTACCTCAATATATCAATCATTACTCTACATATTTCCCCATAGCTACTGTGTCACTATCAATATTCAAATTCTACATTATGTGATGTTTCGTTTTATTGATATTAATAACTAAATATAATGTGATTTCGAATTTGTCAAAATTGTACTATCTACTTTGTCGGGCGCCATCTTGCCAACTGCAAGAAAATAATTTACCAAGGTTCGTATCAGCGAACTAGGAGAACAGAATTGTTTATTTGTAATGATTAATTTAATTCACATTGGCAATGAACAAAAGGTTTATTTACTCTAAAATGCACACAACAAAAAAATAAAACTTCTTTTACTACACTTACATACTATTGCCAACTTAACTATGAACTCATGAAATAAATGCCATTAAAATTAATTTCCGTACATCCTTTTTTTTTTATTATTGATTTGGTCTTATTTATTAATTATATTTCTTTGATTATGTTTCCCCCATAATTACATTTAATAATTATATACCTACACAAACCAGCACTTCGTTTAATTTCTATATTCACTCTCTCTCTCTCTCTCTCTCTCTCTCTACATTTCTATTCCCCTTCCATTTTTTAATTGATTTTAATTAATTTTAATTTTAATTAATTTAAGTTTATTTTGTAGGCTGCCAGTTCTTTGTTAACCATTCTCAAAATTTGCTTTTTTTTAAAAGGTTTTAGATTTAACCAATGTTGGTTACTTATCTGCCAAAGATCTTGATGAGTCCGTCTCTAACACGTATTTCATTCCGATTCCGCACATTTTCTTATTTATTCATTCTCCGGAACTATAACTCTATAAAACTGTTTGTTTTTTTGTTGAAAGTTCACATTTTGAAACCAATTGTTGTATACGGGCGCATCGGCGAACACAATAACTTCGCCCGAAAACCGGCGAACCGGCGACGCACAGTGGTTAGCGTCTGTATCACTCAGATGTTGTTTTGCGACTGTCTGTTCGGTGCCTCACACAGTTGCTGGCGTGACACACCCAGGATAGGCTCTGACGAAACCGATGACACACATCGTTATATAATTTGCTGACGCAACGCATCGCCTGACACGATTATGTCATTTGTTGTTACATAACGTGTTTACGTTTTCCGGGTTCGTCATTGTCCTTGAACTGATTCTGGTACATTTGCAGTTGTTATTAAACTGTCCACACAATTATTAAACAATTCTCACAGTCAATGCTGCCACGTTGCGATCGCTTCCACAATAACAAATTTACCTCTCGGTCACAAAATTTTCCTATCACTCAACAAGTTATTTATTATTTATAAAAAAAAATACAAATTCTGTTATTACCCCCGGTATGCCCAAAAATGCCCCGCTACAATACCCCCTCAATGAGATATTTTATGCCGAAGCATAAAAAATCTCATTGACACATTCATACTTGCTAAAGGGATCAGCCAGGATATGTCGCCACAACCCCTGTATGGTTTACACAAAAGAATAATCAACTCACCCTTGGTCCGGTGACTGTGACCGCATCTGCATGACAATACTGGACTTCTCTCTCGAGATCCCAACACCGTAGAGTCAGACAGATACTCCACGCCCCTGCTCTGACGCGCAGGCCAGCTCAGGTCCGCCGCCACAGCACCACCAAACACTGAAACAACAAATCAAAATATTAAATAGTGGCCTTACACAACACCATATCCCCAACTGATCTGTTTCCCCCTAGCGGTGCTGGTTTGCGCTAAGAAGCACTGGTTTTGTTTTTCATTTATCGCTAACATGTATATATCAGAATACCTAACATAACCTAACATAAGAAAACACAGCACATTAGTAATTCATTTTAAAATAAACAACTTACAATTAAAATGTTACACACTTTACATCATTAAATTGGCATATAAAATCAAAAAATTACTTTTAAACTTGATTTACTCTTATTAATTCGTTTCTCAAAATTACAAAAATTATTTTTTATTTTTTTTTTTTTTTGAATGTTCGTTTTACCCATCATTTTCATTTATCATTTTCTTTCATTAATCTGGGTGATTCTACATTACTCATTATAATTCACTTTATCAACTTGGCATTTACTCATAATCTTACCCTTTTATTACTCTAACGCCCCCTTACAAAATCTTTAACTAGTATGACACCCCACTATCAAAATTTTACTAACCCTTCTCTACCTCTAACTACTTACTATTTTAACTCCAATCTCCACCTTCTACTCTTATAAAAAAAAAATACTCTCTAACCCTTTGTACATAGGATACGTGTTTCCTTCCCAAAACTCATTCCCTTATGTTGGTCCCTGGACTCCCCCTAGGTAACCCTTTCCGGCGCCAATCGGTCCCTATCCCGTCCCAACCCTTGTTGCGGACTCCCACATTACACTACCACTACTACAAAATTGCCATCCCCAAAAAATCTCACTCTCATAACTTCACTACAACTACAACAAATTGACATCAACAAAATAAACAATATATCGCTCAAAACTCTACATAAAATCTCCATAACTACTGTGTCTCCACTTATACTTCTCAAAATTCTATAACATATACTAACTCAAAACAACATTGCATTATTTTCATCTCTCATTCTCTTTAACTTTTACTTCAATTTGGACAGATCTATATGTCCCACAAAATTCAACTTGGACTGACTCAAACATTTTATTCAAACAATTACTATCACCCACTTCTATCTTTTACAACCTATTGAAAATTTTACTTATTACAACTATTTTTCATTTTATTTTAAAATCTATAAACACATTGAAAACATATTATTATATTTTTATAATACTTATTCCTAACATACTAATGCAATCAACACAATAAGACATAATAACACAATATAAGAAGTATTTAGTGCATCTATTTTTTAAATTCAAACAAAATTATTGAGTAGCAAATCATCATTATTAATTAAAATATATCAAATTTTTAATACGTTATCCCCTTGGATAACCTCCCAGCCACACACACTATTTCAATACATTACATAACATAATACACAAATATACATTGAACAAACAATTCTCTTTTAACTAATTTATATAAAATTTATAAACATTATTTAAAATTTTTTCATTAACTGTTTTTATTTATCATCATTATTTATTTATCCTGTGTTGCAATCAGATTTTCAAAATTGCTTAAAATTTATTATTAACATATATTTTTAATCATTAAGTTATTCCACAAAATTCCACAAAATAAACCATTTAACATTTATTTAGTTATTCATGATTATTAAATTAAAATCTCACCAAACAATTTAATTACCTTGTAAAATTCAAACACATAACATTCAATCACAATATCTAAACATCTCAACTTATTTAATTCAATTTATTATTAAAATTGAATATTCATTTGATTATTAAAATAACATATTTCAATTATTATCAACATTCTACAAATCAGTAATTATTGTCTTCATAATTATTGTAACATTTAATTATAATGCAAAAATATTAATAATATTATTATTATTAATACAACATTTTCCAAAACATATACACATTACTTTTCTAACATTTCACAATACACACAAATGAATTCAATATTATTTACAAAATATGCGTCAACAACTGTTCAAGTGTATCTCACTTCATATGTCCAAATCAGCAAGGTCATTACCAAAAATTTACAATATTTAAAAATGTCCCAACACTGATCTTTTAGCTCATCCTCCATCGTCATATATATATCTAGTGTATTTGTAACATTCATCATTTTTATCAACATACAAATTATGATAATCATTACTATCATAATAATCTATCAACTCTATTTCATCCATTGTACCATTATACATCATGTCAACATCAGTTAGAATTGTCCAGTCTGTATCAGTGTTATTTGTTAACGTCAGGTAAATTGTTTTATCATTTTTGTATTCCTCAACTACTACGTCAGGTAAATCATCATAGTTAGGTAAGATATTATCAAAATTATTCTCTGTCTCTCTTTCAACAGTTACGTATTTCACATGATTCATCGTCACCCCTTCTAGTAATTTTCTCAATTCATCATACTTTCTTTCTAACTTATATAATTCTATTTCATTCTCAACATATAACTCTCTTTCTTCATAGCACCACATCACACTCTCACAATTATTACGGACAGAGGGTACAACATTATACAACATTACTTCATTTAACAATAAGGGTCTCTTGCCCTGAAAAAACAACATTAAATCATCATCATCATTATAAACAATAAGGGGAAAATTTGCCCTCTGTCCCCATTCAATTACTACATTATTTTTCCACTCTCTCTCTACTTCATAAACACTCATTAACATTTCATTATCACATTCTAAAACTTCATCAGTACTATTTGTTATTATATTTTCATCATTTTCTTCTGCATTATTCTTCACCCCCACTATACTCTCAAAATTGTCTACTATTTCGTCATTTTTACATTTTGTCTTACTTAAAACATTGTTACCTAATTTCTCGAACTTCTGTTCTAACTTATTTAAACTGTTTCTTATTATTTCGTTAGTGCTTTCTAAATGTTTATTCATTTCTTGTATTTCATGTTTCAACTCTTTATTCTGATTTTTTAATAACTCTTCAAAACTATTCTTTTGGATATCGAACTTTTCATTGATACTACTTTTGAACTCTTGCATATCGTTTTTCTGTTCATTAAAAAGCAATTTCATCATCTTAATCATATCATTATCTTCAGCCGTTTTATTCGCGACTGGTGTTGAGTGAACACCTTCATGCATGATTTGAGATTCAGTTATGCTTATCTGGCTTTCATCTACACTGTCAGTGACGCCGACAGTTTCATGATTGTCTACCATTTTACTTAAAAAAATTTTTTATATATATTTCTTAGCAAAATATTATTTTGTCATACATAATTATTATTGAGAAAAGAAAAAAAAAATGTTCTGCTCACTCATACTACAAAACATGACATAACCTTATTCTATACGTCTATTTTACGTATGCAAAAAAAAAATTTATTTTACCTTAAACAACCATTCTGCTTTCCCCGTAGGCCGTATTTTATATAAATTTATTGATATAAAATTGTCCCTGTTCCAGAAGCCAAATCTGATGTTTCGTTTTATTGATATTAATAACTAAATATAATGTGATTTCGAATTTGTCAAAATTGTACTATCTACTTTGTCGGGCGCCATCTTGCCAACTGCAAGAAAATAATTTACCAAGGTTCGTATCAGCGAACTAGGAGAACAGAATTGTTTATTTGTAATGATTAATTTAATTCACATTGGCAATGAACAAAAGGTTTATTTACTCTAAAATGCACACAACAAAAAAATAAAACTTCTTTTACTACACTTACATACTATTGCCAACTTAACTATGAACTCATGAAATAAATGCCATTAAAATTAATTTCCGTACATCCTTTTTTTTTTATTATTGATTTGGTCTTATTTATTAATTATATTTCTTTGATTATGTTTCCCCCATAATTACATTTAATAATTATATACCTACACAAACCAGCACTTCGTTTAATTTCTATATTCACTCTCTCTCTCTCTCTCTCTACATTTCTATTCCCCTTCCATTTTTTAATTGATTTTAATTAATTTTAATTTTAATTAATTTAAGTTTATTTTGTAGGCTGCCAGTTCTTTGTTAACCATTCTCAAAATTTGCTTTTTTTTAAAAGGTTTTAGATTTAACCAATGTTGGTTACTTATCTGCCAAAGATCTTGATGAGTCCGTCTCTAACACGTATTTCATTCCGATTCCGCACATTTTCTTATTTATTCATTCTCCGGAACTATAACTCTATAAAACTGTTTGTTTTTTTGTTGAAAGTTCACATTTTGAAACCAATTGTTGTATACGGGCGCATCGGCGAACACAATAACTTCGCCCGAAAACCGGCGAACCGGCGACGCACAGTGGTTAGCGTCTGTATCACTCAGATGTTGTTTTGCGACTGTTTGTTCGGTGCCTCACACAGTTGCTGGCGTGACACACCCAGGATAGGCTCTGACGAAACCGATGACACACATCGTTATATAATTTGCTGACGCAACGCATCGCCTGACACGATTATGTCATTTGTTGTTACATAACGTGTTTACGTTTTCCGGGTTCGTCATTGTCCTTGAACTGATTCTGGTACATTTGCAGTTGTTATTAAACTGTCCACACAATTATTAAACAATTCTCACAGTCAATGCTGCCACGTTGCGAACGCTTCCACAATAACAAATTTACCTCTCGGTCACAAAATTTTCCTATCACTCAACAAGTTATTTATTATTTATAAAAAAAAATACAAATTCTGTTATTACCCCCGGTATGCCCAAAAATGCCCCGCTACAATTACTTGTATTTCACCTCTTATTCTCTCTAACACCCATCTATACTCAACTTGGACTGACCCAAATGTCTTATTTAAACAATCATCCTTACCCACATTCTATCTTTTACAACTTTATATTTATTCACTATTTATTATCAAATTTAAATCTCATAAAATTATTTAAATTCATCATCAAACTTCAATTATATAAAATTTTAAATCAATCAAAATATTTTAAACATCTCAAATTATTTAAATTCCATCAAGTATTGAAAACACAACATTTTAATTACATTACTTCAAAACAATTACAAAATTCTTGTTATTCATTTAGTCTACCAAAATAATATTATTATTATTAAGACAATTTTTACTACATACACACATTGTTTACATAACATCTTACAATACACAAAATTAATTTCACTATCAAATATTTACAAATTATTCGTCATTATTGTTCAGTTTGCCACACTTCATTTCATAATCTGGCCAGGTCATTACCATAAATTAAAAATTTTAAATGTCCATACACTGATTTTTTTATTCAACCTCCATCATCATACAGATATCTAACATATTTATAACATACATCATTGTTATATACATACCATTTGTTATTATTATTATAATAGCCATTTTCAACATCATCTATTAATTCATATAACCTGTCTACATTTGTGATTTTAGTTCCGTCTCCATCAGTAGTTTTATTCAATATAAAGTCAGTTATTTTATCATCATCATCAAAATAATTATCCATCTCTATTTTACAATGTAAGTTACTTTTCTCATCTATCTCAATATCTAACACCTGCACTAACCTTTCATAACCTCTATTTATTTCAAAAATCTCTATCTCTCTCTTTCTCTCATCACAACACCATATCCCATTTTCTCTCTCACTCCACACAGAGGGCACTAACTCATAAAAATTCGGGGAACAACTCAAAGACCTCATGTCTTCCAATAACAAGGGACTCTTACCCTTCAACAACAACATTTGTAAACACCTTGGTTCACAATAAACCTGGGGAAAATTTACCCTCTGCCACCCTTCTACCTCTATACTATCTTTCCACTTTCTCTCTGACTCATAAACACACATTAACATTCCATTATTACATTCTAAAACTTCATCAGCACTATTTTTAATTATATTCTCATAATTCTCACCCCTACTCACCTCATTATATGTTTCTCCACTATTCTTTACCCCCACTATACTCTCAGAATTGTAATTAACATCATTATCATCACTAGTCAATACTTTATTATCTAACACTACCTCTTCTACTATTTTGTCACTATTATTTATTAATTCATTATTAGAATTATCATTATCACTCACCTGGTTAATTATTCCCTCACTATCATAAACAACATTATTATCACTTACCTGTTTTGATTCAGCTTCTGTACTCTCCTTTAATTGACATCTATCTCCTCCCCACTTTTTGTCTCGTTTATCCCACTTGGCGTTTAACTCATCAAACTGTTTCACTAGCATACTCATTAAGTCTTTTTTCAAATTTGCTATTACATTGAACTCCCCCTATAACAACTGACTCGCTCACGTTAATCTCATCGTTACTTAGGCCTACCTTGTTATCTGCTACCTGATCGTCTATATTCTTGTTAGATTGGTCTGTCTCTCTACCATTTCCTACCACTATTACACTATCATCCTTATCATTAGGCCTATTCACTGTCTTATTTTCTACTACCATTACTTCCACAATCTTACCTTTATTATTCGTCATCTTACTACCAATATCATCACTGTGCTTTTTAATTTCAGCAAATATTCCCTCTTCTTGTTCTTCCATTTGTCTAAAATTATCGTCTAAATTACTCCACTCCTCATCTGTCATTTTATTTACAACCCCTCTAAATTCGCTTTCCCATTCATTCCATTCGAAACCACTATCATTTTCTTGTACCTTGACATTTTTAAAAGATTTTTTATTATAATACCCTTTATACTACTTAATAATTATCATACATATTAATTATTATGCATATTACTTCACAATACTTGCTAAAAAACATAACCCATATCTACGTCTATTTTACGTACACAAAAAAATTTTATTTTTACCTCAAACAACCATTTCTGCTCTCCCAGGAGGCCTACATTTATATAAAATATTTTATATAAAATTGTCCCTCAGTTACGGGCGCCATTGTTAAGTTTTATTTACTTTAATTATTTAATATCTGTCTATCGGTACATAACCACTTGTTGACGTCTGTATGCAAACGCCACCTTTAAAGTTAGCCAACTAAAAACATATGTACTTACCAAAATCGGGTCCTTTTCGGCGAACACAGGAGAACAGAATTATGGCTGTTTTAAATAAAGAAAGCTTTACTTATTATCCATAATTAAGTTTTATTAACATTTAATTATTTCTTTCACCATTATATATTTTTAAAAGATCACTGACAAACTATCTCTTCACATAGAAAAATTGAAACATGGTATAAAAAATTTCAAATAATAAAATATCAAGAAATTATATATAACTAATTTTTAAAACACAAACCAGCCTTCTTTATATACCTACTTTCACGCACGCACACACACACACACACACACACACACACACACACACACACACACACACACACACACACACACACACACACACACACAGAGTTACTTTATACCCTTAGAGATCTCATTTTATTTTTAAAATATAATAATAATGTTAAATTTTGATTTCCGCTCTTATTCAAATTTGTTTTATTTCTTTGCTACTTAGCTGATTTTGAGTCTTGAAGACGTCACTTTGCTCTACACACACATTTTATTTTCTCTGATAATTTATTCAATTAATAATTGCCGACACTGTTATTAAATAAAGAAAACTGTCATTCACCTCATTTATGTATTATGTATTATTTTATATCACATTTTTTAAACTGTTATTTACATTTTTGTTGTTTTGCAGGCCCGCAATTTACGTTCCGGAACTTTTGTACATGTCACTCGCGCAAGTGGTTTATTAAGACTGGGCTGAGACAAACAACACTACATTGTGTAGCCGCTGCTGCTGTTCACCAACTTTTCCATTGTGTTAAGTTTGTATTCCTACGCCAGTAGTAGGTTCATCTAACGCACCACATTCCAACGTTGGGATCGTCTCTGACGTAATATGGTTCGATCTGATGTTACATAATCTATTACACAATTTGTAAGTCACTGGAGCTGACCTTGACACATTCTCGCTTGTTTGTCTGCTACGTCTTTATAATTCATGCATAATATTTCCAATCACTCCTGCCACTTTCGCTACCAATAAAATTTACCTTTATTCCCAATTTATGTTTACATCTCCCAAAATTATACAATTTCCTTTTTTATTAACACAAATTTATTTATTACCCCAGGTAGGGCAAAATGTCCCGTTACACATATATTAAACAACAACAAATACACAAACAAAATCATTTACTGGTAGAGATATGTAGATGACATTTTACTTCTATATAAAGGCAATAAAAGACAGATCAAAAATTTCCATAAATACATAAACACAATACACCGCAAACTAAAATTCACACTGAAAATAGAACATAACAATAATATAAACTTCCTTGACCTTACAATTAACAAAACAAACAACACACACACATAAAATATACAGGAAACCTACCACAACTGACATGGTCATACACAACTCATCTAACCATCCAACGCAACACAAACATGCCGCATTCAACTATATGCTCCATAGACTCACAACAATACCACAAAGTGAACAAGATTATCAGGAGGAACTCAACACAATCAAATACATAGCGACAAAAAATGGATACACCCCCGAGTTAATAAACAATCTACACAAACACATCCTAAACAAAACACCAAAACACAAAATACCAACAACACACAACCTAATAAATACATCACACTTACATACTACAACTCCAACACACACAAAATCGCAAACACATTCAGGAAACACAATTACAAAATAGCTTACAGAACCAACAACACCATCAAAAAACACAAACGATACAAACACAGATGCTGACACATACAACAAAACAGGAGTATACAAATTAAACTGCAGTGATTGCAACCATTTCTACATAGGCCAGACGGGAAGATCTTTTTCTTCAAGATTTTCCGAACACTTAAAAGCCCTTTCTAATAACTACATACACTCCGCATTGGCCACACACATACAAACTGAAAACCACAGCTACACCAACATAGAAAACAACCTCGAAATATTACACTACTTACCAAAAAGTAGGAAACTCAACATGGCTGAACAATATGAAATATATATACACCACACACTACAACCAAACAACATATTAAACGACCAACTACACTTTAAATCACACGTATTATTCAACACAATCATACACAAACCAAACTATACTTTGAATCCCAGCGCCAACCCCCTCCCACCAAACCCCCCCCCACACATCCCACCAACCTGTGAATAAACCATTACAATTGTTCACGACACTCTTTTTTCTTATTCTTTATTTTAAAATATACTGGGAAAAAATTAACCACACCATTATTATTTATGTGATTCAGTTATCAAAACATCGATTCTGATATCAGTCATGATGTGAATAACCAAGGAATTCTATGTGGGGGGCACAATCTCCTAAATTACGGGGGGGAGGTTACATAAGCATAAAGACAAACATACTGAGAAAATTACATGTTTCCAGTAAATGTTCTCACAGTTGCAGTAAGGCCTTTATCATGCAACTGATTTCAAAGCTAAATGAAACTAGTTGCAGTGTAGTAAAAAATGGCAGCAACTGCTCTGCAATCAGTTGCAGAGTAAGCATGTTGTCTATACTAATATTATAAAAGAGGTCAAGTCTGTTTGTTCCGTTGCCCAGGCTAACCTCAGAAATTACTGATCCAATAAAAAAATTCTTTCATAACCATGTTCCATGAAGTTTGAGGTTGGTTTTAGACATAAATCTAAACCGATAACGTCAATAATTTTCAAGAAGAGACCCTTAAAATGGTCCCATATCATGAATTTCTTTGTTAATTTGCATGTAGTGAAATTTTCACCATGCAACAAACTTTCATTCTATAAGGCTATATGGTGTCGCCAAGTGAAATTTAGAATTAATTTGCAAATTTTATTTTGATTTTTGTTTCAATAAAATCAGCCTTTTTGTTTTCAAGATATTGGTGGTTTTATACAAAATTATATACATTGTTTTGGTCCCATGTCATGAAATTTCTTCGTTGTCCAGACAATACATGTGCAGGCAAGTTACATGCATTTGGTTGCATAGTGTAATAGGCTACATTTGAATCAATGCCCCACATCAAGCACGTGAAACTAATAATAGTTGCACGAGCAGTTGTATGGCTTGCAACTATCTGCAATCAATTGCGGACTGTGCAACTGATTGCAGTAAGTATAATAGGTCTCAAATTATTCCTCAGGCTTTCACGGCCGGTGTCATATGAAGTATGCATGATATCCGGGCTGTTTGGCCGTGGTCCATGGTTTATAACAAAACCAAACGTTTCTGCAGCTCCACTGGCTGCCATCATCAGTGGTATAAAAATCCTGCATGCCGGGTGTTTACGTACAGGCCCACAGTACTGTGGTATAGACTCATGAAGAGACCAACCACATTCACAGAACTGGAACTGTGTTGTATACATTCTTCCAACGTCTAGTATTCAGACAAAAACAGACACGTTTTTATGTCCCAGACTCCACGCAGGGATTCATTCCTACCACTACCCATTGGGACTGATACTCGAACCTACCGCGATAAGCGATTCAGTCTATACCACAGTACTGTGGGCCTGTATGTAAACACCCGGCGTGCAGGATTTTTATACCACTGATGATGGCAGCCAGTGGAGCTGCCGAAACGTTTGGTTTTGTTATAAACCATGGACCATGGCCAAACAGCCCGGATATCATGCATACTTCATATAATAGGTCTCATTTAAACCAATGCCTCACAACTTTTTCTGCAACCAGTTGCCTAGTGTAATAGCGGCCTAAAGTAGCCCGAATGACTCGTGGTAGCAAGCTGCCGAGTGATAAACAATACTGTAGGCCTACCTGTCACTGAGTGGTGACACAGTCCGTCTCTCGGACATACCTTTACATAACTTACATAATCTTAAAACAATACTGTTTACAGTAGTTAATAAAATAGTGTTATTAAAATGAGTGGAATAGAAACTTTATTATTCAGCCGAAATTTGTTTCTGCTTATAAACAAAAATCCACGGGTTGCCATAGATAAACTGCTCACGGATAATCGGGAGTTTATTGTATATTATTTTCAGTACCACACAATATTATTTACAGGAAGGTTTAACAATTTAACCCTACAAAAATGAATTTCCATTTGTTTTTACAATGTAGTTAAACTATCACTTTTTTCTCAAATTCTGTGTGACAGTACAAAATGAATACACAGACTGCTTGGAAATTATTTAAACTCAGCACAAAATTCAGTAACTGAACTCTTGCATATGATCACTCACTATAAAATGTCAGCCACTATAAAATACTGACAAAATTATGCACTACATTACAGAATACAGAAATTTATTTTACTACAAGCACATAATTTTATAACTTCCACTGCTTATAAAATATCTTGTATAATCATTTAACTGCAACTGATATATTTCTAAAAGACATGCCACTTCATATGACTTAATTCATTTATTTAATCAAAGATTCATTTTGGCTGCCTGTCTCAAACAATTGTCCATATCTGAAGTAAGGACACCTTGTTGAAATAAAACTTTGCTTTTGTGGACCAGAAACATTTGCATAACATCGTTCTACATACATAATATTAAAAAACCTGCACTGTGAACATATCTGTTTAAAGAAATCTACCTTATACTTCTACATTTGGAAGCAAGCACAAAATTTTATTTTTAAATAACACTGTAAATATTTTTATCTTAATTTTTATAAGGTGTCATCTCTAAATATGTTGTTAGAAATGTGTATGTGTGCGCGCGCGCGCCAGCAAGTGGGCACTTCTACTAAGAATTCTATACGGACACTATTTTTTGGATAGTAGTAACCTGAAAACAATTATTTTTAACGATCACTTTTAATTAACAAAAGCAGACAGTATTGTTACATGTACCAAAGGCTGATATTTGGTAACCACTTAACAAACATCTGTATGCTTCACAACTATCTGAACAGCCCTGCTTATATTTATTTTAAGTAAACTTGACATTTACTTACCTCGTAGCAATTTTTATCAAAGCTTTCTCAAGATCCTTTTCCAGAACAGAGGGTTTCACACGTCCTGTTGAAGCCCAGTCTTTTCTCTGACAAGCAATGAAAACTTTAAAGTAAGAAAATTCTACAATAAACTGCCCTGATTATATGTTTTATATTCACAATAACAGCAATATAACAAAACCAAATTAAATATTATATCACTATGTTTAATTACTTTATCAACACACATATTAATATTGTAGATGGCATCAACGTTTTATATAATCTATTTGTCAAAGAGTTGGGAGTAGACATATTACAATGAAAAAAAAAGATCTTCACTGGCCAAATTTAATGTGAATAAGATTAAGAGCACCATATAAAAGCAAAACATACACTGTATCAACTGAACACTGAAATCATAAATCCTTTTATTCAAAAAAAAAAAAAAAGTAATAAAAGTTTTAACACTTTGACGCCGGGCCCTCAACATAATGGTCCTTTGCCCATGCCGGGCCATTTTTGTCTATATTTAAAATGCTGTAGCTTCTAAACTATATGGCAGAAATACATTCTACCTATGTTTTTATGAAGATCTAAGTGTCTTCTTTAAATGGCCTATACTGTATGTCACTGTGTTGGTTATTTTTACCTGAAATTGCTTTTCAAAAAAGTGATGTTTTTGGAAGAAAAAAAAAATTGGCCAAAACACATGGTGCTACTAGAAACTCGCAATTTTATTTTTATTTGTTAGAAATGGATTAAACAGTACATTACCTAACCTTTATAAAGCAATATATATATTGCTTTATAAAGGTGTAGTTTTGTAATTTTTTTACAAGAAACCCTTGTCCGACATTTTGACACGCAAGTGGTGTTTAGCCAACTAACGAACCAGTTTGCCGCGCACTGTTTCATGCCAACTGTACCTACGAAAGTGAACCCATATGCGATCTAGTGGATGATTTGGGTACTACAAAGCCTGACATCGTTTCAAAACAGCTCCAAGGACGTCTTTATAGATATGGAATCATGCAAAAACACTGAAACTTCAGGATGTCAATTGACGTCCATCGGCGTCAAAGTGTTAAGAAAACAACATGAAAAAAACATGAAAATTACTGATGGTACAAACCATCCTTCTCATTTTTATTTTTTATTATAATGATAAAATGAATGAAGACAAGAAACAGTGACACAATAACCACATACATAACCAACAACAGGCTATAACTGAAACAGTGTTAGTTTATAAAAATAATACAGACAAAAATATTATATATATATATATATTACTTTAATATTTATAACTAAATTTACCTCAAGATATACTTTTTTCCTTTAGGAACATGTTTCGAGAGTTCTTGTTCTCCCATCTTCAGCCTTCGCCATCTTGTTTCTGTTCGCCAACTCTCGAAACATGTTCCTAAAGGAAAAAAGTATATCTTGAGGTAAATTTAGTTATAAATATTAAAGTATTATATACATCAAGAAACGGACTGTAGCAGAAAGTGATTGAAATATATATATATATATATATGTGTGTGTGTGTGTGTATGTATACATACTCTAATACGCAGTTTCATTTCATGTGATCCTATAAGGGATTGTTTTAACTCCTGCCCACTCTTATTATCTTCAGATTCAACAGCCATTTCTCCATCAATTTCAAAACCATACTTTTCTTTTGCCTTCACTACTGAATTGCTGCTTCGGTTTGTTTTTGATAAGACAACTGTCTTTTTCCTCTTTGGTTTCTCAGTATTTAGAATTTTTGCCATTGCATCTGCCCATCCTAAATTCTGTTGCTTATTATCGTTTTGTAACAATCTTGCTTCGTTTTTGTCCTTGGCATTCTTACTGTTTTCCATTTTTTCGTCTAATTTCTTCATTGTCACTCAAGGTTAATAACTGTGCTGTAACATAAAATCTTCCATCATTATTAACATAATTTTGCCTGTGTAAAATTATGAAAAGATTTTGACAGAAGTGTACTATTATAAATAAGTCATTAGCTTTTATGGTATTTTTATTATGGATACATATGAAAATCTATATGTTTAGAACTATGCTAATACTTAACTATATGCCTCTATTTAGTAACGTTAAAATGTACTTTTTTGTGGAGATTTATCAATTGCAAAGCATGGAGAAAACCTAACCTCACTTCACACAAGTACAACTTGAAACAAGTAAATGAAACCAAATGTCACTTACGGTTAGAAAAACCGGTGATGTGACAATTTATCCGTAATAAATCAGGAATTCCAATACACCAACTATCAAGAACACAAATGTTTACGTTGCTAAATTCAGTGTTCCCGTCAGATGTACACCGTTGACCATTATTCTAACTTTTTATTAGCTCTATGCCTTTATCATTTTAATTAGACACAATATATTCTTACCACGTGTTGAAATCAACCAATTCGAAATTGTTAGTAGAGTACTGTTAGTGTTCAAAAGCACGAAAAAATTATATAACTCAAGCTTCGCGTCATGCAAATTTCAAAACTGTCACTATCCGCATGGCATGGAATTCAAGATTCCATTCGAGTGTATTTGTAATATTGAGTAATCGATAGTAAAGAGTAATCGATAAGCTCAACCAGTTAAATTCTAGGATTAAACTATGCTTGTCGCCAATTTAACTAGACTAATATATTGACTTGACTTTAATTAATTAATTAATTCAAGTTAATCTATTAACTTGACACTATTGACACGTAATACTTAGTAAAACCAAGCCAATAGTTTGATCCAAATACAAAATTGCTTCTTTCTATATAAATCATTCATAGAATAGTTTGAAAATGGTAAAAACGGATCAACTAAAGGAAATTACAAGTTAGAGACTGGATATATATATATATATATATATATATATATATATTGCTAAAACTACTGCATAATAGAAATAAGCTGTTAAAAAAAAAACAATAAATTTAATCGGATCGCTCAAGGCTAATAAAAACAATTTTTTTCGTTAGCCTCGGAATCGCTTAAACGATCGAATAATCAATTGACTCTTTTAAAAAAAAAAAAACATTAAATTATCTGTGTATCAAAAATATACTATACAGTGGAAATTATTCGCTCAATATAGTGAAAGCATTGATCTCGATCTTTGAAGTGATTCGATAATTCGACCTCCAATAAGCGGATTCATTTAACTTCAATTAATAATTAATTGTTTGCACCACAGAGTACGAATATTATAATACACTGCATGGACAGGTTTGCACTCTCCATAGCAGTAAAAGCTTCTCTAAGAATTCAGGCAGGTTCAAATCTACAGTGGAAATCGTTTAACGCGAAAACGGTTACCACAAAATATCGGTTAACACGAAATACCACTCGGGTACCGATCGCCGTTTGTTATGTACAGTGTATTATTTGTACGGTTAACACAAAAGGTTTACCTGAAAAATATCGGTTAACACGAAAAATTTTTGTTAAAAATAATTTTTTTTTAAATATCACTATAATATTGACGACTCGGAACACTGGAAAGTTTTTTATAAGTAAAAACGTAAAGTTTTACCTTACAGCCTAAACCGGCTTTCACCTATAGAAGGCTTCATCAGAGGCTGTCGTTAGTAGCGCTGCTCGTCTTGTTGTTGGCGACGAGAAAGTCTTTCGAAAGATTGAAGCTGTGTGTGTGTGGTGAGATGTGTTCGAATAATGCGTGCGATTTGAATTGTGTCTGTTCGTTTAGGATGTCGTTTTTATTTGTTTTTGTGTGTTTGTATATTTCTAATTGTTCTAGAGTGTCTAGTTTTCGGCCTTTTGTGTGTACGTGTAGTATGTTCATGTTATTGTCGATGTTTTTATATGTGTGGTTTGCTTCAATGAGGTGGTTTGCGAAGGTTATGACAGAACAATAGTCAGTAAACTCCTACACAAAACAAACAACAGACAAAGACAGAAAACAACAAATTCATAACACTAACATACATCAACAAACAAACAGAAAAAATTGCCCACAAATTCAAAAAAGCAGGATACAGAATCGCTTACAAAACTACTAACAAAACAGAACACACACTATCAAAACGCATGCCCAAAGCACAAAACAAATTCGATCTACCCGGTGTATATAAACTAAATTGTTCAAATTGCAGTAAATTCTACATAGGCCAGACAGGACGTAGCTTCAAACAGAGATACATTGAACACACAAAAGCACTCCACACCACTACAGAATCTACCTTCGCAAACCACCTCATTGAAGCAAACCACACATATAAAAACATCGACAATAACATGAACATACTACACGTACACACAAAAGGCCGAAAACTAGACACTCTAGAACAATTAGAAATATACAAAACACAAAAACAAATAAAAACGACATCCTAAACGAACAGACACAATTCAAATCGCACGCATTATTCGAACACATCTCACCACACACACACAGCTTCAATCTTTCGAAACACTTTCTCGTCGCCAACAACAAGACGAGCAGCGCTACTAACGACAGCCTCTGATGAAGCCTTCTATAGGTGAAAGCCGGTTTAGGCTGTAAGGTAAAACTTTACGTTTTTACTTATAAAAAACTTTGTGTTCCGAGTCGTCAATATTATAGTGATATTTAGTTAAGTAACGGACACGTCATGGACAACGAAATCCAAGAATTTTTTTTTGGCTGGCTTTTAAGTAACTGCATACAAAATAAAGCCACACAAGTACGCCCAAAAGCTTGTTTTCGATGTAACGGAATCCATTCTTCATCTCTTAAAAGAGAAAGAGCAGGTAGTGACCATAGTTTGTTTTGTCTACCTGTTTTGTTTTGTCTTCAGTACCAAGTTCTATTTACAGTACGTACTGTATACAGTGTACCGTTGTTTACGAGAAACCATAGCCTCTCCTTCAGCACCAAATGTGTTGTTCATTGACCGCAAATAAACCGTTATCGCTTACATTAACTACCTACTCTATAGGGTGTAGTGAGTTCAGTTCAGTTGTATTCTGTGCGTGTACAGCGGTGGTAAAGTTTGCGGTACGGTACCGATAACATTTTATTGTAAAAAATTTACTCAGTTGTGAGGATTAAAGCTTAGTTTTGCTCGGAGCGGCTGTTGCGATCATCGCTCCGTGATCATCGCCATCTACTTCTCTAACCAGGTTCTCATAGTTCCGTTTTCCTCCAAGCGTCTGTCGCTAGAGGCGCTAGCGTCTCCAGCGTCAGACGCAGACCTGACCGCTCCAGGACCAGTTGGAGACGCAGTCGCGAGCGATTATTGCGTTGTGTAGCACGTGCTGTAGATGTGGGCCATAGACAGTCTAAAAAAACTCTAAGAACTTATTTTCGTCCTTGCGTAAATGGTTCATGAACAAGTTTTTAAAGTATCCTTCAACAGTTCTGTTACTAAATACGGGATGTATCACTTGTCTTGGTTTTATTAAAGTTTCAATAATACCGTCGTCTTCCATTTCTTCCACTATTAGCCACTTCAGTATGCATTTTCTTTTCCTACAACTCATCGCAACACTTGACACCAACCAACCTCACCCAACTGACAAAACCCAGAACTCACCCAGCTGACAAAAAGACGCTAGCGTTCAGTCACTTCGAGGAAAACAGCCCAAGGTAGCGATGATCGCTGAGCGACTATCTCTCAGTGATGATCGCTGAGCGATGATCGCAACAGACGCTCCGAGCAAAACAGAGCTTAACTGTTTACTTTTTTACTGTACAAACTTCTTAGACTTTTACAGCCAGTTAAGTGACGTTAAGCGTGTGACGTGTACGTGTTAAGTGAAGTTACGCTTTCGTAAATTTCGTTTTTGCAGTCCGGAAGTAAAATGGAGAAGAAAGTGCATAAACTAAGTGCCCTCTCTTTAGAAAATATCGGTATGGAGGACCATACATGACTTCCATGTTCTAAGATTTATATTTAAAATCATATTCTAAATGAAATATTTCCATAGAAACTACGTCTTTCTACTTATTGCTTCAGCATTAACCACAGTACTGTGGTCACTAACGTATACCACCTCACGTTTTCGCACTCGATTTTCACCGATGATGGCAGTCGATGGCACTGCCGAAAAGTCTGGTTTTGTAGAAAACATTGGACTACGGCTAAAGAGCCCGGGTAGCAATTTTAACAAAAAACTACTTCTTTGTTGCCGATAACGTAGTACACATATAAAAAAAAATTCTCCCCTCCACATACAACTATAATTTTTAATAATAGAAAATTGCCCCCACCCCGTTCACCTAACCTCTTTATTTATAGATATTTCATCTACGTTTCTACAGTGGATTACTATGAGCTTCTTATCAGGATACTTTATTTATAAACATTAAGTACTTTACTCTTGTTAAATCATAAAATGTTTCAGGTAAACTACCCCTTTCTCTTAACCGATCTTCTCCAAAATCAATAGACCTTCCGTCCTCTACAATTCAGGGAAGCATGCAAAAAATATTTGATTCTGTTTGAATGTGCGGCAGTTATCGTTCGTCATGGAAACATTTCTCTTGTTACAACATAAAATGTAGCTGGTAAACTACCCCTTTCCCTTAACCGATCTTCACCAAAATCAAAAGACCTTGAGCTCTCTGCAACTCAGGAAAGGGTGCAAAAAATTATTTGATTCTCATTGAATTTTCGGCAGTTATCGTTCGTCATATAAAAAATTACCCTTTTTAAAACATAAAACGTTGCTGATAAACTACCCCTTACCTTAACCGATCTTCAACAAAATCAACAGACCTTGAGTTCTCTTTAGTTCAAAAAGGTATGCAAAAACCTAGTTGATTCTGTTTGAAATTACGGCAGTTATCGTTCGTCATATAAAAAATTTCCCTTGTTAAAACATAAAATGTTGCTGGTAAACTACCCCCTTCCCTTAACCGATCTTCACCAACACCAATAGGTATTGAGAATTCTACAATACAGGGCTGTATGCAAAACATCATTCTGTTTGAATTTGCGACTGTTATCGTTTACTATAGAAAAATATCGGTATGGAGAACCATACATGACTTCCATATTCTAAGACTTATAATCTGAAATATGCTTTCCTGCCAAGCACGATATATTTTCTAATATATACATAATTTACATTAAAATGAAAAAATTATAATTTTATTGCCTGGCAACAAAATTATTTTATTTTTAACAATTACCATTGTTTGAAAAAGTTTAAATGAATTTTCAAGTACTTTACTCTTGTTAAAACGTAAAAGGTTGCAGGTAAACTACCCCTTCCCCTTAACCGATCTTCACCAAAATCTAAAGGCCTTGAGTACTCTACAATTCACTGACGTATGCAAAAAATTATTTGATTCTGTTTGAATTTACGGCAGTTATCGTTTGCCATAGAAAATACGCTTTATAACAAACGTTGCTGGTAAACTACCCCTTCCCCTCAACCGATCTTCACCAAAAACAACAGGTATTGAGTACTCTACAAACCAGGGCTGTATGCAAAACATTATTTGATTATGTTTGAATTTGCGGCTGTTATCGTTTGCCATAGAAAATAACCTTGTTAAAAAAACGTTGTAGGTAAACTACCCCTTCCCTTAACCGATCTTCACCAAAAGCAATAGGTCTTGAGAACTCTACAATTTAGGGCTGTATGCAAATAATCATTTGATTCTGTTTGAATTTGCGGCTGTTATCGTTTGCCATAGGAAATACCCTTGTTAAAACATAAAACGTTACAGGTAAACTACCCCTTTCCCTTAACCGATCGTCACCAAAAACAATAGGTCTTGAGAACTCTACAATTCAGGGCTGTATGCGAAACATTATTTGATTCTGTTTGAATTTACGGCTGTTATCGTTTGGCACAAAAACAAATTTCCCTTGATAAAAAAAAACCGTTGTAGGTAAACTACCCCTTTCCCTCAACCGATCTTCACCAAAAACAATAGGTCGTGCGTACTCTACAAATCAGGGCTGTATGCAAAAAGTTATTTGATTCTGTTTTAATTTGCGGCAGTTATCGTTTGCCATAGAAAAAAAATACCCTTGTTAAAAAAACGTTGCAGGTAAACTACCCCTTTCCCTCAACCGATCTTCACCAAACACAATAGGTCGCGAGTACTCTGCAAATCAGGGCTGTATGCAAAAAATTATTTGATTCTGTTTGAATTTGCGACAGTTATCGTTTGCCATAGAAAAAAAATCTAGAGACACACAGACAGACAGACAGACAGACACACAGACACTTTTCGGAAAACGACTTTTTTTCATGTTTTGAGTGTAGTAGAATCAGAATCTGCAATAATCTCGAACACGATTTTTTTTGCCATCACCATACTTCCATTCCTTAAGGAATATGGAAGTAATATCGGTATGGAGAACCACACATGACTTCCATATTCTAAGATTTATATTTAAAATCATTTTCACCCAAACAGCCAGGCTGTGTCTTACCTGCCTTTTTATTGCTGTATTAAATGAAAAATATTATATTACATTAAAATGAAAAAATTATAATTTTATTGCCTGGCAACAAAATTATTTTATTTTTAACAACTACCATTGTTACAAAAAGTTTAAATAAATTTTCAAGTACTTTACTCTTGTTAAAACGTAAAAGGTTGCAGGTAAACTACCCCTTCCCCTTAACCGATGTTCACCAAAATCGAAAGTCATTGAGACCTCTACAATTCAGGGACGTATGCAAAAAATTATTTGATTCTGTTTGAATTTGCGGCTGTTATCGTTTGCCATAGAAAATACGCTTGATAAAAAAACGTTGCAGGTAAACTACCCCTTCCCCTTAACCGATCTTCACCAAAAACAACAGGTCTTGAGTACTCTACAAATCAGGGCTGTATGCAAAACATTATTTGATTCTGTTTGAATTTGCGGCTATCGTTTGCCATAGAAAATACCCTTGTTAAAAAAACGTTGCAGGTAAACTACCCCTTTCCCTCAACCGAACTTCACTAAAAACAATAGGTCTTGAGAACTCAACAATTTAGGGCTGTATGCAAATAATCTTTTGATTCTGTTTGAATTTGCGGCTGTTATCGTTTGCCATAGGAAATACCCTTGTTAAAACATAAAACGTTACAGGTAAACTACCCCTTTCCCTTAACCGATCTTCACCAAAATCAACAGATCTTGAGAACTCTACAATTCAGGGCTGTATGCGAAACATTATTTGATTCTGTTTGAATTTGCGGCTGTTATCGGGTGCCAAACAAACAAAATTACCCTTGCTAAAAAAAAACCGTTGCCGGTAAACTACCCCTTTCCCTCAACCGATCTTCACCAAAAACAATAGGTCGCGAGTACTCTGCAAATCAGGGCTGCATGCAAAAAATTATTTTATTCTGTTTGAATTTGCGACAGTTATCGTTTGCCATAGAAAAAAAATCTATAGATAGACAGACAGACAGACACACACACAGACAGACAGACAGACACACACACAGACACTTTTCGGAAAACGACTTTTTTTCATGTTTTGAGTGTAGTAGAATCAGAATCTGCAATAATCTCGAACACGATTTTTTTTGCCATCACCATACTTCCATTCCTTAAGGAATATGGAAGTAAAAATTACACTTGATAAAAAACCGTTGCAGGTAAACTACCCCTTTCCCTTAACCGATCTTCACCAAAAACGAAAAGTCTTGAGTACTCTACAATTCAGGCCTGTATGCAAACAATTATTTGATTCTGTTTGAATTTGCGGCTGTTATCGTTTACCATAGAAAACACCCTTGATAAAACATAAAACGTTGCTGGTAAACTACTCTATTCCATTAACCGATCTTCACCAAAAACAATACGTCTTGAGAACTCTACAATTCAGGGCTGTATGCAAAAAATTAGTTGATTCTCTTTGAATTTACGGCAGTTATCGTTCGTCATAGAAAAAATACCCTTGTTAAAACATAAAACGTTGCAGGTAAACTACCCCTTTCCCATAACCGATCTTCAACAAAATCAACAGACCTTGAGTTCTGTATAGTTCAAAAAGGTATGCAGAAGAGTAGTTGATTCTGTTTTAATGTATGGCAGTTATCGTTGGTCAAAAAAAAAATTACCCTTGATAAAACATAAAATGAAGCTGGTAAACAACCCTATTTCCTTAACCGATCTTCACCAAAACCAACAGGTCTTGAGAACTCTACATTTCAGGGCTGTATGCAAAATATTATATGATTCTGTTTGAATTTGCGGCCATTATCGTTTGCCATATAAAATACCCTTGATAAAACAAAAAACGTGTTCGGTAAACTACCCCTTTCCCTTAACTGATCTTCACCAAAAACAACAGGTCTTTAGTACTCAACAAAACAGGGCTGTATGCAAAAACGTATTTGATTCTGTTTGAATTTGCGGCTCTTATCGTTTGCCATAGAAAATACCCTTTTAAAACATAAAACGTTGCAGGTAAACTACCCCTTTCCCTTAACCGATCTTCACCAACACCAATAGGTATTGAGAACTCTACAGTACAGGGCTGTATGAAAAATATTATATGATTCTGTTTGAATTTGCGGCTGTTATCATTTACCATAGAAAAATATCGGTATGGAGAACCATACATGACTTCCATATTCTAAGATTTATATTTAAGATCATTTTCAGCCAAACAGCCAGGCTGTGTCTTACCTGCCTTTTTATTGCTGTATTAAATGAAAAATATTATATTACATTAAAATGAAAAAATTATAATTTTATTGCCTGGCAACAAAATTATTTTATTTTTAACAATTACCATTGTTTCAAAAATTTTAAATAAATTTTCAAGTACTTTACTCGTACTTTTACTTTAAAACGTAAAAGGTTGCAGGTAAACTACCCCTTCCCCTTAACCGATCTTCACCAAAATCGAAAGTCATTGAGACCTCTACAATTCAAGGACGTATGCAAAAAATTATTTGATTCTGTTTGAATTTGCGGCTGTTATCGTTTGCCATAGAAAATACGCTTGATAAAAAAACGTTGCAGGTAAACTACCCCTTCCCCTTAACCGATCTTCACCAAAAAACAACAGGTCTTGAGTACTCAACAAATCAGGGCTGTATGCAAAACATTCTTTGATTCTGTTTGAATTTGCGGCTGTTATCGTTTGCCATAGAAAATACGCTTGTTAAAAAAACGTGGCTGGTAAACTACCCCTTTCCCACAACCGATCTTCACCAAAAACAACAGGTCTTGAGTACTCTACAAATCAGGGCTGTATGCAAAACATTATTTGATTCTGTTTGAATTTGCGGCTGTTATCGTTTGCCATAGAAAATAACCTTGTTAAAAAAACGTTGTAGGTAAACTACCCCTTTCCCTTAACCGATCTTCACCAAAAACAATAGGTCTTGAGAACTCTACAATCTAGGGCTGTATGCAAATAATCTTTTGATTCTGTTTGAATTTACGGCTGTTATCGTTTGCCATAGGAAATACCCTTGTTAAAACATAAAACGTTACAGGTAAACTACCCCTTTCCCTTAACCGATCTTCACCAAAATCAACAGATCTTGAGACCACTACATTTCAGGGCTGTATGCGAAACATTATTTGATTCTGTTTGAATTTGCGGCTGTTATCGTTTGCCAAACAAACAAAATTACCCTTGCTAAAAAAAAACCGTTGCCGGTAAACTACCCCTTTCCCTCAACCGATCTTCACCAAAAACAAAAGGTCGCGAGTACTCTGCAAATCAGGGCTGCATGCAAAAAATTATTTGATTCTGTTTGAATTTGCGGCAGTTATCGTTTGCCATAGAAAAAAAATCTATAGATAGGCAGACAGACAGACAGACACACAGATAGACAGACAGACACACACACAGACACTTTTCGGAAAACGACTTTTTTTCATGTTTTGAGTGTAGTAGAATCAGAATCTGCAATAATCTCGAACACGATTTTTTTTGCCATCACCATACTTCCATTCCTTAAGGAATATGGAAGTAAAAATTACACTTGATAAAAAACCGTTGCAGGTAAACTACCCCTTTCCCTTAACCGATCTTCACCAAAAACGAAAGGTCTTGAGTACTCTACAATTCAGGCCTGTATGCAAACAATTATTTGATTCTGTTTGAATTTGCGGCTGTTATCGTTTACCATAGAAAACACCCTTGATAAAACATAAAACGTTGCTGGTAAACTACTCTATTCCATTAACCGATCTTCACCAAAAACAATACGTCTTGAGAACTCTACAATTCAGGGCTGTATGCAAAAAATTAGTTGATTCTCTTTGAATTTACGGCAGTTATCGTTCGTCATAGAAAAAATACCCTTGTTAAAACATAAAACGTTGCAGGTAAACTACCCCTTTCCCATATCCGATCTTCAACAAAATCAACAGACCTTGAGTTCTGTATAGTTCAAAAAGGTATGCAGAAGAGTAGTTGATTCTGTTTTAATGTATGGCAGTTATCGTTGGTCAAAAAAAAAAATTACCCTTGATAAAACATAAAATGAAGCTGGTAAACAACCCTATTTCCTTAACCGATCTTCACCAAAACCAACAGGTCTTGAGAACTCTACATTTCAGGGCTGTATGCAAAATATTATATGATTCTGTTTGAATTTGCGGCCATTATCGTTTGCCATATAAAATACCCTTGATAAAACAAAAAACGTGTTCGGTAAACTACCCCTTTCCCTTAACTGATGTTCACCAAAAACAACAGGTCTTTAGTACTCAACAAAACAGGGCTGTATGCAAAAACGTATTTGATTCTGTTTGAATTTGCGGCTCTTATCGTTTGCCATAGAAAATACCCTTTTAAAACATAAAACGTGGCAGGTAAACTACCCCTTTCCCTCAACCGATCTTCACCAAAAACAACAGGTCTTGAGTACTCTACAAATCAGGGCTGTATGCAAAACATTCTTTGATTCTGTTTGAATTTGCGGCTGTTATCGTTTGCCATAGAAAATAACCTTGTTAAAAAAACGTTGTAGGTAAACTACCCCTTTCCCTTAACCGATCTTCACCAAAAACAATAGGTCTTGAGAACTCTACAATCTAGGGCTGTATGCAAATAATCTTTTGATTCTGTTTGAATTTACGGCTGTTATCGTTTGCCATAGGAAATACCCTTGTTAAAACAGAAAACGTTACAGGTAAACTACCCCTTTCCCTTAACCGATCTTCACCAAAATCAATAGATCTTGAGAACTCCACAATTCAGGGCTGTATGCGAAACATTATTTGATTCTGTTTGAATTTGCGGCTGTTATCGTTTGGCAAAAAAAAAAAAATTTCACTTGATAAAAAAAAACCGTTGCAGGTAAACTACCCCTTTCCCTCAACCGATCTTCACCAAAAACAATAGGTCGTGAGTACTCTACAAATTAGGGCTGTATGCAAAAAGTTATTTGATTCTGTTTGAATTTGCGGCAGTTATCGTTTGCCATAGAAAAAAATACCCTTGTTAATAAAACGTTGCTGGTAAACTACCCCTTTCCCTCAACCGATTTTCACCAAAAACAAAAGGTCTTGAGATCTCTACAATTTAGGGCTGTATGCAAATAATCTTTTGATTCTGTTTGAATTTGCGGCTGTTATCGTTTGCCATAGGAAATACCCTTGTTAAAACAGAAAACGTTACAGGTAAACTACCCCTTTCCCTTAACCGATCTTCACCAAAATCAACAGATCTTGAGACCTCTACATTTCAGGGCTGTATGCGAAACATTATTTGATTCTGTTTGAATTTGCGGCTGTTATCGTTTGCCAAACAAACAAAATTACCCTTGCTAAAAAAAAACCGTTGCCGGTAAACTACCCCTTTCCCTCAACCGATCTTCACCAAAAAACAACAGGTCTTGAGTACTCTACAAATCAGGGCTGTATGCAAAACATTATTTGATTCTGTTTGAATTTGCGGCAGTTATCGTTTGCCATAGAAAAAAAATCTATAGACAGACAGACAGACAGACACACACACAGACAGACAGACAGACACACACACAGACACTTTTCGGAAAACGACTTTTTTTCATGTTTTGAGTGTAGTAGAATCAGAATCTGCAATAATCTCGAACACGATTTTTTTTGCCATCACCATACTTCCATTCCTTAAGGAATATGGAAGTAAAATATCGGTATGGAGAACCATACATGACTTCCATATTCTAAGATTTATATTTAAAATCATTTTCAGCCAAACAGCCAGGCTGTGTCTTACCTGCCTTTTTATTGCTGTATTAAATGAAAAATATTATATTACATTAAAATGAAAAAATTATAATTTTATTGCCTGGCAACAAAATTATTTTATTTTTAACAATTACCATTGTTTCAAAAAGTTTAAATAAATTTTCAAGAACTTTACTCTTGTTAAAACGTATAAGGTTGCAGGTAAACTACCCCTTCCCCTTAACCGATCTTCACCAAAATCGAAAGTCATTGAGACCTCTACAATTCAGGGACGTATGCAAACAATTATTTGATTCTGTTTGAATTTGCGGCTGTTATCGTTTGCCATAGAAAATACGCTTGATAAAAAAACGTTGCAGGTAAACTACCCCTTCCCCTTAACCGATCTTCACCAAAAAACAACAGGTCTTGAGTACTCAACAAATCAGGGCTGTATGCAAAACATTCTTTGATTCTGTTTGAATTTGCGGCTGTTATCGTTTGCCATAGAAAATACCCTTGTTAAAAAAACGTGGCTGGTAAACTACCCCTTTCCCTCAACCGATCTTCACCAAAAACAACAGGTCTTGAGTACTCTACAAATCAGGGCTGTATGCAAAACATTATTTGATTCTGTTTGAATTTGCGGCTGTTATCGTTTGCCATAGAAAATAACCTTGTTAAAAAAACGTTGTAGGTAAACTACCCCTTTCCCTTAACCGATCTTCACCAAAAACAATAGGTCTTGAGAACTCTACAATCTAGGGCTGTATGCAAATAATCTTTTGATTCTGTTTGAATTTACGGCTGTTATCGTTTGCCATAGGAAATACCCTTGTTAAAACAGAAAACGTTACAGGTAAACTACCCCTTTCCCTTAACCGATCTTCACCAAAATCAACAGATCTTGAGAACTCCACAATTCAGGGCTGTATGCGAAACATTATTTGATTCTGTTTGAATTTGCGGCTGTTATCGTTTGGCAAAAAAAAAAAATTTCACTTGATAAAAAAAAACCGTTGCCGGTAAACTACCCCTTTCCCTCAACCGATCTTCACCAAAAACAATAGGTCGTGAGTACTCTACAAATCAGGGCTGTATGCAAAACATTATTTGATTCTGTTTGAATTTGCGGCTGTTATCGTTTGCCATAGAAAATACCCTTGTTAAAAAAACGTGGCTGGTAAACTACCCTTTTCCCTCAACCGATCTTCACCAAAAACAACAGGTCTTGAGTACTCTACAAATCAGTGCTGTATGCAAAACATTATTTGATTCTGTTTGAATTTGCGGCAGTTATCGTTTGCCATAGAAAAAAATACCCTTGTTAAAAAAACGTTGCTGGTAAACTACCCCTTTCCCTCAACCGATTTTCACCAAAAACAAAATGTCTTGAGATCTCTACAATTTAGGGCTGTATGCAAATAATCTTTTGATTCTGTTTGAATTTGCGGCTGTTATCGTTTGCCATAGGAAATACCCTTGTTAAAACATAAAACGTTACAGGTAAACTACCCCTTCCCCTTAACCGATCTTCACCAAAATCGAAAGTCATTGAGACCTCTACAATTCAGGGACGTATGCAAACAATTATTTGATTCTGTTTGAATTTGCGGCTGTTATCGTTTGCCATAGAAAATACGCTTGATAAAAAAACGTTGCAGGTAAACTACCCCTTCCCCTTAACCGATCTTCACCAAAAAACAACAGGTCTTGAGTACTCAACAAATCAGGGCTGTATGCAAAACATTCTTTGATTCTGTTTGAATTTGCGGCTGTTATCGTTTGCCATAGAAAATACCCTTGTTAAAAAAACGTGGCTGGTAAACTACCCCTTTCCCTCAACCGATCTTCACCAAAAACAACAGGTCTTGAGTACTCTACAAATCAGGGCTGTATGCAAAACATTATTTGATTCTGTTTGAATTTGCGGCTGTTATCGTTTGCCATAGAAAATAACCTTGTTAAAAAAACGTTGTAGGTAAACTACCCCTTTCCCTTAACCGATCTTCACCAAAAACAATAGGTCTTGAGAACTCTACAATCTAGGGCTGTATGCAAATAATCTTTTGATTCTGTTTGAATTTACGGCTGTTATCGTTTGCCATAGGAAATACCCTTGTTAAAACAGAAAACGTTACAGGTAAACTACCCCTTTCCCTTAACCGATCTTCACCAAAATCAACAGATCTTGAGAACTCCACAATTCAGGGCTGTATGCGAAACATTATTTGATTCTGTTTGAATTTGCGGCTGTTATCGTTTGGCAAAAAAAAAAAATTTCACTTGATAAAAAAAAACCGTTGCCGGTAAACTACCCCTTTCCCTCAACCGATCTTCACCAAAAACAATAGGTCGTGAGTACTCTACAAATCAGGGCTGTATGCAAAACATTATTTGATTCTGTTTGAATTTGCGGCTGTTATCGTTTGCCATAGAAAATACCCTTGTTAAAAAAACGTGGCTGGTAAACTACCCCTTTCCCTCAACCGATCTTCACCAAAAACAACAGGTCTTGAGTACTCTACAAATCAGTGCTGTATGCAAAACATTATTTGATTCTGTTTGAATTTGCGGCAGTTATCGTTTGCCATAGAAAAAAATACCCTTGTTAAAAAACCGTTGCTGGTAAACTACCCCTTCCCCTCAACCGATTTTCACCAAAAACAAAATGTCTTGAGATCTCTACAATTTAGGGCTGTATGCAAATAATCTTTTGATTCTGTTTGAATTTGCGGCTGTTATCGTTTGCCAAACAAACAAAATTACCCTTGCTAAAAAAGAACCGTTGCCGGTAAACTACCCCTTTCCCTCAACCGATCTTCTCCAAAAACAATAGGTCGCGAGTACTCTGCAAATCAGGGCTGCATGCAAAAAATTATTTGATTCTGTTTGAATTTGCGGCAGTTATCGTTTGCCATAGAAAAAAAATCTACAGATAGGCAGACTGACAGACAGACACACAGACAGACAGACAGACACACACACAGACACTTTTCGGAAAACGACTTTTTTTCATGTTTTGAGTGTAGTAGAATCAGAATCTGCAATAATCTCGAACACGATTTTTTTTGCCATCACCATACTTCCATTCCTTAAGGAATATGGAAGTAAAAATTACACTTGATAAAAAACCGTTGCAGGTAAACTACCCCTTTCCCTTAACCGATCTTCACCAAAAACGAAAGGTCTTGAGTACTCTACAATTCAGGCCTGTATGCAAACAATTATTTGATTCTGTTTGAATTTGCGGCTGTTATCGTTTACCATAGAAAACACCCTTGATAAAACATAAAACGTTGCTGGTAAACTACTCTATTCCATTAACCGATCTTCACCAAAAACAATACGTCTTGAGAACTCTACAATTCAGGGCTGTATGCAAAAAATTAGTTGATTCTCTTTTAATTTACGGCAGTTATCGTTCGTCATAGAAAAAATACCCTTGTTAAAACATAAAACGTTGCAGGTAAACTACCCCTTTCCCATATCCGATCTTCAACAAAATCAACAGACCTTGAGTTCTGTATAGTTCAAAAAGGTATGCAGAAGAGTAGTTGATTCTGTTTTAATGTATGGCAGTTATCGTTGGTCAAAAAAAAAAATTACCCTTGATAAAACATAAAATGAAGCTGGTAAACAACCCTATTTCCTTAACCGATCTTCACCAAAACCAACAGGTCTTGAGAACTCTACATTTCAGGGCTGTATGCAAAATATTATATGATTCTGTTTGAATTTGCGGCCATTATCGTTTGCCATATAAAATACCCTTGATAAAACAAAAAACGTGTTCGGTAAACTACCCCTTTCCCTTAACTGATGTTCACCAAAAACAACAGGTCTTTAGTACTCAACAAAACAGGGCTGTATGCAAAAACGTATTTGATTCTGTTTGAATTTGCGGCTCTTATCGTTTGCCATAGAAAATACCCTTTTAAAACATAAAACGTGGCTGGTAAACTACCCCTTTCCCTCAACCGATCTTCACCAAAAACAACAGATCTTGAGTACTCTACAAATCAGGGCTGTATGCAAAACATTATTTGATTCTGTTTGAATTTGCGGCTGTTATCGTTTGCCATAGAAAATAACCTTGTTAAAAAAACGTTGTAGGTAAACTACCCCTTTCCCTTAACCGATCTTCACCAAAAACAATAGGTCTTGAGAACTCTACAATCTAGGGCTGTATGCAAATAATCTTTTGATTCTGTTTGAATTTACGGCTGTTATCGTTTGCCATAGGAAATACCCTTGTTAAAACAGAAAACGTTACAGGTAAACTACCCCTTTCCCTTAACCGATCTTCACCAAAATCAACAGATCTTGAGAACTCCACAATTCAGGGCTGTATGCGAAACATTATTTGATTCTGTTTGAATTTGCGGCTGTTATCGTTTGGCAAAAAAAAAAAATTTCACTTTATAAAAAAAAAACCGTTGCCGGTAAACTACCCCTTTCCCTCAACCGATCTTCACCAAAAACAATAGGTCGTGAGTACTCTACAAATTAGGGCTGTATGCAAAAAGTTATTTGATTCTGTTTGAATTTGCGGCAGTTATCGTTTGCCATAGAAAAAAATACCCTTGTTAAAAAAACGTTGCTGGTAAACTACCCCTTTCCCTCAACCGATTTTCACCAAAAACAAAAGGTCTTGAGATCTCTACAATTTAGGGCTGTATGCAAATAATCTTTTGATTCTGTTTGAATTTGCGGCTGTTATCGTTTGCCATAGGAAATACCCTTGTTAAAACAGAAAACGTTACAGGTAAACTACCCCTTTCCCTTAACCGATCTTCACCAAAATCAACAGATCTTGAGAACTCTACAATTCAGGGCTGTATGCGAAACATTATTTGATTCTGTTTGAATTTGCGGCTGTTATCGTTTGCCAAACAAACAAAATTACCCTTGCTAAAAAAAAACCGTTGCCGGTAAACTACCCCTTTCCCTCAACCGATCTTCACCAAAAAACAACAGGTCTTGAGTACTCTACAAATCAGGGCTGTATGCAAAACATTATTTGATTCTGTTTGAATTTGCGGCAGTTATCGTTTGCCATAGAAAAAAAATCTATAGACAGACAGACAGACAGACACACACACAGACAGACAGACAGACACACACACAGACACTTTTCGGAAAACGACTTTTTTTCATGTTTTGAGTGTAGTAGAATCAGAATCTGCAATAATCTCGAACACGATTTTTTTTGCCATCACCATACTTCCATTCCTTAAGGAATATGGAAGTAAAATATCGGTATGGAGAACCATACATGACTTCCATATTCTAAGATTTATATTTAAAATCATTTTCAGCCAAACAGCCAGGCTGTGTCTTACCTGCCTTTTTATTGCTGTATTAAATGAAAAATATTATATTACATTAAAATGAAAAAATTATAATTTTATTGCCTGGCAACAAAATTATTTTATTTTTAACAATTACCATTGTTTCAAAAAGTTTAAATAAATTTTCAAGAACTTTACTCTTGTTAAAACGTATAAGGTTGCAGGTAAACTACCCCTTCCCCTTAACCGATCTTCACCAAAATCGAAAGTCGTTGAGACCTCTACAATTCAAGGACGTATGCAAAAAATTATTTGATTCTGTTTGAATTTGCGGCTGTTATCGTTTGCCATAGAAAATACGCTTGATAAAAAAACGTTGCAGGTAAACTACCCCTTCCCCTTAACCGATCTTCACCAAAAAACAACAGGTCTTGAGTACTCAACAAATCAGGGCTGTATGCAAAACATTCTTTGATTCTGTTTGAATTTGCGGCTGTTATCGTTTGCCATAGAAAATACCCTTGTTAAAAAAACGTGGCTGGTAAACTACCCCTTTCCCTCAACCGATCTTCACCAAAAACAACAGGTCTTGAGTACTCTACAAATCAGGGCTGTATGCAAAACATTATTTGATTCTGTTTGAATTTGCGGCTGTTATCGTTTGCCATAGAAAATAACCTTGTTAAAAAAACGTTGTAGGTAAACTACCCCTTTCCCTTAACCGATCTTCACCAAAAACAATAGGTCTTGAGAACTCTACAATCTAGGGCTGTATGCAAATAATCTTTTGATTCTGTTTGAATTTACGGCTGTTAACGTTTGCCATAGGAAATACCCTTGTTAAAACAGAAAACGTTACAGGTAAACTACCCCTTTCCCTTAACCGATCTTCACCAAAATCAACAGATCTTGAGAACTCCACAATTCAGTTCTGTATGCGAAACATTATTTGATTCTGTTTGAATTTGCGGCTGTTATCGTTTGGCAAAAAAAAAAAATTTCACTTGATAAAAAAAAACCGTTGCCGGTAAACTACCCCTTTCCCTCAACCGATCTTCACCAAAAACAATAGGTCGTGAGTACTCTACAAATCAGGGCTGTATGCAAAACATTATTTGATTCTGTTTGAATTTGCGGCTGTTATCGTATGCCATAGAAAATACCCTTGTTCAAAAAACCTGGCTGGTAAACTACCCCTTTCCCTCAACCGATCTTCACCAAAAACAACAGGTCTTGAGTACTCTACAAATCAGTGCTGTATGCAAAACATTATTTGATTCTGTTTGAATTTGCGGCAGTTATCGTTTGCCATAGAAAAAAATACCCTTGTTAAAAAAACGTTGCTGGTAAACTACCCCTTTCCCTCAACCGATTTTCACCAAAAACAAAAGGTCTTGAGATCTCTACAATTTAGGGCTGTATGCAAATAATCTTTTGATTCTGTTTGAATTTGCGGCTGTTATCGTTTGCCATAGGAAATACCCTTGTTAAAACATAAAACGTTACAGGTAAACTACCCCTTTCCCTTAACCGATCTTCACCAAAATCAACAGATCTTGAGACCTCTACATTTCAGGGCTGTATGCGAAACATTATTTGATTCTGTTTGAATTTGCGGCTGTTATCGTTTGCCAAACAAACAAAATTACCCTTGCTAAAAAAAAACCGTTGCCGGTAAACTACCCCTTTCCCTCAACCGATCTTCACCAAAAACAATAGGTCGCGAGTACTCTGCAAATCAGGGCTGCATGCAAAAAATTATTTGATTCTGTTTGAATTTGCGGCAGTTATCGTTTGCCATAGAAAAAAAATCTACAGATAGGCAGACAGACAGACAGACACACAGACAGACAGACAGACACACACACAGACACTTTTCGGAAAACGACTTTTTTTCATGTTTTGAGTGTAGTAGAATCAGAATCTGCAATAATCTCGAACACGATTTTTTTTGCCATCACCATACTTCCATTCCTTAAGGAATATGGAAGTAAAAATTACACTTGATAAAAAACCGTTGCAGGTAAACTACCCCTTTCCCTTAACCGATCTTCACCAAAAACGAAAGGTCTTGAGTACTCTACAATTCAGGCCTGTATGCAAACAATTATTTGATTCTGTTTGAATTTGCGGCTGTTATCGTTTACCATAGAAAACACCCTTGATAAAACATAAAACGTTGCTGGTAAACTACTCTATTCCATTAACCGATCTTCACCAAAAACAATACGTCTTGAGAACTCTACAATTCAGGGCTGTATGCAAAAAATTAGTTGATTCTCTTTGAATTTACGGCAGTTATCGTTCGTCATAGAAAAAATACCCTTGTTAAAACATAAAACGTTGCAGGTAAACTACCCCTTTCCCGTATCCGATCTTCAACAAAATCAACAGACCTTGAGTTCTGTATAGTTCAAAAAGGTATGCAGAAGAGTAGTTGATTCTGTTTTAATGTATGGCAGTTATCGTTGGTCAAAAAAAAAAATTACCCTTGATAAAACATAAAATGAAGCTGGTAAACAACCCTATTTCCTTAACCGATCTTCACCAAAACCAACATGTCTTGAGAACTCTACATTTCAGGGCTGTATGCAAAATATTATATGATTCTGTTTGAATTTGCGGCCATTATCGTTTGCCATATAAAATACCCTTGATAAAACAAAAAACGTGTTCGGTAAACTACCCCTTTCCCTTAACTGATCTTCACCAAAAACAACAGGTCTTTAGTACTCAACAAAACAGGGCTGTATGCAAAAACGTATTTGATTCTGTTTGAATTTGCGGCTCTTATCGTTTGCCATAGAAAATACCCTTTTAAAACATAAAACGTTGCAGGTAAACTACCCCTTTCCCTCAACCGATCTTCACCAAAAACAACAGGTCTTGAGTACTCTACAAATCAGGGCTGTATGCAAAACATTATTTGATTCTGTTTGAATTTGCGGCTGTTATCGTTTGCCATAGAAAATAACCTTGTTAAAAAAACGTTGTAGGTAAACTACCCCTTTCCCTTAACCGATCTTCACCAAAAACAAAAGGTCTTGAGAACTCTACAATCTAGGGCTGTATGCAAATAATCTTTTGATTCTGTTTGAATTTACGGCTGTTATCGTTTGCCATAGGAAATACCCTTGTTAAAACAGAAAACGTTACAGGTAAACTACCCCTTTCCCTTAACCGATCTTCACCAAAATCAACAGATCTTGAGAACTCCACAATTCAGGGCTGTATGCGAAACATTATTTGATTCTGTTTGAATTTGCGGCTGTTATCGTTTGGCAAAAAAAAAAAATTTCACTTTATAAAAAAAAACCGTTGCAGGTAAACTACCCCTTTCCCTCAACCGATCTTCACCAAAAACAATAGGTCGTGAGTACTCTATAAATAAGGGCTGTATGCAAAAAGTTATTTGATTCTGTTTGAATTTGCGGCAGTTATCGTTTGCCATAGAAAAAAATACCCTTGTTAAAAAAACGTTGCTGGTAAACTACCCCTTTCCCTCAACCGATTTTCACCAAAAACAAAAGGTCTTGAGATCTCTACAATTTAGGGCTGTATGCAAATAATCTTTTGATTCTGTTTGAATTTGCGGCTGTTATCGTTTGCCATAGGAAATACCCTTGTTAAAACATAAAACGTTACAGGTAAACTACCCCTTTCCCTTAACCGAGCTTCACCAAAATCAACAGATCTTGAGACCTCTACATTTCAGGGCTGTATGCGAAACATTATTTGATTCTGTTTGAATTTGCGGCTGTTATCGTTTGCCAAACAAACAAAATTACCCTTGCTAAAAAAAAACCGTTGCCGGTAAACTACCCCTTTCCCTCAACCGATCTTCACCAAAAAACAACAGGTCTTGAGTACTCTACAAATCAGGGCTGTATGCAAAACATTATTTGATTCTGTTTGAATTTGCGGCTGTTATCGTTTGCCATAGAAAATACCCTTGTTAAAAAAACGTGGCCGGTAAACTACCCCTTTCCCTCAACCGATCTTCACCAAAAACAACAGGTCTTGAGTACTCTACAAATCAGGGCGGTATGCAAGACATTATTTGATTCTGTTTGAATTTGCGGCTGTTATCGTTTGCCATAGAAAATAACCTTGTTAAAAAAACGTTGTAGGTAAACTACCCCTATCCCTTAACCGAGCTTCACCAGAAACAACAGATCTTGAGAACTCCACAATTCAGGGCTGTATGCGAAACATTATTTGATTCTGTTTGAATTTGCGGCTGCTATCGTTTGGCAAAAAAAAAAAATTTCACTTTATAAAAAAAAACCGTTGCAGGTAAACTACCCCTTTCCCTCAACCGATCTTCACCAAAAACAAAAGGTCTTGAGATCTCTACAATTTAGGGCTGTATGCAAATAATCTTTTGATTCTGTTTGAATTTGCGGCTGTTATCGTTTGCCATAGGAAATACCCTTCTTAAAACAGAAAACGTTACAGGTAAACTACCCCTTTCCCTTAACCGATCTTCACCAAAATCAACAGATCTTGAGAACTCTACAATTCAGGGCTGTATGCGAAACATTATTTGATTCTGTTTGAATTTGCGGCTGTTATCGTGTGCCAAACAAACAAAATTACCCTTGCTAAAAAAAAACCGTTGCCGGTAAACTACCCCTTTCCCTCAACCGATCTTCACCAAAAACAATAGGTCGCGAGTACTCTGCAAATCAGGGCTGCATGCAAAAAATTATTTGATTCTGTTTGAATTTGCGGCAGTTATCGTTTGCCATAGAAAAAAAATCTATAGACAGACAGACAGACAGACACACACACAGACAGACAGACAGACACACACACAGACACTTTTCGGAAAACGACTTTTTTTCATGTTTTGAGTGTAGTAGAATCAGAATCTGCAATAATCTCGAACACGATTTTTTTTGCCATCACCATACTTCCATTCCTTAAGGAATATGGAAGTAAAATATCGGTATGGAGAACCATACATGACTTCCATATTCTAAGATTTATATTTAAAATCATTTTCAGCCAAACAGCCAGGCTGTGTCTTACCTGCCTTTTTATTGCTGTATTAAATGAAAAATATTATATTACATTAAAATGAAAAAATTATAATTTTATTGCCTGGCAACAAAATTATTTTATTTTTAACAATTACCATTGTTTCAAAAAGTTTAAATAAATTTTCAAGAACTTTACTCTTGTTAAAACGTATAAGGTTGCAGGTAAACTACCCCTTCCCCTTAACCGATCTTCACCAAAATCGAAAGTCATTGAGACCTCTACAATTCAGGGACGTATGCAAAAAATTATTTGATTCTGTTTGAATTTGCGGCTGTTATCGTTTGCCATAGAAAATACGCTTGATAAAAAAACGTTGCAGGTAAACTACCCCTTCCCCTTAACCGATCTTCACCAAAAAACAACAGGTCTTGAGTACTCAACAAATCAGGGCTGTATGCAAAACATTCTTTGATTCTGTTTGAATTTGCGGCTGTTATCGTTTGCCATAGAAAATACCCTTGTTAAAAAAACGTGGCTGGTAAACTACCCCTTTCCCTCAACCGATCTTCACCAAAAACAACAGGTCTTGAGTACTCTACAAATCAGGGCTGTATGCAAAACGTTATTTGATTCTGTTTGAATTTGCGGCTGTTATCGTTTGCCATAGAAAATAACCTTGTTAAAAAAACGTTGTAGGTAAACTACCCCTTTCCCTTAACCGATCTTCACCAAAAACAATAGGTCTTGAGAACTCTACAATCTAGGGCTGTATGCAAATAATCTTTTGATTCTGTTTGAATTTACGGCTGTTATCGTTTGCCATAGGAAATACCCTTGTTAAAACAGAAAACGTTACAGGTAAACTACCCCTTTCCCTTAACCGATCTTCACCAAAATCAACAGATCTTGAGAACTCCACAATTCAGGGCTGTATGCGAAACATTATTTGATTCTGTTTGAATTTGCGGCTGTTATCGTTTGGCAAAAAAAAAAATTTTCACTTGATAAAAAAAAACCGTTGCCGGTAAACTACCCCTTTCCCTCAACCGATCTTCACCAAAAACAATAGGTCGTGAGTACTCTACAAATCAGGGCTGTATGCAAAACATAATTTGATTCTGTTTGAATTTGCGGCTGTTATCGTTTGCCATAGAAAATACCCTTGTTAAAAAAACGTGGCTGGTAAACTACCCCTTTCCCTCAACCGATCTTCACCAAAAACAACAGGTCTTGAGTACTCTACAAATCAGTGCTGTATGCAAAACATTATTTGATTCTGTTTGAATTTGCGGCTGTTATCGTTTGCCATAGAAAAAAATACCCTTGTTAAAAAAACGTTGCTGGTAAACTACCCCTTTCCCTCAACCGATTTTCACCAAAAACAAAAGGTCTTGAGATCTCTACAATTTAGGGCTGTATGCAAATAATCTTTTGATTCTGTTTGAATTTACGGCTGTTATCGTTTGCCATAGGAAATACCCTTGTTAAAACAGAAAACGTTACAGGTAAACTACCCCTTTCCCTTAACCGATCTTCACCAAAATCAACAGATCTTGAGAACTCCACAATTCAGGGCTGTATGCGAAACATTATTTGATTCTGTTTGAATTTGCGGCTGTTATCGTTTGGCAAAAAAAAAAATTTTCACTTGATAAAAAAAAACCGTTGCCGGTAAACTACCCCTTTCCCTCAACCGATCTTCACCAAAAACAATAGGTCGTGAGTACTCTACAAATCAGGGCTGTATGCAAAACATAATTTGATTCTGTTTGAATTTGCGGCTGTTATCGTTTGCCATAGAAAATACCCTTGTTAAAAAAACGTGGCTGGTAAACTACCCCTTTCCCTCAACCGATCTTCACCAAAAACAACAGGTCTTGAGTACTCTACAAATCAGTGCTGTATGCAAAACATTATTTGATTCTGTTTGAATTTGCGGCTGTTATCGTTTGCCATAGAAAAAAATACCCTTGTTAAAAAAACGTTGCTGGTAAACTACCCCTTTCCCTCAACCGATTTTCACCAAAAACAAAAGGTCTTGAGATCTCTACAATTTAGGGCTGTATGCAAATAATCTTTTGATTCTGTTTGAATTTGCGGCTGTTATCGTTTGCCATAAGAAATACCCTTGTTAAAACATAAAATGTTACAGGTAAACTACCCCTTTCCCTTAACCGATCTTCACCAAAATCAACAGATCTTGAGACCTCTACATTTCAGGGCTGTATGCGAAACATTATTTGATTCTGTTTGAATTTGCGGCTGTTATCGTTTGCCAAACAAACAAAATTACCCTTGCTAAAAAAAAACCGTTGCCGGTAAACTACCCCTTTCCCTCAACCGATCTTCACCAAAAACAATAGGTCGCGAGTTCTCTGCAAATCAGGGCTGCATGCAAAAAATTATTTGATTCTGTTTGAATTTGCGGCAGTTATCGTTTGCCATAGAAAAAAAATCTACAGATAGGCAGACAGACAGACAGACACACAGACAGACAGACAGACACACACACAGACACTTTTCGGAAAACGACTTTTTTTCATGTTTTGAGTGTAGTAGAATCAGAATCTGCAATAATCTCGAACACGATTTTTTTTGCCATCACCATACTTCCATTCCTTAAGGAATATGGATGTAAAAATTACACTTGATAAAAAACCGTTGCAGGTAAACTACCCCTTTCCCTTAACCGATCTTCACCAAAAACGAAAGGTCTTGAGTACTCTACAATTCAGGCCTGTATGCAAACAATTATTTGATTCTGTTTGAATTTGCGGCTGTTATCGTTTACCATAGAAAACACCCTTGATAAAACATAAAACGTTGCTGGTAAACTACTCTATTCCATTAACCGATCTTCACCAAAAACAATACGTCTTGAGAACTCTACAATTCAGGGCTGTATGCAAAAAATTAGTTGATTCTCTTTGAATTTACGGCAGTTATCGTTCGTCATAGAAAAAATACCCTTGTTAAAACATAAAACGTTGCAGGTAAACTACCCCTTTCCCGTATCCGATCTTCAACAAAATCAACAGACCTTGAGTTCTGTATAGTTCAAAAAGGTATGCAGAAGAGTAGTTGATTCTGTTTTAATGTATGGCAGTTATCGTTGGTCAAAAAAAAAAATTACCCTTGATAAAACATAAAATGAAGCTGGTAAACAACCCTATTTCCTTAACCGATCTTCACCAAAACCAACATGTCTTGAGAACTCTACATTTCAGGGCTGTATGCAAAATATTATATGATTCTGTTTGAATTTGCGGCCATTATCGTTTGCCATATAAAATACCCTTGATAAAACAAAAAACGTGTTCGGTAAACTACCCCTTTCCCTTAACTGATCTTCACCAAAAACAACAGGTCTTTAGTACTCAACAAAACAGGGCTGTATGCAAAAACGTATTTGATTCTGTTTGAATTTGCGGCTCTTATCGTTTGCCATAGAAAATACCCTTTTAAAACATAAAACGTTGCAGGTAAACTACCCCTTTCCCTCAACCGATCTTCACCAAAAACAACAGGTCTTGAGTACTCTACAAATCAGGGCTGTATGCAAAACATTATTTGATTCTGTTTGAATTTGCGGCTGTTATCGTTTGCCATAGAAAATAACCTTGTTAAAAAAACGTTGTAGGTAAACTACCCCTTTCCCTTAACCGATCTTCACCAAAAACAAAAGGTCTTGAGAACTCTACAATCTAGGGCTGTATGCAAATAATCTTTTGATTCTGTTTGAATTTACGGCTGTTATCGTTTGCCATAGGAAATACCCTTGTTAAAACAGAAAATGTTACAGGTAAACTACCCCTTTCCCTTAACCGATCTTCACCAAAATCAACAGATCTTGAGAACTCCACAATTCAGGGCTGTATGCGAAACATTATTTGATTCTGTTTGAATTTGCGGCTGTTATCGTTTGGCAAAAAAAAAAAATTTCACTTTATAAAAAAAAACCGTTGCAGGTAAACTACCCCTTTCCCTCAACCGATCTTCACCAAAAACAATAGGTCGTGAGTACTCTATAAATAAGGGCTGTATGCAAAAAGTTATTTGATTCTGTTTGAATTTGCGGCAGTTATCGTTTGCCATAGAAAAAAATACCCTTGTTAAAAAAACGTTGCTGGTAAACTACCCCTTTCCCTCAACCGATTTTCACCAAAAACAAAAGGTCTTGAGATCTCTACAATTTAGGGCTGTATGCAAATAATCTTTTGATTCTGTTTGAATTTGCGGCTGTTATCGTTTGCCATAGGAAATACCCTTGTTAAAACATAAAACGTTACAGGTAAACTACCCCTTTCCCTTAACCGAGCTTCACCAAAATCAACAGATCTTGAGACCTCTACATTTCAGGGCTGTATGCGAAACATTATTTGATTCTGTTTGAATTTGCGGCTGTTATCGTTTGCCAAACAAACAAAATTACCCTTGCTAAAAAAAAACCGTTGCCGGTAAACTACCCCTTTCCCTCAACCGATCTTCACCAAAAAACAACAGGTCTTGAGTACTCTACAAATCAGGGCTGTATGCAAAACATTATTTGATTCTGTTTGAATTTGCGGCTGTTATCGTTTGCCATAGAAAATACCCTTGTTAAAAAAACGTGGCCGGTAAACTACCCCTTTCCCTCAACCGATCTTCACCAAAAACAACAGGTCTTGAGTACTCTACAAATCAGGGCGGTATGCAAGACATTATTTGATTCTGTTTGAATTTGCGGCTGTTATCGTTTGCCATAGAAAATAACCTTGTTAAAAAAACGTTGTAGGTAAACTACCCCTATCCCTTAACCGAGCTTCACCAGAAACAACAGATCTTGAGAACTCCACAATTCAGGGCTGTATGCGAAACATTATTTGATTCTGTTTGAATTTGCGGCTGTTATCGTTTGGCAAAAAAAAAAAATTTCACTTTATAAAAAAAAACCGTTGCAGGTAAACTACCCCTTTCCCTCAACCGATCTTCACCAAAAACAAAAGGTCTTGAGATCTCTACAATTTAGGGCTGTATGCAAATAATCTTTTGATTCTGTTTGAATTTGCGGCTGTTATCGTTTGCCATAGGAAATACCCTTCTTAAAACAGAAAACGTTACAGGTAAACTACCCCTTTCCCTTAACCGATCTTCACCAAAATCAACAGATCTTGAGAACTCTACAATTCAGGGCTGTATGCGAAACATTATTTGATTCTGTTTGAATTTGCGGCTGTTATCGTGTGCCAAACAAACAAAATTACCCTTGCTAAAAAAAAACCGTTGCCGGTAAACTACCCCTTTCCCTCAACCGATCTTCACCAAAAACAATAGGTCGCGAGTACTCTGCAAATCAGGGCTGCATGCAAAAAATTATTTGATTCTGTTTGAATTTGCGGCAGTTATCGTTTGCCATAGAAAAAAAATCTATAGACAGACAGACAGACAGACACACACACAGACAGACAGACAGACACACACACAGACACTTTTCGGAAAACGACTTTTTTTCATGTTTTGAGTGTAGTAGAATCAGAATCTGCAATAATCTCGAACACGATTTTTTTTGCCATCACCATACTTCCATTCCTTAAGGAATATGGAAGTAAAATATCGGTATGGAGAACCATACATGACTTCCATATTCTAAGATTTATATTTAAAATCATTTTCAGCCAAACAGCCAGGCTGTGTCTTACCTGCCTTTTTATTGCTGTATTAAATGAAAAATATTATATTACATTAAAATGAAAAAATTATAATTTTATTGCCTGGCAACAAAATTATTTTATTTTTAACAATTACCATTGTTTCAAAAAGTTTAAATAAATTTTCAAGAACTTTACTCTTGTTAAAACGTATAAGGTTGCAGGTAAACTACCCCTTCCCCTTAACCGATCTTCACCAAAATCGAAAGTCATTGAGACCTCTACAATTCAGGGACGTATGCAAAAAATTATTTGATTCTGTTTGAATTTGCGGCTGTTATCGTTTGCCATAGAAAATACGCTTGATAAAAAAACGTTGCAGGTAAACTACCCCTTCCCCTTAACCGATCTTCACCAAAAAACAACAGGTCTTGAGTACTCAACAAATCAGGGCTGTATGCAAAACATTCTTTGATTCTGTTTGAATTTGCGGCTGTTATCGTTTGCCATAGAAAATACCCTTGTTAAAAAAACGTGGCTGGTAAACTACCCCTTTCCCTCAACCGATCTTCACCAAAAACAACAGGTCTTGAGTACTCTACAAATCAGGGCTGTATGCAAAACGTTATTTGATTCTGTTTGAATTTGCGGCTGTTATCGTTTGCCATAGAAAATAACCTTGTTAAAAAAACGTTGTAGGTAAACTACCCCTTTCCCTTAACCGATCTTCACCAAAAACAATAGGTCTTGAGAACTCTACAATCTAGGGCTGTATGCAAATAATCTTTTGATTCTGTTTGAATTTACGGCTGTTATCGTTTGCCATAGGAAATACCCTTGTTAAAACAGAAAACGTTACAGGTAAACTACCCCTTTCCCTTAACCGATCTTCACCAAAATCAACAGATCTTGAGAACTCCACAATTCAGGGCTGTATGCGAAACATTATTTGATTCTGTTTGAATTTGCGGCTGTTATCGTTTGGCAAAAAAAAAAATTTTCACTTGATAAAAAAAAACCGTTGCCGGTAAACTACCCCTTTCCCTCAACCGATCTTCACCAAAAACAATAGGTCGTGAGTACTCTACAAATCAGGGCTGTATGCAAAACATAATTTGATTCTGTTTGAATTTGCGGCTGTTATCGTTTGCCATAGAAAATACCCTTGTTAAAAAAACGTGGCTGGTAAACTACCCCTTTCCCTCAACCGATCTTCACCAAAAACAACAGGTCTTGAGTACTCTACAAATCAGTGCTGTATGCAAAACATTATTTGATTCTGTTTGAATTTGCGGCTGTTATCGTTTGCCATAGAAAAAAATACCCTTGTTAAAAAAACGTTGCTGGTAAACTACCCCTTTCCCTCAACCGATTTTCACCAAAAACAAAAGGTCTTGAGATCTCTACAATTTAGGGCTGTATGCAAATAATCTTTTGATTCTGTTTGAATTTGCGGCTGTTATCGTTTGCCATAAGAAATACCCTTGTTAAAACATAAAATGTTACAGGTAAACTACCCCTTTCCCTTAACCGATCTTCACCAAAATCAACAGATCTTGAGACCTCTACATTTCAGGGCTGTATGCGAAACATTATTTGATTCTGTTTGAATTTGCGGCTGTTATCGTTTGCCAAACAAACAAAATTACCCTTGCTAAAAAAAAACCGTTGCCGGTAAACTACCCCTTTCCCTCAACCGATCTTCACCAAAAACAATAGGTCGCGAGTTCTCTGCAAATCAGGGCTGCATGCAAAAAATTATTTGATTCTGTTTGAATTTGCGGCAGTTATCGTTTGCCATAGAAAAAAAATCTACAGATAGGCAGACAGACAGACAGACACACAGACAGACAGACAGACACACACACAGACACTTTTCGGAAAACGACTTTTTTTCATGTTTTGAGTGTAGTAGAATCAGAATCTGCAATAATCTCGAACACGATTTTTTTTGCCATCACCATACTTCCATTCCTTAAGGAATATGGAAGTAAAAATTACACTTGATAAAAAACCGTTGCAGGTAAACTACCCCTTTCCCTTAACCGATCTTCACCAAAAACGAAAGGTCTTGAGTACTCTACAATTCAGGCCTGTATGCAAACAATTATTTGATTCTGTTTGAATTTGCGGCTGTTATCGTTTACCATAGAAAACACCCTTGATAAAACATAAAACGTTGCTGGTAAACTACTCTATTCCATTAACCGATCTTCACCAAAAACAATACGTCTTGAGAACTCTACAATTCAGGGCTGTATGCAAAAAATTAGTTGATTCTCTTTGAATTTACGGCAGTTATCGTTCGTCATAGAAAAAATACCCTTGTTAAAACATAAAACGTTGCAGGTAAACTACCCCTTTCCCATAACCGATCTTCAACAAAATCAACAGACCTTGAGTTCTGTATAGTTCAAAAAGGTATGCAGAAGAGTAGTTGATTCTGTTTTAATGTATGGCAGTTATCGTTGGTCAAAAAAAAAAATTACCCTTGATAAAACATAAAATGAAGCTGGTAAACAACCCTATTTCCTTAACCGATCTTCACCAAAACCAACAGGTCTTGAGAACTCTACATTTCAGGGCTGTATGCAAAATATTATATGATTCTGTTTGAATTTGCGGCCATTATCGTTTGCCATATAAAATACCCTTGATAAAACAAAAAACGTGTTCGGTAAACTACCCCTTTCCCTTAACTGATCTTCACCAAAAACAACAGGTCTTTAGTACTCAACAAAACAGGGTTGTATGCAAAAACGTATTTGATTCTGTTTGAATTTGCGGCTCTTATCGTTTGCCATAGAAAATACCCTTTTAAAACATAAAACGTTGCAGGTAAACTACCCCTTTCCCTTAACCGATCTTCACCAACACCAATAGGTATTGAGAACTCTACAGTACAGGGCTGTATGCAAAATATTATATGATTCTGTTTGAATTTGCGGCTGTTATCATTTACCATAGAAAAATATCGGTATGGAGAACCATACATGACTTCCATATTCTAAGATTTATATTTAAGATCATTTTCAGCCAAACAGCCAGGCTGTGTCTTACCTGCCTTTTTATTGCTGTATTAAATGAAAAATATTATATTACATTAAAATGAAAAAATTATAATTTTATTGCCTGGCAACAAAATTATTTTATTTTTAACAATTACCATTGTTTCAAAAATTTTAAATAAATTTTCAAGTACTTTACTCGTACTTTTACTTTAAAACGTAAAAGGTTGCAGGTAAACTACCCCTTCCCCTTAACCGATCTTCACCAAAATCGAAAGTCATTGAGACCTCTACAATTCAAGGACGTATGCAAAAAATTATTTGATTCTGTTTGAATTTGCGGCTGTTATCGTTTGCCATAGAAAATACGCTTGATAAAAAAACGTTGCAGGTAAACTACCCCTTCCCCTTAACCGATCTTCACCAAAAAACAACAGGTCTTGAGTACTCAACAAATCAGGGCTGTATGCATAACATTCTTTGATTCTGTTTGAATTTGCGGCTGTTATCGTTTGCCATAGAAAATACCCTTGTTAAAAAAACGTTGCAGGTAAACTACCCCTTTCCCTCAACCGATCTTCACCAAAAACAATAGGTCTTGAGAACTCTACAATCTAGGGCTGTATGCAAATAATCTTTTGATTCTGTTTGAATTTACGGCTGTTATCGTTTGCCATAGGAAATACCCTTGTTAAAACAGAAAACGTTACAGGTAAACTACCCCTTTCCCTTAACCGATCTTCACCAAAATCAACAGATCTTGAGAACTCCACAATTCAGTGCTGTATGCGAAACATTATTTGATTCTGTTTGAATTTGCGGCTGTTATCGTTTGGCAAAAAAAAAAAATTTCACTTGATAAAAAAAAACCGTTGCAGGTAAACTACCCCTTTCCCTCAACCGATCTTCACCAAAAACAATAGGTCGTGAGTACTCTACAAATCAGGGCTGTATGCAAAACATTATTTGATTCTGTTTGAATTTGCGGCTGTTATCGTTTGCCATAGAAAATACCCTTGTTAAAAAAACGTGGCAGGTAAACTACCCCTTTCCCTCAACCGATCTTCACCAAAAACAACAGGTCTTGAGTACTCTACAAATCAGTGCTGTATGCAAAACATTATTTGATTCTGTTTGAATTTGCGGCAGTTATCGTTTGCCATAGAAAAAAATACCCTTGTTAAAAAAACGTTGCTGGTAAACTACCCCTTTCCCTCAACCGATTTTCACCAAAAACAAAAGGTCTTGAGATCTCTACAATTTAGGGCTGTATGCAAATAATCTTTTGATTCTGTTTGAATTTGCGGCTGTTATCGTTTGCCATAGGAAATACCCTTGTTAAAACATAAAACGTTACAGGTAAACTACCCCTTTCCCTTAACCGATCTTCACCAAAATCAACAGATCTTGAGACCTCTACATTTCAGGGCTGTATGCGAAACATTATTTGATTCTGTTTGAATTTGCGGCTGTTATCGTTTGCCAAACAAACAAAATTACCCTTGCTAAAAAAAAACCGTTGCCGGTAAACTACCCCTTTCCCTCAACCGATCTTCACCAAAAACAATAGGTCGCGAGTACTCTGCAAATCAGAGCTGCATGCAAAAAATTATTTGATTCTGTTTGAATTTGCGGCAGTTATCGTTTTCCATAGAAAAAAAATCTACAGATAGGCAGATAGACAGACAGACACACAGACAGACAGACAGACACACACACAGACACTTTTCGGAAAACGACTTTTTTTCATGTTTTGAGTGTAGTAGAATCAGAATCTGCAATAATCTCGAACACGTTTTTTTTTGCCATCACCATACTTCCATTCCTTAAGGAATATGGAAGTAAAAATTACACTTGATAAAAAACCGTTGCAGGTAAACTACCCCTTTCCCTTAACCGATCTTCACCAAAAACGAAACGTCTTGAGTACTCTACAATTCAGGCCTGTATGCAAACAATTATTTGATTCTGTTTGAATTTGCGGCCATTATCGTTTGCCATATAAAATACCCTTGATAAAACAAAAAACGTGTTCGGTAAACTACCCCTTTCCCTTAACTGATCTTCACCAAAAACAACAGGTCTTTAGTACTCAACAAAACAGGGCTGTATGCAAAAACGTATTTGATTCTGTTTGAATTTGCGGCTCTTATCGTTTGCCATAGAAAATACCCTTTTAAAACATAAAACGTGGCAGGTAAACTACCCCTTTCCCTCAACCGATCTTCACCAAAAACAACAGGTCTTGAGTACTGTACAAATCAGGGCTGTATGCAAAACATTATTTGATTCTGTTTGAATTTGCGGCTGTTATCGTTTGCCATAGAAAATAACCTTGTTAAAAAAACGTTGTTGGTAAACTACCCCTTTCCCTTAACCGATCTTCACCAAAAACAACAGGTCTTGAGAACTCTACAATCTAGGGCTGTATGCAAATAATCTTTTGATTCTGTTTGAATTTACGGCTGTTATCGTTTTCCATAGGAAATACCCTTGTTAAAACATAAAACGTTGCTGGTAAACTACTCTATTCCATTAACCGATCTTCACCAAAAACAATACGTCTTGAGAACTCTACAATTCAGGGCTGTATGCAAAAAATTAGTTGATTCTCTTTGAATTTACGGCAGTTATAGTTCGTCATAGAAAAAATACCCTTGTTAAAACATAAAACGTTGCAGGTAAACTACCCCTTTCCCATAACCGATCTTCAACAAAATCAACAGACCTTGAGTTCTGTATAGTTCAAAAAGGTATGCAGAAGAGTAGTTGATTCTGTTTTAATGTATGGCAGTTATCGTTGGTCAAAAAAAAAATTACCCTTGATAAAACATAAAATGAAGCTGGTAAACAACCCTATTTCCTTAACCGATCTTCACCAAAACCAACAGGTCTTGAGAACTCTACATTTCAGGGCTGTATGCAAAATATTATATGATTCTGTTTGAATTTGCGGCCATTATCGTTTGCCATATAAAATACCCTTGATAAAACAAAAAACGGGTTCGGTAAACTACCCCTTTCCCTTAACTGATCTTCACCAAAAACAACAGGTCTTTAGTACTCAACAAAACAGGGCTGTATGCAAAAACGTATTTGATTCTGTTTGAATTTGCGGCTCTTATCGTTTGCCATAGAAAATACCCTTTTAAAACATAAAACGTGGCAGGTAAACTACCCCTTTCCCTCAACCGATCTTCACCAAAAACAACAGGTCTTGAGTACTCTACAAATCAGGGCTGTATGCAAAACATTATTTGATTCTGTTTGAATTTGCGGCTGTTATCGTTTGCCATAGAAAATAACCTTGTTAAAAAAACGTTGTTGGTAAACTACCCCTTTCCCTTAACCGATCTTCACCAAAAACAATAGGTCTTGAGAACTCTACAATCTAGGGCTGTATGCAAATAATCTTTTGATTCTGTTTGAATTTACGGCTGTTATCGTTTTCCATAGGAAATACCCTTGTTAAAACAGAAAACGTTACTGGTAAACTACCCCTTTCCCTTAACCGATCTTCACCAAAATCAACAGTTCTTGAGAACTCCACAATTCAGGGCTGTATGCGAAACATTATTTGATTCTGTTTGAATTTGCGGCTGTTATCGTTTGGCAAAAAAAAAAAATTTCACTTGATAAAAAAAAACCGTTGCAGGTAAACTACACCTTTCCCTCAACCGATCTTCACCAAAAACAAAAGGTCGTGAGTGCTCTACAAATAAGGGCTGTATGCAAAAAGTTATTTGATTCTGTTTGAATTTGCGGCAGTTATCGTTTGCCATAGAAAAAAATACCCTTGTTAAAAAAACGTTGCTGGTAAACTACCCCTTTCCCTCAACCGATTTTCACCAAAAACAAAAGGTCTTGAGATCTCTACAATTTAGGGCTGTATGCAAATAATCTTTTGATTCTGTTTGAATTTGCGGCTGTTATCGTTTGCCATAGGAAATACCCTTGTTAAAACATAAAACGTTACAGGTAAACTACCCCTTTCCCTTAACCGATCTTCACCAAAATCAACAGATCTTGAGACCTCTACATTTCAGGGCTGTATGCGAAACATTATTTGATTCTGTTTGAATTTGCGGCTGTTATCGTTTGCCAAACAAACAAAATTACCCTTGCTAAAAAAAAACCGTTGCCGGTAAACTACCCCTTTCCCTCAACCGATCTTCACCAAAAAACAACAGGTCTTGAGTACTCTACAAATCAGGGCTGTATGCAAAACATTATTTGATTCTGTTTGAATTTGCGGCTGTTATCGTTTGCCATAGAAAATACCCTTGTTAAAAAAACGTGGCTGGTAAACTACCCCTTTCCCTCAACCGATCTTCACCAAAAACAACAGGTCTTGAGTACTCTACAAATCAGGGCTGTATGCAAAACATTATTTGATTCTGTTTGAATTTGCGGCTGTTATCGTTTGCCATAGAAAATAACCTTGTTAAAAAAACGTTGTAGGTAAACTACCCCTTTCCCTTAACCGATCTTCACCAAACACAATAGGTCTTGAGAACTCTACAATCTAGGGCTGTATGCAAATAATCTTTTGATTCTGTTTGAATTTACGGCTGTTATCGTTTGCCATAGGAAATACCCTTGTTAAAACAGAAAACGTTACAGGTAAACTACCCCTTTCCCTTAACCGATCTTCACCAAAATCAACAGATCTTGAGAACTCCACAATTCAGGGCTGTATGCGAAACATTATTTGATTTTGTTTGAATTTGCGGCTGTTATCGTTTAACAAAAAAAAAAAATTTCACTTTATAAAAAAAAACCGTTGCAGGTAAACTACCCCTTTCCCTCAACCGATCTCCACCAAAAACAATAGGTCGTGAGTACTCTACAAATCAGGGCTGTATGCAAAAAGTTATTTGATTCTGTTTGAATTTGCGGCAGTTATCGTTTGCCATAGAAAAAAATACCCTTGTTAAAAAAACGTTGCTGGTAAACTACCCCTTTCCCTCAACCGATTTTCACCAAAAACAAAAGGTCTTGAGATCTCTACAATTTAGGGCTGTATGCAAATAATCTTTTGATTCTGTTTGAATTTGCGGCTGTTATCGTTTGCCATAGGAAATACCCTTGTTAAAACAGAAAACGTTACAGGTAAACTACCCCTTTCCATTAACCGATCTTCACCAAAATCAACAGATCTTGAGAACTCTACAATTCAGGGCTGTATGCGAAACATTATTTGATTCTGTTTGAATTTGCGGCTGTTATCGTGTGCCAAACAAACAAAATTACCCTTGCTAAAAAAAAACCGTTGCCGGTAAGCTACCCCTTTCCCTCAACCGATCTTCACCAAAAACAATAGGTCGCGAGTACTCTGCAAATCAGGGCTGCATGCAAAAAATTATTTGATTCTGTTTGAATTTGAGGCAGTTATCGTTTGCCATAGAAAAAAAATCTATAGACAGACAGACAGACACACACACACACAGACAGACAGACAGACACACACACAGACACTTTTCGGAAAACGACTTTTTTTCATGTTTTGAGTGTAGTAGAATCAGAATCTGCAATAATCTCGAACACGATTTTTTTTGCCATCACCATACTTCCATTCCTTAAGGAATATGGAAGTAAAATATCGGTATGGAGAACCATACATGACTTCCATATTCTAAGATTTATATTTAAAATAATTTTCAGCCAAACAGCCAGGCTGTGTCTTACCTGCCTTTTTATTGCTGTATTAAATGAAAAATATTATATTACATTAAAATGAAAAAATTATAATTTTATTGCCTGGCAACAAAATTATTTTATTTTTAACAATTACCATTGTTTCAAAAAGTTTAAATAAATTTTCAAGAACTTTACTCTTGTTAAAACGTATAAGGTTGCAGGTAAACTACCCCTTCCCCTTAACCGATCTTCACCAAAATCGAAAGTCATTGAGACCTCTACAATTCAGGGACGTATGCAAAAATTTATTTGATTCTGTTTGAATTTGCGGCTGTTATCGTTTGCCATAGAAAATACGCTTGATAAAAAAACGTTGCAGGTAAACTACCCCTTCCCCTTAACCGGTCTTCACCAAAAACAACAGGTCTTGAGTACTCTACAAATCAGGACTGTATGCAAAACATTATTTGATTCTGTTTGAATTTGCGGCTGTTATCGTTTGCCATATAAAATACCCTTGTTAAAAAAACGTTGCAGGTAAACTACCCCTTTCCCTCAACCGATCTTCACCAAAAACAATAGGTCTTGAGAAATCTGCAATTCAGGGCTGTATGCGAAACATTATTTGATTCTGTTTGAATTTGCGGCTGTTATCGTTTGCCAAAAAAAAAAAAATTTCCCTTGATAAAAAAAACCGTTGCAGGTAAACTACCCCTTCCCCTCAACCGATCTTCACCAAAAACAATAGGTCGCGAGTACTCTACAAATCAGGGCTGTATGCAAAAAATTATTTGATTCTGTTTGAATTTGCGGCAGTTGTCGTTTGCCATAGAAAATACGCATGATAAAAAACGTTGCTGGTAAACTACCCCTTACCCTCAACCGATCTTCACCAAAAACAATAGGTCTTGAGTACTCTACAAGTCAGGGCTGTATGCAGAAAAGTATTTGATTCTGTTTGAATTTACGGCTGTTATCGTTTGCCATAGAAAATACCCTTGTTAAAAAAACGTTGTAGGTAAACTACCCCTTTCCCTTAACCGATCTTCACCAAAAACAAAAGGTCTTGAGAGCACTACAATTCAGGGCTGTATGCATATAATCTTTTCATTCTGTTTGAATTTGCGGCTGTTATCGTTTGCCATAAGAAATACCCTTGTTAAAACATAAAACGTTACAGGTAAACTACCCCTTTCCCTTAACCGATCTTCACCAAAAACAGGAGGTCATGAGAACTCTAGAATTCAGGGCTGTATGCGAAACATTATTTGATTCTGTTTGAATTTGCGGCTGTTATCGTTTGCCAAACAAACAAAATTACCCTTGCTAAAAAAAAACCGTTGCTGGTAAACTACCCCTTTCCCTCAACCGATCTTCACCAAAAACAATAGGTCGTGAGAACTCTGCAAAACCGGCCTGTATGCAAAAAATTATTTGATTCTGTTTGAATTTGCGGCAGTTATCGTTTGCCATAAAAAAAATCTACAGACAGACAGACACACAGACACACAGACACACAGACACACACACAGACACTTTTCGGAAAACGACTTTTTTTCATGTTTTGAGTGTAGTAGAATCAGAATCTGCAATAATCTCGAACACGATTTTTTTTGCCATCACCATACTTCCATTCCTCAAGGAATATGGAAGTAAAATTACACTTGATAAAAAACCGTTGCAGGTAAACTACCCCTTTCCCTTAACCGATCTTCACCAAAAACGAAAGGTCTTGAGTACTCTACAATTCAGGCCTGTATGCAAACAATTATTTGATTCTGTTTGAATTTGCGGCTGTTATCGTTTACCATAGAAAACACCCTTGATAAAACATAAAACGTTGCTGGTAAACTACTCTATTCCATTAACCGATCTTCACCAAAAACAATAGGTCTTGAGAACTCTACAATTCAGGGCTGTATGCAAAAAATTAGTTGATTCTCTTTGAATTTACGGCAGTTATCGTTCGTCATAGAAAAAATACCCTTGTTAAAACGTAAAACGTTGCAGGTAAACTACCCCTTTCCCATAACCGATCTTCAACAAAATCAACAGACCTTGAGTTCTGTATAGTTCAAAAAGGTATGCAGAAGAGTAGTTGATTCTGTTTTAATGTATGGCAGTTATCGTTGGTCAAAAAAAAAAATTACCCTTGATAAAACATAAAATGAAGCTGGTAAACAACCCTATTTCCTTAACCGATCTTCACCAAAACCAACAGGTCTTGAGAACTCTACATTTCAGGGCTGTATGCAAAATATTATATGATTCTGTTTGAATTTGCGGCCATTATCGTTTGCCATATAAAATACCCTTGATAAAACAAAAATATCGGTATGGAGAACCATACATGACTTCCATATTCTAAGATTTATATTTAAAATCATTTTCAGCTAAACAGCCAGGCTGTGTCTTACCTGCCTTTTTATTGCTGTATTAAATGAAAAATATTATATTACATTAAAATGCAAAAATTATAATTTTATTGCCTGGCAACAAAATTATTTTATTTTTAACAATTACCATTGTTTCAAAAAGTTTAAATAAATTTTCAAGTACTTTACTCTTGTTAAAACGTAAAAGGTTGCAGGTAAACTACCCCTTCCCCTTAACCGATCTTCACCAAAATCGAAAGTCATAGAGACCTCTACAATTCAGGGACGTATGCAAAAAATTATTTGATTCTGTTTGAATTTGCGGCTGTTATCGTTTGCCATAGAAAATACGCTTGATAAAAAAACGTTGCAGGTAAACTACCCCTTCCCCTTAACCGATCTTCACCAAAAACAACAGGTCTTGAGTACTCTACAAATCAGGGCTGTATGCAAAACATTATTTGATTCTGTTTGAATTTGCGGCTGTTATCGTTTGCCATAGAAAATAAAACGTAAAAGGTTGCAGGTAAACCACCCCTTCCCCTTAACCGATCTTCACCAAAAACAGTAGGTCTTGAGTACTCTACAAATCAGGACTGTATGCAAAACATTATTTGATTCTGTTTGAATTTGCGGCTGTTATCGTTTGCCATATAAAATACCCTTGTTAAAAAAACGTTGCAGGTAAACTACCCCTTTCCCTCAACCGATCTTCACCAAAACCAATAGATCTTGAGAAATCTACAATTCAGGGCTGTATGCGAAACATTATTTGATTCTGTTTGAATTTGCGGCTGTTATCGTTTGCCAAAAAAAAAATTTCCCTTGATAAAAAAAACCGTTGCAGGTAAACTACCCCTTCCCCTCAACCGATCTTCACCAAAAACAATAGGTCGCGAGTACTCTACAAATCAGGGCTGTATGCAAAAAATTATTTGATTCTGTTTGAATTTGCGGCAGTTGTCGTTTGCCATAGAAAATACGCATGATAAAAAACGTTGCTGGTAAACTACCCCTTCCCCTCAACCGATCTTCACCAAAAACAATAGGTCTTGAGTACTCTACAAATCAGGGCTGTATGCAGAAAATTATTTGATTCTGTTTGAATTTGCGGCTGTTATCGTTTGCCATAGAAAATACCCTTGTCAAAAAAACGTTGTAGGTAAACTACCCCTTTCCCTTAACCGATCTTCACCAAAAACAAAAGGTATTGAGAACTCTACAATCTAGGGCTGTATGCAAATAATCTTTTCATTCTGTTTGAATTTGCGGCTGTTATCGTTTGCCATAAGAAATACCCTTGTTAAAACATAAAACGTTACAGGTAAACTACCCCTTTCCATTAACCGATCTTCACCAAAAACAATAGGTCTTGAGAACTCTACAATTCAGGGCTGTATGCGAAACATTATTTGATTCTGTTTGAATTTGCGGCTGTTATCGTTTGCCAAAAAAAAAAAAATTTCCCTTGATAAAAAAAACCGTTGCAGGTAAACTACCCCTTCCCCTCAACCGATCTTCACCAAAAACAATAGGTCGCGAGTACTCTACAAATCAGGGCTGTATGCAAAAAATTATTTGATTCTGTTTGAATTTGCGGCAGTTGTCGTTTGCCATAGAAAATACGCATGATAAAAAACGTTGCTGGTAAACTACCCCTTACCCTCAACCGATCTTCACCAAAAACAATAGGTCTTGAGTACTCTACAAATCAGGGCTGTATGCAGAAAAGTATTTGATTCTGTTTGAATTTACGGCTGTTATCGTTTGCCATAGAAAATACCCTTGTTAAAAAAACGTTGTAGGTAAACTACCCCTTTCCCTTAACCGATCTTCACCAAAAACAAAAGGTCTTGAGAGCACTACAATTCAGGGCTGTATGCATATAATCTTTTCATTCTGTTTGAATTTGCGGCTGTTATCGTTTGCCATAGGAAATACCCTTGTTAAAACATAAAACGTTACAGGTAAACTACCCCTTTCCCTTAACCGATCTTCACCAAAAACAGTAGGTCATGAGAACTCTAGAATTCAGGGCTGTATGCGAAACATTATTTGATTCTGTTTGAATTTGCGGCTGTTATCGTTTGCCAAACAAACAAAATTACCCTTGCTAAAAAAAAACCGTTGCTGGTAAACTACCCCTTTCCCTCAACCGATCTTCACCAAAAACAATAGGTCGTGAGAACTCTGCAAAACCGGCCTGTATGCAAAAAATTATTTGATTCTGTTTGAATTTGCGGCAGTTATCGTTTGCCATAAAAAAAAATCTACAGACAGACAGACACACAGACACACAGACACACAGACACACACACAGACACTTTTCGGAAAACGACTTTTTTTCATGTTTTGAGTGTAGTAGAATCAGAATCTGCAATAATCTCGAACACGATTTTTTTTGCCATCACCATACTTCCATTCCTCAAGGAATATGGAAGTAAAATTACACTTGATAAAAAACCGTTGCAGGTAAACTACCCCTTTCCCTTAACCGATCTTCACCAAAAACGAAAGGTCTTGAGTACTCTACAATTCAGGCCTGTATGCAAACAATTATTTGATTCTGTTTGAATTTGCGGCTGTTATCGTTTACCATAGAAAACACCCTTGATAAAACATAAAACGTTGCTGGTAAACTACTCTATTCCATTAACCGATCTTCACCAAAAACAATACGTCTTGAGAACACTACAATTCAGGGCTGTATGCAAAAAATTAGTTGATTCTCTTTGAATTTACGGCAGTTATCGTTCGTCATAGAAAAAATACCCTTGTTAAAACATAAAACGTTGCAGGTAAACTACCCCTTTCCCATAACCGATCTTCAACAAAATCAACAGACCTTGAGTTCTGTATAGTTCAAAAAGGTATGCAGAAGAGTAGTTGATTCTGTTTTAATGTATGGCAGTTATCGTTGGTCAAAAAAAAAAATTACCCTTGATAAAACATAAAATGAAGCTGGTAAACAACCCTATTTCCTTAACCGATCTTCACCAAAACCAACAGGTCTTGAGAACTCTACATTTCAGGGCTGTATGCAAAATATTATATGATTCTGTTTGAATTTGCGGCCATTATCGTTTGCCATATAAAATACCCTTGATAAAACAAAAAACGTGTTCGGTAAACTACCCCTTTCCCTTAACTGATCTTCACCAAAAACAACAGGTCTTTAGTACTCAACAAAACAGGGTTGTATGCAAAAACGTATTTGATTCTGTTTGAATTTGCGGCTCTTATCGTTTGCCATAGAAAATACCCTTTTAAAACATAAAACGTTGCAGGTAAACTACCCCTTTCCCTTAACCGATCTTCACCAACACCAATAGGTATTGAGAACTCTACAGTACAGGGCTGTATGCAAAATATTATATGATTCTGTTTGAATTTGCGGCTGTTATCATTTACCATAGAAAAATATCGGTATGGAGAACCATACATGACTTCCATATTCTAAGATTTATATTTAAGATCATTTTCAGCCAAACAGCCAGGCTGTGTCTTACCTGCCTTTTTATTGCTGTATTAAATGAAAAATATTATATTACATTAAAATGAAAAAATTATAATTTTATTGCCTGGCAACAAAATTATTTTATTTTTAACAATTACCATTGTTTCAAAAATTTTAAATAAATTTTCAAGTACTTTACTCGTACTTTTACTTTAAAACGTAAAAGGTTGCAGGTAAACTACCCCTTCCCCTTAACCGATCTTCACCAAAATCGAAAGTCATTGAGACCTCTACAATTCAAGGACGTATGCAAAAAATTATTTGATTCTGTTTGAATTTGCGGCTGTTATCGTTTGCCATAGAAAATACGCTTGATAAAAAAACGTTGCAGGTAAACTACCCCTTCCCCTTAACCGATCTTCACCAAAAAACAACAGGTCTTGAGTACTCAACAAATCAGGGCTGTATGCATAACATTCTTTGATTCTGTTTGAATTTGCGGCTGTTATCGTTTGCCATAGAAAATACCCTTGTTAAAAAAACGTTGCAGGTAAACTACCCCTTTCCCTCAACCGATCTTCACCAAAAACAATAGGTCTTGAGAACTCTACAATCTAGGGCTGTATGCAAATAATCTTTTGATTCTGTTTGAATTTACGGCTGTTATCGTTTGCCATAGGAAATACCCTTGTTAAAACAGAAAACGTTACAGGTAAACTACCCCTTTCCCTTAACCGATCTTCACCAAAATCAACAGATCTTGAGAACTCCACAATTCAGTGCTGTATGCGAAACATTATTTGATTCTGTTTGAATTTGCGGCTGTTATCGTTTGGCAAAAAAAAAAAATTTCACTTGATAAAAAAAAACCGTTGCAGGTAAACTACCCCTTTCCCTCAACCGATCTTCACCAAAAACAATAGGTCGTGAGTACTCTACAAATCAGGGCTGTATGCAAAACATTATTTGATTCTGTTTGAATTTGCGGCTGTTATCGTTTGCCATAGAAAATACCCTTGTTAAAAAAACGTGGCAGGTAAACTACCCCTTTCCCTCAACCGATCTTCACCAAAAACAACAGGTCTTGAGTACTCTACAAATCAGTGCTGTATGCAAAACATTATTTGATTCTGTTTGAATTTGCGGCAGTTATCGTTTGCCATAGAAAAAAATACCCTTGTTAAAAAAACGTTGCTGGTAAACTACCCCTTTCCCTCAACCGATTTTCACCAAAAACAAAAGGTCTTGAGATCTCTACAATTTAGGGCTGTATGCAAATAATCTTTTGATTCTGTTTGAATTTGCGGCTGTTATCGTTTGCCATAGGAAATACCCTTGTTAAAACATAAAACGTTACAGGTAAACTACCCCTTTCCCTTAACCGATCTTCACCAAAATCAACAGATCTTGAGACCTCTACATTTCAGGGCTGTATGCGAAACATTATTTGATTCTGTTTGAATTTGCGGCTGTTATCGTTTGCCAAACAAACAAAATTACCCTTGCTAAAAAAAAACCGTTGCCGGTAAACTACCCCTTTCCCTCAACCGATCTTCACCAAAAACAATAGGTCGCGAGTACTCTGCAAATCAGAGCTGCATGCAAAAAATTATTTGATTCTGTTTGAATTTGCGGCAGTTATCGTTTTCCATAGAAAAAAAATCTACAGATAGGCAGATAGACAGACAGACACACAGACAGACAGACAGACACACACACAGACACTTTTCGGAAAACGACTTTTTTTCATGTTTTGAGTGTAGTAGAATCAGAATCTGCAATAATCTCGAACACGTTTTTTTTTGCCATCACCATACTTCCATTCCTTAAGGAATATGGAAGTAAAAATTACACTTGATAAAAAACCGTTGCAGGTAAACTACCCCTTTCCCTTAACCGATCTTCACCAAAAACGAAACGTCTTGAGTACTCTACAATTCAGGCCTGTATGCAAACAATTATTTGATTCTGTTTGAATTTGCGGCCATTATCGTTTGCCATATAAAATACCCTTGATAAAACAAAAAACGTGTTCGGTAAACTACCCCTTTCCCTTAACTGATCTTCACCAAAAACAACAGGTCTTTAGTACTCAACAAAACAGGGCTGTATGCAAAAACGTATTTGATTCTGTTTGAATTTGCGGCTCTTATCGTTTGCCATAGAAAATACCCTTTTAAAACATAAAACGTGGCAGGTAAACTACCCCTTTCCCTCAACCGATCTTCACCAAAAACAACAGGTCTTGAGTACTGTACAAATCAGGGCTGTATGCAAAACATTATTTGATTCTGTTTGAATTTGCGGCTGTTATCGTTTGCCATAGAAAATAACCTTGTTAAAAAAACGTTGTTGGTAAACTACCCCTTTCCCTTAACCGATCTTCACCAAAAACAACAGGTCTTGAGAACTCTACAATCTAGGGCTGTATGCAAATAATCTTTTGATTCTGTTTGAATTTACGGCTGTTATCGTTTTCCATAGGAAATACCCTTGTTAAAACATAAAACGTTGCTGGTAAACTACTCTATTCCATTAACCGATCTTCACCAAAAACAATACGTCTTGAGAACTCTACAATTCAGGGCTGTATGCAAAAAATTAGTTGATTCTCTTTGAATTTACGGCAGTTATAGTTCGTCATAGAAAAAATACCCTTGTTAAAACATAAAACGTTGCAGGTAAACTACCCCTTTCCCATAACCGATCTTCAACAAAATCAACAGACCTTGAGTTCTGTATAGTTCAAAAAGGTATGCAGAAGAGTAGTTGATTCTGTTTTAATGTATGGCAGTTATCGTTGGTCAAAAAAAAAATTACCCTTGATAAAACATAAAATGAAGCTGGTAAACAACCCTATTTCCTTAACCGATCTTCACCAAAACCAACAGGTCTTGAGAACTCTACATTTCAGGGCTGTATGCAAAATATTATATGATTCTGTTTGAATTTGCGGCCATTATCGTTTGCCATATAAAATACCCTTGATAAAACAAAAAACGGGTTCGGTAAACTACCCCTTTCCCTTAACTGATCTTCACCAAAAACAACAGGTCTTTAGTACTCAACAAAACAGGGCTGTATGCAAAAACGTATTTGATTCTGTTTGAATTTGCGGCTCTTATCGTTTGCCATAGAAAATACCCTTTTAAAACATAAAACGTGGCAGGTAAACTACCCCTTTCCCTCAACCGATCTTCACCAAAAACAACAGGTCTTGAGTACTCTACAAATCAGGGCTGTATGCAAAACATTATTTGATTCTGTTTGAATTTGCGGCTGTTATCGTTTGCCATAGAAAATAACCTTGTTAAAAAAACGTTGTTGGTAAACTACCCCTTTCCCTTAACCGATCTTCACCAAAAACAATAGGTCTTGAGAACTCTACAATCTAGGGCTGTATGCAAATAATCTTTTGATTCTGTTTGAATTTACGGCTGTTATCGTTTTCCATAGGAAATACCCTTGTTAAAACAGAAAACGTTACTGGTAAACTACCCCTTTCCCTTAACCGATCTTCACCAAAATCAACAGTTCTTGAGAACTCCACAATTCAGGGCTGTATGCGAAACATTATTTGATTCTGTTTGAATTTGCGGCTGTTATCGTTTGGCAAAAAAAAAAAATTTCACTTGATAAAAAAAAACCGTTGCAGGTAAACTACACCTTTCCCTCAACCGATCTTCACCAAAAACAAAAGGTCGTGAGTGCTCTACAAATAAGGGCTGTATGCAAATAATCTTTTGATTCTGTTTGAATTTGCGGCTGTTATCGTTTGCCATAGGAAATACCCTTGTTAAAACATAAAACGTTACAGGTAAACTACCCCTTTCCCTTAACCGATCTTCACCAAAATCAACAGATCTTGAGACCTCTACATTTCAGGGCTGTATGCGAAACATTATTTGATTCTGTTTGAATTTGCGGCTGTTATCGTTTGCCAAACAAACAAAATTACCCTTGCTAAAAAAAAACCGTTGCCGGTAAACTACCCCTTTCCCTCAACCGATCTTCACCAAAAAACAACAGGTCTTGAGTACTCTACAAATCAGGGCTGTATGCAAAACATTATTTGATTCTGTTTGAATTTGCGGCTGTTATCGTTTGCCATAGAAAATACCCTTGTTAAAAAAACGTGGCTGGTAAACTACCCCTTTCCCTCAACCGATCTTCACCAAAAACAACAGGTCTTGAGTACTCTACAAATCAGGGCTGTATGCAAAACATTATTTGATTCTGTTTGAATTTGCGGCTGTTATCGTTTGCCATAGAAAATAACCTTGTTAAAAAAACGTTGTAGGTAAACTACCCCTTTCCCTTAACCGATCTTCACCAAACACAATAGGTCTTGAGAACTCTACAATCTAGGGCTGTATGCAAATAATCTTTTGATTCTGTTTGAATTTACGGCTGTTATCGTTTGCCATAGGAAATACCCTTGTTAAAACAGAAAACGTTACAGGTAAACTACCCCTTTCCCTTAACCGATCTTCACCAAAATCAACAGATCTTGAGAACTCCACAATTCAGGGCTGTATGCGAAACATTATTTGATTTTGTTTGAATTTGCGGCTGTTATCGTTTAACAAAAAAAAAAAATTTCACTTTATAAAAAAAAACCGTTGCAGGTAAACTACCCCTTTCCCTCAACCGATCTCCACCAAAAACAATAGGTCGTGAGTACTCTACAAATCAGGGCTGTATGCAAAAAGTTATTTGATTCTGTTTGAATTTGCGGCAGTTATCGTTTGCCATAGAAAAAAATACCCTTGTTAAAAAAACGTTGCTGGTAAACTACCCCTTTCCCTCAACCGATTTTCACCAAAAACAAAAGGTCTTGAGATCTCTACAATTTAGGGCTGTATGCAAATAATCTTTTGATTCTGTTTGAATTTGCGGCTGTTATCGTTTGCCATAGGAAATACCCTTGTTAAAACAGAAAACGTTACAGGTAAACTACCCCTTTCCATTAACCGATCTTCACCAAAATCAACAGATCTTGAGAACTCTACAATTCAGGGCTGTATGCGAAACATTATTTGATTCTGTTTGAATTTGCGGCTGTTATCGTGTGCCAAACAAACAAAATTACCCTTGCTAAAAAAAAACCGTTGCCGGTAAGCTACCCCTTTCCCTCAACCGATCTTCACCAAAAACAATAGGTCGCGAGTACTCTGCAAATCAGGGCTGCATGCAAAAAATTATTTGATTCTGTTTGAATTTGAGGCAGTTATCGTTTGCCATAGAAAAAAAATCTATAGACAGACAGACAGACACACACACACAGACAGACAGACAGACACACACACAGACACTTTTCGGAAAACGACTTTTTTTCATGTTTTGAGTGTAGTAGAATCAGAATCTGCAATAATCTCGAACACGATTTTTTTTGCCATCACCATACTTCCATTCCTTAAGGAATATGGAAGTAAAATATCGGTATGGAGAACCATACATGACTTCCATATTCTAAGATTTATATTTAAAATAATTTTCAGCCAAACAGCCAGGCTGTGTCTTACCTGCCTTTTTATTGCTGTATTAAATGAAAAATATTATATTACATTAAAATGAAAAAATTATAATTTTATTGCCTGGCAACAAAATTATTTTATTTTTAACAATTACCATTGTTTCAAAAAGTTTAAATAAATTTTCAAGAACTTTACTCTTGTTAAAACGTATAAGGTTGCAGGTAAACTACCCCTTCCCCTTAACCGATCTTCACCAAAATCGAAAGTCATTGAGACCTCTACAATTCAGGGACGTATGCAAAAATTTATTTGATTCTGTTTGAATTTGCGGCTGTTATCGTTTGCCATAGAAAATACGCTTGATAAAAAAACGTTGCAGGTAAACTACCCCTTCCCCTTAACCGGTCTTCACCAAAAACAACAGGTCTTGAGTACTCTACAAATCAGGACTGTATGCAAAACATTATTTGATTCTGTTTGAATTTGCGGCTGTTATCGTTTGCCATATAAAATACCCTTGTTAAAAAAACGTTGCAGGTAAACTACCCCTTTCCCTCAACCGATCTTCACCAAAAACAATAGGTCTTGAGAAATCTGCAATTCAGGGCTGTATGCGAAACATTATTTGATTCTGTTTGAATTTGCGGCTGTTATCGTTTGCCAAAAAAAAAAAAATTTCCCTTGATAAAAAAAACCGTTGCAGGTAAACTACCCCTTCCCCTCAACCGATCTTCACCAAAAACAATAGGTCGCGAGTACTCTACAAATCAGGGCTGTATGCAAAAAATTATTTGATTCTGTTTGAATTTGCGGCAGTTGTCGTTTGCCATAGAAAATACGCATGATAAAAAACGTTGCTGGTAAACTACCCCTTACCCTCAACCGATCTTCACCAAAAACAATAGGTCTTGAGTACTCTACAAGTCAGGGCTGTATGCAGAAAAGTATTTGATTCTGTTTGAATTTACGGCTGTTATCGTTTGCCATAGAAAATACCCTTGTTAAAAAAACGTTGTAGGTAAACTACCCCTTTCCCTTAACCGATCTTCACCAAAAACAAAAGGTCTTGAGAGCACTACAATTCAGGGCTGTATGCATATAATCTTTTCATTCTGTTTGAATTTGCGGCTGTTATCGTTTGCCATAAGAAATACCCTTGTTAAAACATAAAACGTTACAGGTAAACTACCCCTTTCCCTTAACCGATCTTCACCAAAAACAGTAGGTCATGAGAACTCTAGAATTCAGGGCTGTATGCGAAACATTATTTGATTCTGTTTGAATTTGCGGCTGTTATCGTTTGCCAAACAAACAAAATTACCCTTGCTAAAAAAAAACCGTTGCTGGTAAACTACCCCTTTCCCTCAACCGATCTTCACCAAAAACAATAGGTCGTGAGAACTCTGCAAAACCGGCCTGTATGCAAAAAATTATTTGATTCTGTTTGAATTTGCGGCAGTTATCGTTTGCCATAAAAAAAATCTACAGACAGACAGACACACAGACACACAGACACACAGACACACACACAGACACTTTTCGGAAAACGACTTTTTTTCATGTTTTGAGTGTAGTAGAATCAGAATCTGCAATAATCTCGAACACGATTTTTTTTGCCATCACCATACTTCCATTCCTCAAGGAATATGGAAGTAAAATTACACTTGATAAAAAACCGTTGCAGGTAAACTACCCCTTTCCCTTAACCGATCTTCACCAAAAACGAAAGGTCTTGAGTACTCTACAATTCAGGCCTGTATGCAAACAATTATTTGATTCTGTTTGAATTTGCGGCTGTTATCGTTTACCATAGAAAACACCCTTGATAAAACATAAAACGTTGCTGGTAAACTACTCTATTCCATTAACCGATCTTCACCAAAAACAATAGGTCTTGAGAACTCTACAATTCAGGGCTGTATGCAAAAAATTAGTTGATTCTCTTTGAATTTACGGCAGTTATCGTTCGTCATAGAAAAAATACCCTTGTTAAAACATAAAACGTTGCAGGTAAACTACCCCTTTCCCATAACCGATCTTCAACAAAATCAACAGACCTTGAGTTCTGTATAGTTCAAAAAGGTATGCAGAAGAGTAGTTGATTCTGTTTTAATGTATGGCAGTTATCGTTGGTCAAAAAAAAAAATTACCCTTGATAAAACATAAAATGAAGCTGGTAAACAACCCTATTTCCTTAACCGATCTTCACCAAAACCAACAGGTCTTGAGAACTCTACATTTCAGGGCTGTATGCAAAATATTATATGATTCTGTTTGAATTTGCGGCCATTATCGTTTGCCATATAAAATACCCTTGATAAAACAAAAATATCGGTATGGAGAACCATACATGACTTCCATATTCTAAGATTTATATTTAAAATCATTTTCAGCTAAACAGCCAGGCTGTGTCTTACCTGCCTTTTTATTGCTGTATTAAATGAAAAATATTATATTACATTAAAATGCAAAAATTATAATTTTATTGCCTGGCAACAAAATTATTTTATTTTTAACAATTACCATTGTTTCAAAAAGTTTAAATAAATTTTCAAGTACTTTACTCTTGTTAAAACGTAAAAGGTTGCAGGTAAACTACCCCTTCCCCTTAACCGATCTTCACCAAAATCGAAAGTCATAGAGACCTCTACAATTCAGGGACGTATGCAAAAAATTATTTGATTCTGTTTGAATTTGCGGCTGTTATCGTTTGCCATAGAAAATACGCTTGATAAAAAAACGTTGCAGGTAAACTACCCCTTCCCCTTAACCGATCTTCACCAAAAACAACAGGTCTTGAGTACTCTACAAATCAGGGCTGTATGCAAAACATTATTTGATTCTGTTTGAATTTGCGGCTGTTATCGTTTGCCATAGAAAATAAAACGTAAAAGGTTGCAGGTAAACCACCCCTTCCCCTTAACCGATCTTCACCAAAAACAGTAGGTCTTGAGTACTCTACAAATCAGGACTGTATGCAAAACATTATTTGATTCTGTTTGAATTTGCGGCTGTTATCGTTTGCCATATAAAATACCCTTGTTAAAAAAACGTTGCAGGTAAACTACCCCTTTCCCTCAACCGATCTTCACCAAAACCAATAGATCTTGAGAAATCTACAATTCAGGGCTGTATGCGAAACATTATTTGATTCTGTTTGAATTTGCGGCTGTTATCGTTTGCCAAAAAAAAAATTTCCCTTGATAAAAAAAACCGTTGCAGGTAAACTACCCCTTCCCCTCAACCGATCTTCACCAAAAACAATAGGTCGCGAGTACTCTACAAATCAGGGCTGTATGCAAAAAATTATTTGATTCTGTTTGAATTTGCGGCAGTTGTCGTTTGCCATAGAAAATACGCATGATAAAAAACGTTGCTGGTAAACTACCCCTTCCCCTCAACCGATCTTCACCAAAAACAATAGGTCTTGAGTACTCTACAAATCAGGGCTGTATGCAGAAAATTATTTGATTCTGTTTGAATTTGCGGCTGTTATCGTTTGCCATAGAAAATACCCTTGTTAAAAAAACGTTGTAGGTAAACTACCCCTTTCCCTTAACCGATCTTCACCAAAAACAAAAGGTATTGAGAACTCTACAATTTAGGGCTGTATGCAAATAATCTTTTCATTCTGTTTGAATTTGCGGCTGTTATCGTTTGCCATAAGAAATACCCTTGTTAAAACATAAAACGTTACAGGTAAACTACCCCTTTCCATTAACCGATCTTCACCAAAAACAATAGGTCTTGAGAACTCTACAATTCAGGGCTGTATGCGAAACATTATTTGATTCTGTTTGAATTTGCGGCTGTTATCGTTTGCCAAAAAAAAAAAAATTTCCCTTGATAAAAAAAACCGTTGCAGGTAAACTACCCCTTCCCCTCAACCGATCTTCACCAAAAACAATAGGTCGCGAGTACTCTACAAATCAGGGCTGTATGCAAAAAATTATTTGATTCTGTTTGAATTTGCGGCAGTTGTCGTTTGCCATAGAAAATACGCATGATAAAAAACGTTGCTGGTAAACTACCCCTTACCCTCAACCGATCTTCACCAAAAACAATAGGTCTTGAGTACTCTACAAATCAGGGCTGTATGCAGAAAAGTATTTGATTCTGTTTGAATTTACGGCTGTTATCGTTTGCCATAGAAAATACCCTTGTTAAAAAAACGTTGTAGGTAAACTACCCCTTTCCCTTAACCGATCTTCACCAAAAACAAAAGGTCTTGAGAGCACTACAATTCAGGGCTGTATGCATATAATCTTTTCATTCTGTTTGAATTTGCGGCTGTTATCGTTTGCCATAGGAAATACCCTTGTTAAAACATAAAACGTTACAGGTAAACTACCCCTTTCCCTTAACCGATCTTCACCAAAAACAGTAGGTCATGAGAACTCTAGAATTCAGGGCTGTATGCGAAACATTATTTGATTCTGTTTGAATTTGCGGCTGTTATCGTTTGCCAAACAAACAAAATTACCCTTGCTAAAAAAAAACCGTTGCTGGTAAACTACCCCTTTCCCTCAACCGATCTTCACCAAAAACAATAGGTCGTGAGAACTCTGCAAAACCGGCCTGTATGCAAAAAATTATTTGATTCTGTTTGAATTTGCGGCAGTTATCGTTTGCCATAAAAAAAAATCTACAGACAGACAGACACACAGACACACAGACACACAGACACACACACAGACACTTTTCGGAAAACGACTTTTTTTCATGTTTTGAGTGTAGTAGAATCAGAATCTGCAATAATCTCGAACACGATTTTTTTTGCCATCACCATACTTCCATTCCTCAAGGAATATGGAAGTAAAATTACACTTGATAAAAAACCGTTGCAGGTAAACTACCCCTTTCCCTTAACCGATCTTCACCAAAAACGAAAGGTCTTGAGTACTCTACAATTCAGGCCTGTATGCAAACAATTATTTGATTCTGTTTGAATTTGCGGCTGTTATCGTTTACCATAGAAAACACCCTTGATAAAACATAAAACGTTGCTGGTAAACTACTCTATTCCATTAACCGATCTTCACCAAAAACAATACGTCTTGAGAACACTACAATTCAGGGCTGTATGCAAAAAATTAGTTGATTCTCTTTGAATTTACGGCAGTTATCGTTCGTCATAGAAAAAATACCCTTGTTAAAACATAAAACGTTGCAGGTAAACTACCCCTTTCCCATAACCGATCTTCAACAAAATCAACAGACCTTGAGTTCTGTATAGTTCAAAAAGGTATGCAGAAGAGTAGTTGATTCTGTTTTAATGTATGGCAGTTATCGTTGGTCAAAAAAAAAAATTACCCTTGATAAAACATAAAATGAAGCTGGTAAACAACCCTATTTCCTTAACCGATCTTCACCAAAACCAACAGGTCTTGAGAACTCTACATTTCAGGGCTGTATGCAAAATATTATATGATTCTGTTTGAATTTGCGGCCATTATCGTTTGCCATATAAAATACCCTTGATAAAACAAAAATATCGGTATGGAGAACCATACATGACTTCCATATTCTAAGATTTATATTTAAAATCATTTTCAGCTAAACAGCCAGGCTGTGTCTTACCTGCCTTTTTATTGCTGTATTAAATGAAAAATATTATATTACATTAAAATGCAAAAATTATAATTTTATTGCCTGGCAACAAAATTATTTTATTTTTAACAATTACCATTGTTTCAAAAAGTTTAAATAAATTTTCAAGTACTTTACTCTTGTTAAAACGTAAAAGGTTGCAGGTAAACTACCCCTTCCCCTTAACCGATCTTCACCAAAATCGAAAGTCATTGAGACCTCTACAATTCAGGGACGTATGCAAAAAATTATTTGATTCTGTTTGAATTTGCGGCTGTTATCGTTTGCCATAGAAAATACGCTTGATAAAAAAACGTTGCAGGTAAACTACCCCTTCCCCTTAACCGATCTTCACCAAAAACAACAGGTCTTGAGTACTCTACAAATCAGGGCTGTATGCAAAACATTATTTGATTCTGTTTGAATTTGCGGCTGTTATCGTTTGCCATAGAAAATAAAACGTAAAAGGTTGCAGGTAAACCACCCCTTCCCCTTAACCGATCTTCACCAAAAACAATAGGTCTTGAGTACTCTACAAATCAGGACTGTATGCAAAACATTATTTGATTCTGTTTGAATTTGCGGCTGTTATCGTTTGCCATATAAAATACCCTTGTTAAAAAAACGTTGCAGGTAAACTACCCCTTTCCCTCAACCGATCTTCACCAAAACCAATAGATCTTGAGAAATCTACAATTCAGGGCTGTATGCGAAACATTATTTGATTCTGTTTGAATTTGCGGCTGTTATCGTTTGCCAAAAAAAAAAAAAATTTCCCTTGATAAAAAAAACCGTTGCAGGTAAACTACCCCTTACCCTCAACCGATCTTCACCAAAAACAATAGGTCGCGAGTACTCTACAAATCAGGGCTGTATGCAAAAAATTATTTGATTCTGTTTGAATTTGCGGCAGTTGTCGTTTGCCATAGAAAATACGCATGATAAAAAACGTTGCTGGTAAACTACCCCTTCCCCTCAACCGATCTTCACCAAAAACAAGAGGTCTTGAGTACTCTACAAATCAGGGCTGTATGCAGAAAATTATTTGATTCTGTTTGAATTTGCGGCTGTTATCGTTTGCCATAGAAAATACCCTTGTTAAAAAAACGTTGTAGGTAAACTACCCCTTTCCCTTAACCGATCTTCACCAAAAACAAAACGTATTGAGAACTCTACAATTTAGGGCTGTATGCAAATAATCTTTTCATTCTGTTTGAATTTGCGGCTGTTATCGTTTGCCATAGGAAATACCCTTGTTAAAACATAAAACGTTACAGGTAAACTACCCCTTTCCCTTAACCGATCTTCACCAAAAACAATAGGTCTTGAGAACTCTACAATTCAGGGCTGTATGCGAAACATTATTTGATTCTCTTTGAATTTGCGGCTGTTATCGTTTGCCAAACAAACAAAATTTCCCTTTCTAAAAAAAAACCGTTGCAGGTAAACTACCCCTTTCCCTCAACCGATCTTCACCAAAAACAATAGGTCGCGAGAACTCTGCAAAACCGGCCTGTATGCAAAAAATTATTTGATTCTGTTTGAATTTGCGGCAGTTATCGTTTGCCATAGAAAAAAATCTACAGACAGACAGACAGACAGACACACAGACACACAGACAGACACACAGACAGACACACAGACACTTTTCGGAAAACGACTTTTTTTCATGTTTTGAGTGTAGTAGAATCAGAATCTGCAATAATCTCGAACACGATTTTTTTTGCCATCACCATACTTCCATTCCTTAAGGAATATGGAAGTAAAACGTGTTCGGTAAACTACCCCTTTCCCTTAACTGATCTTCACCAAAAACAACAGGTCTTTAGTACTCAACAAAACAGGGCTGTATGCAAAAACGTATTTGATTCTGTTTGAATTTGCGGCTCTTATCGTTTGCCATAGAAAATACCCTTTTAAAACATAAAACGTTGCAGGTAAACTACCCCTTTCCCTTAACCGATCTTCACCAACACCAATAGGTATTGAGAACTCTACAGTACAGGGTTGTATGCAAAATATTATATGATTCTGTTTGAATTTGCGGCTGTTATCATTTACCATAGGAAAATATCGGTATGGAGAACCATACATGACTTCCATATTCTAAGATTTATATTTAAGATCATTTTCAGCCAAACAGCCAGGCTGTGTCTTACCTGCCTTTTTATTGCTGTATTAAATGAAAAATATTATATTACATTAAAATGAAAAAATTATAATTTTATTGCCTGGCAACAAAATTATTTTATTTTTAACAATTACCATTGTTTCAAAAATTTTAAATAAATTTTCAAGTACTTTACTCGTACTTTTACTTTAAAACGTAAAAGGTTGCAGGTAAACTACCCCTTCCCCTTAACCGATCTTCACCAAAATCGAAAGTCATTGAGACCTCTACAATTCAAGGACGTATGCAAATAATTATTTGATTCTGTTTGAATTTGCGGCTGTTATCGTTTGCCATAGAAAATACGCTTGATAAAAAAACGTTGCAGGTAAACTACCCCTTCCCCTTAACCGATCTTCACCAAAAAACAACAGGTCTTGAGTACTCTACAAATCAGGGCTGTATGCAAAACATTATTTGATTCTGTTTGAATTTGCGGCTGTTATCGTTTGCCATAGAAAATACCCTTGTTAAAAAAACGTGGCCGGTAAACTACCCCTTTCCCTCAACCGATCTTCACCAAAAACAACAGGTCTTGAGTACTCTACAAACCAGGGCTGTATGCAAAACATTATTTGATTCTGTTTGAATTTGCGGCTGTTATCGTTTGCCATAGAAAATAACCTTGTTAAAAAAACGTTGTGGGTAAACTACCCCTTTCCCTTAACCGATCTTCACCAAAAACAATAGGTCTTGAGAACTCTACAATCTAGGGCTGTATGCAAATAATCTTTTGATTCTGTTAGAATTTACGGCTGTTATCGTTTGCCATAGGAAATACCCTTGTTAAAACAGAAAACGTTACAGGTAAACTACCCCTTTCCCTTAACCGATCTTCACCAAAATCAACAGATCTTGAGAACTCCACAATTCAGGGCTGCATGCGAAACATTATTTGATTCTGTTTGAATTTGCGGCTGTTATCGTTTGGCAAAAAAAAAAAATTTCACTTGATAAAAAAAAACCGTTGCACGTAAACTACCCCTTTCCCTCAACCGATCTTCACCAAAAACAATAGGTCGTGAGTACTCTACAAATCAGGGCTGTATGCAAAAAGTTATTTGATTCTGTTTGAATTTGCGGCAGTTATCGTTTGCCATAGAAAAAAATACCCTTGTTAAAAAAACGTTGCTGGTAAACTACCCCTTTCCCTTAACCGATCTTCACCAAAAACAATAGGTCTTGAGAACTCTACAATCTAGGGCTGTATGCAAATAATCTTTTGATTCTGTTTGAATTTGCGGCTGTTATCGTTTGCCATAGAAAATAACCTTGTTAAAAAAACGTTGTGGGTAAACTACCCCTTTCCCTTAACCGATCTTCACCAAAAACAATAGGTCTTGAGAACTCTACAATTCAGGGCTGTATGCGAAACATTATTTGATTCTGTTTGAATTTGCGGCTGTTATCGTGTGCCAAACAAACAAAATTACCCTTGCTAAAAAAAAACCGTTGCCGGTAAACTACCCCTTTCCCTCAACCGATCTTCACCAAAAACAATAGGTCGCGAGTACTCTGCAAATCAGGGCTGCATGCAAAAAATTATTTGATTCTGTTTGAATTTGCGGCAGTTATCGTTTGCCATAGAAAAAAAATCTATAGACAGACAGACAGACAGACACACACACAGACAGACAGACAGACACACACACAGACACTTTTCGGAAAACGACTTTTTTTCATGTTTTGAGTGTAGTAGAATCAGAATCTGCAATAATCTCGAACACGATTTTTTTTGCCATCACCATACTTCCATTCCTTAAGGAATATGGAAGTAAAATATCGGTATGGAGAACCATACATGACTTCCATATTCTAAGATGTATATTTAAAATCATTTTCAGCCAAACAGCCAGGCTGTGTCTTACCTGCCTTTTTATTGCTGTATTAAATGAAAAATATTATATTACATTAAAATGAAAAAATTATAATTTTATTGCCTGGCAACAAAATTATTTTATTTTTAACAATTACCATTGTTTCAAAAAGTTTAAATAAATTTTCAAGAACTTTACTCTTGTTAAAACGTATAAGGTTGCAGGTAAACTACCCCTTCCACTTAACCGATCTTCACCAAAAACAACAGGTCTTGAGTACTCTACAAATCAGTGCTGTATGCAAAACATTATTTGATTCTGTTTGAATTTGCGGCAGTTATCGTTTGCCATAGAAAAAAATACCCTTGTTAAAAAAACGTTGCTGGTAAACTACCCCTTTCCCTCAACCGATTTTCACCAAAAACAAAAGGTCTTGAGATCTCTACAATTTAGGGCTGTATGCAAATAATCTTTTGATTCTGTTTGAATTTGCGGCTGTTATCGTTTGCCATAGGAAATACGCTTGTTAAAACATAAAACGTTACAGGTAAACTACCCCTTTCCCTTAACCGATCTTCACCAAAATCAACAGATTTGAGACCTCTACATTTCAGGGCTGTATGCGAAACATTATTTGATTCTGTTTGAATTTGCGGCTGTTATCGTTTGCCAAACAAACAAAATTACCCTTGCTAAAAAAAAACCGTTGCCGGTAAACTACCCCTTTCCCTCAACCGATCTTCACCAAAAACAATAGGTCGCGAGTACTCTGCAAATCAGGGCTGCATGCAAAAAATTATTTGATTCTGTTTGAATTTGCGGCAGTTATCGTTTGCCATAGAAAAAAAATCTACAGATAGGTAGACAGACAGACAGACACACAGACAGACAGACAGACACACACACAGACACTTTTCGGAAAACGACTTTTTTTCATGTTTTGAGTGTAGTAGAATCAGAATCTGCAATAATCTCGAACACGATTTTTTTTGCCATCACCATACTTCCATTCCTTAAGGAATATGGAAGTAAAAATTACACTTGATAAAAAAACGTTGCTGGTAAACTACCCCTTCCACTTAACCGATCTTCACCAAAAACAACAGGTCTTGAGTACTCTACAAATCAGTGCTGTATGCAAAACATTATTTGATTCTGTTTGAATTTGCGGCTGTTATCGTTTGCCATAGAAAATAACCTTGTTAAAAAAACGTTGTAGGTAAACTACCCCTTTCCCTTAACCGATCTTCACCAAAAACAACAGGTCTTGAGAACTCTACAATCTAGGGGTGTATGCAAATAATCTTTTGATTCTGTTTGAATTTACGGCTGTTATCGTTTGCCATAGGAAATACCCTTGTTAAAACAGAAAACGTTACAGGTAAACTACCCCTTTCCCTTAACCGATCTTCACCAAAATCAACAGATCTTGAGAACTCCACAATTCAGGGCTGTATGCGAAACATTATTTGATTCTGTTTGAATTTGCGGCTGTTATCGTTTGGCAAAAAAAAAAAATTTCACTTGATAAAAAAAAACCGTTGCAGGTAAACTACCCCTTTCCCTCAACCGATCTTCACCAAAAACAATAGATCGTGAGTACTCCACAAATAAGGGCTGTATGCAAAAAGTTATTTGATTCTGTTTGAATTTGCGGCAGTTATCGTTTGCCATAGAAAAAAATACCCTTGTTAAAAAAACGTTGCTGGTAAACTACCCCTTTCCCTCAACCGATTTTCACCAAAAACAAAAGGTCTTGAGATCTCTACAATTTAGGGCTGTATGCAAATAATCTTTTGATTCTGTTTGAATTTGCGGCTGTTATCGTTTGCCATAGGAAATACCCTTGTTAAAACATAAAACGTTACAGGTAAACTACCCCTTTCCCTTAACCGATCTTCACCAAAATCAACAGATCTTGAGACCTCTACATTTCAGGGCTATATGCGAAACATTATTTGATTCTGTTTGAATTTGCGGCTGTTATCGTTTGCCAAACAAACAAAATTACCCTTGCTAAAAAAAAACCGTTGCCGGTAAACTACCCCTTTCCCTCAACCGATCTTCACCAAAAAACAACCGGTCTTGAGTACTCTACAAATCAGGGCTGTATGCAAAACATTATTTGATTCTGTTTGAATTTGCGGCTGTTATCTTTTGCCATAGAAAATACCCTTGTTAAAAAAACGTGGCAGGTAAACTACCCCTTTCCCTCAACCGATCTTCACCAAAATCAACAGATCTTGAGAACTCTACAATTCAGGGCTGTATGCGAAACATTATTTGATTCTGTTTGAATTTGCTGCTGTTATCGTGTGCCAAACAAACAAAATTACCCTTGCTAAAAAAAAACCGTTGCCGGTAAACTACCCCTTTCCCTCAACCGATCTTCACCAAAAACAATAGGTCGCGAGTACTCTGCAAGTCAGGGCTGCATGCAAAAAATTATTTGATTCTGTTTGAATTTGCGGCAGTTATCGTTTGCCATAGAAAAAAAATCTATAGACAGACAGACAGACAGACACACACACAGACAGACAGACAGACACACACACAGACACTTTTCGGAAAACGACTTTTTTTCATGTTTTGAGTGTAGTAGAATCAGAATCTGCAATAATCTCGAACACGATTTTTTTTGCCATCACCATACTTCCATTCCTTAAGGAATATGGAAGTAAAATATCGGTATGGAGAACCATACATGACTTCCATATTCTAAGATTTATATTTAAAATCATTTTCAGCCAAACAGCCAGGCTGTGTCTTACCTGCCTTTTTATTGCTGTATTAAATGAAAAATATTATATTACATTAAAATGAAAAAATTATAATTTTATTGCCTGGCAACAAAATTATTTTATTTTTAACAATTACCATTGTTTCAAAAAGTTTAAATAAATTTTCAAGAACTTTACTCTTGTTAAAACGTATAAGGTTGCAGGTAAACTACCCCTTCCCCTTAACCGATCTTCACCAAAATCGAAAGTCATTGAGACCTCTACAATTCAGGGACGTATGCAAAAAATTATTTGATTCTGTTTGAATTTGCGGCTGTTATCGTTTGCCATAGAAAATACGCTTGATAAAAAAACGTTGCAGGTAAACTACCCCTTCCCCTTAACCGATCTTCACCAAAAACAACAGGTCTTGAGTACTCTACAAATCAGGACTGTATGCAAAACATTATTTGATTCTGTTTGAATTTGCGGCTGTTATCGTTTGCCATATAAAATACCCTTGTTAAAAAAACGTTGCAGGTAAACTACCCCTTTCCCTCAACCGATCTTCACCAAAAACAATAGGTCTTGAGAAATCTACAATTCAGGGCTGTATGCGAAACATTATTTGATTCTGTTTGAATTTGCGGCTGTTATCGTTTGCCAAAAAAAAAAATTTCCCTTGATAAAAAAAACCGTTGCTGGTAAACTACCCCTTCCCCTCAACCGATCTTCACCAAAAACAATAGGTCGCGAGTACTCTACAAATCAGGGCTGTATGCAACAAATTATTTGATTCTGTTTGAATTTGCGGCAGTTGTCGTTTGCCATAGAAAATACGCATGATAAAAAACGTTGCTGGTAAACTACCCCTTACCCTCAACCGATCTTCACCAAAAACAATAGGTCTTGAGTACTCTACAAATCAGGGCTGTATGCAGAAAATTATTTGATTCTGTTTGAATTTGCGGCTGTTATCGTTTGCCATAGAAAATACCCTTGTTAAAAAAACGTTGTTGGTAAACTACCCCTTTCCCTTAACCGATCTTCACCAAAAACAAAAGGTCTTGAGAACACTACAATTCAGGGCTGTATGCATATAATCTTTTCATTCTGTTTGAATTTGCGGCTGTTATCGTTTGCCATAGGAAATACCCTTGTTAAAACATAAAACGTTACAGGTAAACTACCCCTTTCCCTTAACCGATCTTCACCAAAAACAATAGGTCATGAGAACTCTAGAATTCAGGGCTGTATGCGAAACATTATTTGATTCTGTTTGAATTTGCGGCTGTTATCGTTTGCCAAACAAACAAAATTACCCTTGCTAAAAAAAAACCGTTGCTGGTAAACTACCCCTTTCCCTCAACCGATCTTCACCAAAAACAATAGGTCGTGAGAACTCTGCAAAACCGGCCTGTATGCAAAAAATTATTTGATTCTGTTTGAATTTGCGGCAGTTATCGTTTGCCATAGAAAAAAATCTACAGACAGACAGACACACAGACACACAGACACACACACACACACACAGACACTTTTCGGAAAACGACTTTTTTTCATGTTTTGAGTGTAGTAGAATCAGAATCTGCAATAATCTCGAACACGATTTTTTTTGCCATCACCATACTTCCATTCCTTAAGGAATATGGAAGTAAAATTACACTTGATAAAAAACCGTTGCAGGTAAACTACCCCTTTCCCTTAACCGATCTTCACCAAAAACGAAAGGTCTTGAGTACTCTACAATTCAGGCCTGTATGCAAACAATTATTTGATTCTGTTTGAATTTGCGGCTGTTATCGTTTACCATAGAAAACACCCTTGATAAAACATAAAACGTTGCTGGTAAACTACTCTATTCCATTAACCGATCTTCACCAAAAACAATACGTCTTGAGAACTCTACAATTCAGGGCTGTATGCAAAAAATCAGTTGATTCTCTTTGAATTTACGGCAGTTATCGTTCGTCATAGAAAAAATACCCTTGTTAAAACATAAAACGTTGCAGGTAAACTACCCCTTTCCCATAACCGATCTTCAACAAAATCAACAGACCTTGAGTTCTGTATAGTTCAAAAAGGTATGCAGAAGAGTAGTTGATTCTGTTTTAATGTATGGCAGTTATCGTTGGTCAAAAAAAAAAATTACCCTTGATAAAACATAAAATGAAGCTGGTAAACAACCCTATTTCCTTAACCGATCTTCACCAAAACCAACAGGTCTTGAGAACTCTACATTTCAGGGCTGTATGCAAAATATTATATGATTCTGTTTGAATTTGCGGCCATTATCGTTTGCCATATAAAATACCCTTGATAAAACAAAAAACGTGTTCGGTAAACTACCCCTTTCCCTTAACTGATCTTCACCAAAAACAACAGGTCATTAGTACTCAACAAAACAGGGCTGTATGCAAAAACGTATTTGATTCTGTTTGAATTTGCGGCTCTTATCGTTTGCCATAGAAAATACCCTTTTAAAACATAAAACGTTGCCGGTAAACTACCTCTTTCCCTTAACCGATCTTCACCAACACCAATAGGTATTGAGAACTCTACAGTACAGGGCTGTATGCAAAATATTATATGATTCTGTTTGAATTTGCGGCTGTTATCATTTACCATAGAAAAATATCGGTATGGAGAACCATACATGACTTCCATATTCTAAGATTTATATTTAAGATCATTTTCAGCCAAACAGCCAGGCTGTGTCTTACCTGCCTTTTTATTGCTGTATTAAATGAAAAATATTATATTACATTAAAATGAAAAAATTATAATTTTATTGCCTGGCAACAAAATTATTTTATTTTTAACAATTACCATTGTTTCAAAAATTTTAAATAAATTTTCAAGTACTTTACTCGTACTTTTACTTTAAAACGTAAAAGGTTGCAGGTAAACTACCCCTTCCCCTTAACCGATCTTCACCAAAATCGAAAGTCATTGAGACCTCTACAATTCAAGGACGTATGCAAAAAATTATTTGATTCTGTTTGACTTTGCGGCTGTTATCGTTTGCCATAGAAAATACGCTTGATAAAAAAACGTTGCAGGTAAACTACCCCTTTCCCTCAACCGATCTTCACCAAAAACAAAAGGTCTTGAGTACTCTACAAATCAGGGCAGTATGCAAAACATTATTTGATTCTGTTTGAATTTGCGGCTGTTATCGTTTGCCATAGAAAATAACCTTGTTAAAAAAACGTTGTAGGTAAACTACCCCTTTCCCTTAACCGATCTTCACCAAAAACAATAGGTCTTGAGAACTCTACAATCTAGGGCTGTATGCAAATAATCTTTTGATTCTGTTTGAATTTACGGCTGTTATCGTTTGCCATAGGAAATACCCTTGTTAAAACAGAAAACGTTACAGGTAAACTACCCCTTTCCCTTAACCGATCTTCACCAAAATCAACAGATCTTGAGAACTCCACAATTCAGGGCTGTATGCGAAACATTATTTGATTCTGTTTGAATTTGCGGCTGTTATCGTTTGGCAAAAAAAAAAAATTTCACTTGATAAAAAAAAACCGTTGCAGGTAAACTACCCCTTTCCCTCAACCGATCTTCACCAAAAACAATAGGTCGTGAGTACTCTACAAATCAGGGCTGTATGCAAAAAGTTATTTGATTCTGTTTGAATTTGCGGCAGTTATCGTTTGCCATAGAAAAAAATACCCTTGTTAAAAAAACGTTGCTGGTAAACTACCCCTTTCCCTCAACCGATTTTCACCAAAAACAACAGGTCTTGAGATCTCTACAATTTAGGGCTGTATGCAAATAATCTTTTGATTCTGTTTGAATTTGCGGCTGTTATCGTTTGCCATAGGAAATACACTTGTTAAAACATAAAACGTTGCTGGTAAACTACCCCTTTCCCTTAACCGATCTTCACCAAAATCAACAGATCTTGAGAACTCTACAATTCAGGGCTGTATGCGAAACATTATTTGATTCTGTTTGAATTTGCGGCTGTTATCGTGTGCCAAACAAACAAAATTACCCTTGCTAAAAAAAAACCGTTGCCGGTAAACTACCCCTTTCCCTCAACCGATCTTCACCAAAAACAATAGGTCGCGAGTACTCTGCAAATCAGGGCTGCATGCAAAAAATTATTTGATTCTGTTTGAATTTGCGGCAGTTATCGTTTGCCATAGAAAAAAAATCTATAGACAGACAGACAGACAGACACACACACAGACAGACAGACAGACACACACACAGACACTTTTCGGAAAACGACTTTTTTTCATGTTTTGAGTGTAGTAGAATCAGAATCTGCAATAATCTCGAACACGATTTTTTTTGCCATCACCATACTTCCATTCCTTAAGGAATATGGAAGTAAAATATCGGTATGGAGAACCATACATGACTTCCATATTCTAAGATTTATATTTAAAATCATTTTCAGCCAAACAGCCAGGCTGTGTCTTACCTGCCTTTTTATTGCTGTATTAAATGAAAAATATTATATTACATTAAAATGAAAAAATTATAATTTTATTGCCTGGCAACAAAATTATTTTATTTTTAACAATTACCATTGTTTCAAAAAGTTTAAATAAATTTTCAAGAACTTTACTCTTGTTAAAACGTATAAGGTTGCAGGTAAACTACCCCTTCCCCTTAACCGATCTTCACCAAAATCGAAAGTCATTGAGACCTCTACAATTCAGGGACGTATGCAAAAAATTATTTGATTCTGTTTGAATTTGCGGCTGTTATCGTTTGCCATAGAAAATACGCTTGATAAAAAAACGTTGCAGGTAAACTACCCCTTCCCCTTAACCGATCTTCACCAAAAACAACTGGTCTTGAGTACTCTACAAATCAGGACTGTATGCAAAACATTATTTGATTCTGTTTGAATTTGCGGCTGTTATCGTTTGCCATAGAAAATACCCTTGTTAAAAAAACGTTGCTGGTAAACTACCCCTTTCCCTCAACCGATCTTCACCAAAAACAATAGGTCTTGAGAAATCTACAATTCAGGGCTGTATGCGAAACATTATTTGATTCTGTTTGAATTTGCGGCTGTTATCGTTTGCCAAAAAAAAAAAATTTCCCTTGATAAAAAAAACCGTTGCCGGTAAACTACCCCTTCCCCTCAACCGATCTTCACCAAAAACAATAGGTCGCGAGTACTCTACAAATCAGGGCTGTATGCAAAAAATTATTTGATTCTGTTTGAATTTGCGGCAGTTGTCGTTTGCCATAGAAAATACGCATGATAAAAAACGTTGCTGGTAAACTACCCCTTACCCTCAACCGATCTTCACCAAAAACAATAGGTCTTGAGTACTCTACAAATCAGGGCTGTATGCATAAAATTATTTGATTCTGTTTGAATTTGCGGCTGTTATCGTTTGCCATAGAAAATACCCTTGTTAAAAAAACGTTGTAGGTAAACTACCCCTTTCCCTTAGCCGATCTTCACCAAAACCAAAATGTCTTGAGAACTCTACAATTCAGGGCTGTATGCATATAATCTTTTCATTCTGTTTGAATTTGCGGCTGTTATCGTTTGCCATAGGAAATACCCTTGTTAAAACATAAAACGTTACTGGTAAACTACCCCTTTCCCTTAACCGATCTTCACCAAAAACAATACGTCTTGAGAACTCTAGAATTCAGGGCTGTATGCGAAACATTATTTGATTCTGTTTGAATTTGCGGCTGTTATCGTTTGCCAAACAAACAAAATTACCCTTGCTAAAAAAAAACCGTTGCAGGTAAACTACCCCTTTCCCTCAACCGATCTTCACCAAAAACAATAGGTCGTGAGAAATCTGCAAAACCGGCCTGTATGCAAAAAATTATTTGATTCTGTTTGAATTTGCGGCAGTTATCGTTTGCCATAGAAAAAAATCTACAGACAGACAGACACACAGACACACAGACACACACACAGACACTTTTCGGAAAACGACTTTTTTTCATGTTTTGAGTGTAGTAGAATCAGAATCTGCAATAATCTCGAACACGATTTTTTTTGCCATCACCATACTTCCATTCCTTAAGGAATATGGAAGTAAAATTACACTTGATAAAAAACCGTTGCAGGTAAACTACCCCTTTCCCTTAACCGATCTTCACCAAAAACGAAAGGTCTTGAGTACTCTACAATTCAGGCCTGTATGCAAACAATTATTTGATTCTGTTTGAATTTGCGGCTGTTATCGTTTACCATAGAAAACACCCTTGATAAAACATAAAACGTTGCTGGTAAACTACTCTATTCCATTAACCGATCTTCACCAAAAACAATACGTCTTGAGAACTCTACAATTCAGGGCTGTATGCAAAAAATTAGATGATTCTCTTTGAATTTACGGCAGTTATAGTTCGTCATAGAAAAAATACCCTTGTTAAAACATAGAACGTTGCAGGTAAACTACCCCTTTCCCATAACCGATCTTCAACAAAATCAACAGACCTTGAGTTCTGTATAGTTCAAAAAGGTATGCAGAAGAGTAGTTGATTCTGTTTTAATGTATGGCAGTTATCGTTGGTCAAAAAAAAAAATTACCCTTGATAAAACATAAAATGAAGCTGGTAAACAACCCTATTTCCTTAACCGATCTTCACCAAAACCAACAGGTCTTGAGAACTCTACATTTCAGGGCAGTATGCAAAATATTATATGATTCTGTTTGAATTTGCGGCCATTATCGTTTGCCATATAAAATACCCTTGATAAAACAAAAAACGTGTTCGGTAAACTACCCCTTTCCCTTAACTGATCTTCACCAAAAACAACAGGTCTTTAGTACTCAACAAAACAGGGCTGTATGCAAAAACGTATTTGATTCTGTTTGAATTTGCGGCTCTTATCGTTTGCCATAGAAAATACCCTTTTAAAACATAAAACGTTGCAGGTAAACTACCCCTTTCCCTTAACCGATCTTCACCAACACCAATAGGTATTGAGAACTCTACAGTACAGGGCTGTATGCAAAATATTATATGATTCTGTTTGAATTTGCGGCTGTTATCATTTACCATAGAAAAATATCGGTATGGAGAACCATACATGACTTCCATATTCTAAGATTTATATTTAAGATCATTTTCAGCCAAACAGCCAGGCTGTGTCTTACCTGCCTTTTTATTGCTGTATTAAATGAAAAATATTATATTACATTAAAATGAAAAAATTATAATTTTATTGCCTGGCAACAAAATTATTTTATTTTTAACAATTACCATTGTTTCAAAAATTTTAAATAAATTTTCAAGTACTTTACTCGTACTTTTACTTTAAAACGTAAAAGGTTGCAGGTAAACTACCCCTTCCCCTTAACCGATCTTCACCAAAATCGAAAGTCATTGAGACCTCTACAATTCAAGGACGTATGCAAAAAATTATTTGATTCTGTTTGACTTTGCGGCTGTTATCGTTTGCCATAGAAAATACGCTTGATAAAAAAACGTTGCAGGTAAACTACCCCTTTCCCTCAACCGATTTCACCAAAAACAAAAGGTCTTGAGTACTCTACAAATCAGGGCAGTATGCAAAACATTATTTGATTCTGTTTGAATTTGCGGCTGTTATCGTTTGCCATAGAAAATAACCTTGTTAAAAAAACGTTGTAGGTAAACTACCCCTTTCCCTTAACCGATCTTCACCAAAAACAATAGGTCTTGAGAACTCTACAATCTAGGGCTGTATGCAAATAATCTTTTGATTCTGTTGAATTTACGGCTGTTATCGTTTGCCATAGGAAATACCCTTGTTAAAACAGAAAACGTTACAGGTAAACTACCCCTTTCCCTTAACCGATCTTCACCAAAATCAACAGATCTTGAGAACTCCACAATTCAGGGCTGTATGCGAAACATTATTTGATTCTGTTTGAATTTGCGGCTGTTATCGTTTGGCAAAAAAAAAAATTTCACTTGATAAAAAAAAACCGTTGCAGGTAAACTACCCCTTTCCTCAACCGATCTTCACCAAAAACAATAGGTCGTGAGTACTCTACAAATCAGGGCTGTATGCAAAAAGTTATTTGATTCTGTTTGAATTTGCGGCAGTTATCGTTTGCCATAGAAAAAAATACCCTTGTTAAAAAAACGTTGCTGGTAAACTACCCTTTCCCTCAACCGATTTTCACCAAAAACAACAGTCTTGAGATCTCTACAATTTAGGGCTGTATGCAAATAATCTTTTGATTCTGTTTGAATTTGCGGCTGTTATCGTTTGCCATAGGAAATACACTTGTTAAAACATAAAACGTTGCTGGTAAACTACCCCTTTCCCTTAACCGATCTTCACAAAATCAACAGATCTTGAGAACTCTACAATTCAGGGCTGTATGCGAAACATTATTTGATTCTGTTTGAATTTGCGGCTGTTATCGTGTGCCAAACAAACAAAATTACCCTTGCTAAAAAAAACCGTTGCCGGTAAACTACCCCTTTCCCTCACCGATCTTCACCAAAAACAATAGGTCGCGAGTACTCTGCAAATCAGGGCTGCATGCAAAAAATTATTTGATTCTGTTTGAATTTGCGGCAGTTATCGTTTGCCATAGAAAAAAAAATCTATAGACAGATAGACAGACAGACACACACACAGACAGACAGACAGACACACACACAGACATTTTCGGAAAACGACTTTTTTTCATGTTTTGAGTGTAGTAGAATCAGAATCTGCAATAATCTCGAACACGATTTTTTTTGCCATCACCATACTTCCATTCCTTAAGGAATATGGAAGTAAAATATCGGTATGGAGAACCATACATGACTTCCATATTCTAAGATTTATATTTAAAATCATTTTCAGCCAACAGCCAGGCTGTGTCTTACCTGCCTTTTTATTGCTGTATTAAATGAAAAATATTATATTACATTAAAATGAAAAAATTATAATTTTATTGCCTGGCAACAAAATTATTTATTTTTAACAATTACCATTGTTTCAAAAAGTTTAAATAAATTTTCAAGAACTTTACTCTTGTTAAAACGTATAAGGTTGCAGGTAAACTACCCCTTCCCCTTAACCGATCTTCACCAAAATCGAAAGTCATTGAGACCTCTACAATTCAGGGACGTATGCAAAAAATTATTTGATTCTGTTTGAATTTGCGGCTGTTATCGTTTGCCATAGAAAATACGCTTGATAAAAAAACGTTGCCGGTAAACTACCCCTTCCCTTAACCGATCTTCACCAAAAACAACTGGTCTTGAGTACTCTACAAATCAGGACTGTATGCAAAACATTATTTGATTCTGTTTGAATTTGCGGCTGTTATCGTTTGCCATAGAAAATACCCTTGTTAAAAAACGTGCTGGTAAACTACCCTTTCCCTCAACCGATCTTCACCAAAAACAATAGGTCTTGAGAAATCTACAATTCAGGGCTGTATGCGAAACATTATTTGATTCTGTTTGAATTTGCGGCTGTTATCGTTTGCAAAAAAAAAAATTTCCCTTGATAAAAAAAACCGTTGCAGGTAACTACCCCTTCCCCTCAACCGATCTTCACCAAAAACAATAGGTCGCGAGTACTCTACAAATCAGGGCTGTATGCAAAAAATTATTTGATTCTGTTTGAATTTGCGGCAGTTGTCGTTTGCCATAGAAAATACGCATGATAAAAACGTTGCTGGTAAACTACCCTTACCCTCAACCGATCTTCACCAAAAACAATAGGTCTTGAGTACTCTACAAATCAGGGCTGTATGCAGAAAATTATTTGATTCTGTTTGACATTTGCGGCTGTTATCGTTTGCCATAGAAAATACCTTGTTAAAAAAACGTTGTAGGTAAACTACCCCTTCCCTTAACCGATCTTCACCAAAAACAAAAGTCTTGAGAACTCTACAATTCAGGGCTGTATGCGTATAATCTTTTCATTCTGTTTGAATTTGCGGCTGTTATCGTTTGCCATAGGAAATACCCTTGTTAAAACATAAAACGTTACAGGTAAACTACCCCTTTCCCTTAACGATCTTCACCAAAAACAATAGGTCTTGAGACTCTAGAATTCAGGGCTGTATGCGAAACATATTTGATTCTGTTTGAATTTGCGGCTGTTATCGTTTGCCAAACAAACAAAATTACCCTTGCTAAAAAAAACCGTTGCAGGTAAACTACCCTTTCCTCAACCGATCTTCACCAAAAACAATAGGTCGTGAGAAATCTGCAAAACCGGCCTGTATGCAAAAAATTATTTGATTCAGTTTGAATTTGCGGCAGTTATCGTTTGCCATAGAAAAAAATCTACAGACAGACACACAGACACACAGACACACACACAGAC